>QXTE01000018.1:8392730-8497264 GCA_003942145.1 Platysternon megacephalum | reverse complement strand
ACACCCATCCCCCCCACCCATTGACTTCAGTGAGAGTTCACATCAGGACCCAGTTCCGCATTGATCATTTTCCGATTGTTCTCCTGGAATTTCTGACCCAGGTTCAGTTCTATTCCAAATAGCTTGTTCCAAGGTGTTCTTGCAGATAGTGCTTAGATACAAAGATAGGTGCCTAGGACAGCTACATATATTCACTTGTTATATTGGTGCCTAATTGTGCTAAGTGCTTTGTGAAAACAAAGTTTAAAAAAAAAAAAATTTTAAACTCCCTACCCCAGTGAGCGTACAAGGTAGAGCCACCATACAGATAAGCATTGAGATAGACCACTACCGACATGAGTGGCAACTGGTAAAGTCTAGCAAAGGAATCAAGTGCCTACTAATGGCTTGTGCGCCTTGTATGGTTTGCATAGTTCTTTGGAGAGTTTTCATCTCCTTCGTCCGGCCTTCTCTATGAAGAGATTTCAGGACCTTAGAAGATCAGAATCAGCCCAAGTCTCAAGCAGACTAGATAAGGAACAGCTCAGTTCCTTCCTCTAGAAGATCTTGGCTCGGAGTCATTTTCCTCCCCTTCCCAGCATCATTTTAATGCTATTTATATTTAGTTAATATCGCAGATTTTTGCTCTCTGTCAACTCAAGAAGGGAATCAACTGCACTGCAAGTTACTACCAGAAAACCACCAGCCAGGGTATGGATTTTTAAGAGTTTTACTAATAATCAGCATTGCTGGCACCATATCCCAATGACTTAATCAAGGTTAACAGTAAGGGGGGTTCTATGGGATGGTTAGAATTGCAGTTTGGAATGCTAACAATAGCCATTGTCTTAAAGAAAAGAATAAGGTTATTCTTTTAAATAAAGTTACATTGCCCCACCCTAGTTCCATCTGCCGTGTTTATCTCGGCTCTGTATAGTCAAGTCAGTTGCAGTGGGGGCGGGGGGGAGCATTAGGCCTGCTTAGTATTAAATCAGTTGATGCTAGTTAATTTCTTTATTTAAAAGAAATCTTTTAATTGGGAAAAGAAACAACATGCAATTTGGAAAGTGCAACCTCTGTCACTGGATTTCAGCAGCTTTTATAAGCTCGAGAGATGGGGAAGGAAAAAAAAATCCATAGAAAACACCTTGATTGTTAATTAATACTGCTCTGACTGCCTATGTTCACACATCACAAAAATAAATCCAAACTGGTTTCTTCTATCTATACTGCCACTCCATAGACTGGCAGAAATCAAGGCTTGCAAACCTGCAAGGTCCTAAGCACCCTTCACTCCCAGTAAAGATACAGGAGCTGGTCCTCACCAAGAACATATTCAAGTGACTAAGGCTCTGATTTTGCCACCACTTACATTCATACATAACCTTAAACATGTGTGTAGTGCCATTATTGAAGCCAGGGGAAGGAAAAGACTGTTTATACATTAAGAAGTAAGTGTAAAGAATATGCAATACAAAAGCAAACAGGCACTCAGAACTCCTTGATTTCCAGTTCCCAGACGTTATTAAAATGTTTCTGGCTCTTATTTTAGTCATTAAGGGCCTGAGCCAAAGTTCAATGAAGACAATGGAAGCGATAAGTTAAGTTGTAATTTTGTTTCACAACTCTGTGTCTCTGCTTATAAATTATGTGGGACTAAAGTGAGAAAACAGCATCTGATGCACTCTTTGGTTTGATAGGATTAACTTTATCAGCTACATAGGCATTGTCTCTATAAGCCTTGTAGAAAAGGCATTTAGCTATATTAGTAAACTGATAAGTGATCAGTGCTATCTGCATTTCATTTGGGAAGGGGACTTCAAATGCATTTTGGTTAGCTTTTGTGATAAATCTTCACTCACCACATAAACAAGCATATCAAGATTCAGACCTACTGAAGAACACTATCAAAAAAAGAAGCAACCTTATAGAATTATGGGGACATATTACTAGAGGCATTAGCCGCTAATACACGTTTCAAATCTGAGAATTATCTTTCCCTCCCATTCCTACTGTGACTTTCCATAACACTTTTTCTTCAGATTTTACAGGGTTTTGTTTTGTTTTTTAAACTTGCAATCTGGGATTTAAACATGGTGTGGTATTTCAGGGAGTAACACAACAGACAGCAGTTGACTGGAGAGTAGATATTAAGCAAAGTACAGCACCTGATTTATCTCCAGGTACCTCCATAGTTTTACAGAGTACAGAAAGATTGGCCTGCATCCTCAAACACATTTAGGCTCCTAAATCAAAGGAAGTTAGAAGCCTAAATACCATGGCCCAGATCCTCAAAGGTAAGAAGTAGTGAACAGAGGACAGTGAGTCCTGCCTTAAGAATAGTGTCTGCACCTCTTATTGAAGCCAGTGGCATTTATTTGTATTTTGCAGCAGCGGCATTCTAGTTTCTATTCCTAACGCTGCCTGCTTGCGACCTTGGGCAAGTCACTCAATTTGTGTGCCTCAGTTTCCCTGATCTGTCAAACCACTCCAATAATACTTACTCAGCTCTGGGGTATGTTGTGTGGCTTAACAGTTTGTCAAGCACTTGGCTATGCCCAGGTGAAGAGCACTCTATAAATACTCTAAGTGATCCTCTGTTAAGGTCAAGAAGCAATGAAGGAGGGTGGCCTTGTGGTTGAGGCAGTGGATTGGGAATCAGGAGATCTGGCTTCAGCTCTTAGCTCTGCCACAGACTTCCTGAGTGACCTTGCCCATGGACACTTTAATCTCTGCCTCAGTTTCCCCATCTGTAGATTTCCCAGTGTCTCCTTTTTCTATTTAGACTGTGAGCAGTTTGGGGAAGTGTCTCTCTCTCTAGGTGTTTGTACAGTGCCTAGCACAATGGGGCAACAAAGGTGCTAATGAACACAAATAATACACAATATTTCCTGTTTCAAGGGCAGCCTGTGAGCAGAACTACAATGGCAGGAACGGGTTAAGAATCCATCTGAAACTGTATGTTCATTTGCTGCCCAATCACAATCCTTTTACTTGGAGCTGGAGATCTCAGCAACTGTCAGCCCAAACCTACCTATTTTCTTTTGGCTAAGTCTGGCAAAGTTCTCCCTCCTTCAAGCAGCAAGCTTTAATGTCCTTGTTAGAGTCTGCGCAGATCACTCAGATCATGCATCCAGCATCTGAATGCTCCCCGAGTGTAGGAGTGGATGCTTTAGTCATCCAAGGTTTATTAAAGATGTTCTGGATTATGTTCTCACTGACAGAATACTCCTGGGAACCTGGCACTCAGCTCAGCTATTCCACATTGAGGAAACATCCCACTGTGGCTACTCTTAATATGCCAGATCCCTGTTCAGTATCACTGAGGAGATGGCAAGGGCCATACTTCAGCTTCCTGAGGCAAGAGAGGGGAGGATTGGGAAACTCTAGGAGGTATTTTCTAAAGTTTTTTGATCAATATTCCTTGGTGTGTGCTTGCAAGGGGGCGGGGGGGGGGGGGCCAGGAAGGCAGGTGGAAAATAAGTTTTCCAGATCTCATGGGGAGATGGAGCTCCAGCCTCTATCTACTGGCATCTTCTGCTGCACTTCCCAGCCTTCCTCCTCCGCCTAGGCAGCATGATCCCCAAAGGAGATGTGCCACCGTTGGCTCTTCTGTCCCTAGGTGCATAATACCCTCTTCTCTGAAGGGATGGCAGGAATGGTATGGAAGTGAATGCTACTTCTGATTCCCAAGCAGATGTGCCATAGACCAGTGGTTCTCAACCTTTCTATACTATGTTCAGGAGTCTGATTTGTCTTGCATACCCCCAAGCTTCACCTCACTTCTACAAAATCAGACACAAAAATACAAAAGTGTCACAGCACACTATTACTGAAAAATTGCTGACTCATTTTTACCACAGGATTATAAATCAATTGGAATATAAATATTGTTCTTACATTTCAGTGTATAATATATAGAGCAGTATAAACAAGTCATTGTACAAAATTTTAGTTTGTACTGACTTTGCTAGTGCTTTTTCTGTAGCCTGTTGTAAAACTAGGCAAATATCTAGATGAGTTGATGTACCCCCTGGAAGACCTCTACATACCCCTGGTTGAGAACCCTTGCATAGACAGCAACTACTTCCTAGCCTTACTCCAGCTTCCTAACTCAGACACACACACAGCTTGAATAAACATGAGTCATGCTCCTCAGCCAGACCATAACTAGGATCTAGAAGACAGGAGGGCCATAATGAAGCAATTCTGACCAGTTAGTATATACCAGAATAAGCCTTTATGCAGAATTTTTTTTAATAAGCTCCAATGTCTCCTTCCTAAGTCTTGTCAAACATATAAAGAATCTTAGATTTATATTTGGAAACAACTTAAATGTAGCAAGCTCTAGTGTTGACTAGAAACCAGCCTATGGAGTTACAGTACAACAACAAGAGACTACTTTGAAATGGAGAGTAAAGGGTTTAAGGCCAAGATGTTCAAAGGTGCTGAGGGGATTTGAATGGTTGATCTCGACTGAAGTTCATGGGAATCCAAAATCTAACAGACACCCCACACTCTACTCCTGGCACTCTCAACTCCAGCAAAGTTACAGGTGCTCAGCACCTCTCAGGATCAGGCCCTTAACAACATGTATTTAGCAGCGATTGTGATTCCCAAAGCATCAGTTTTACAGAGAGAATGAAAGATTAGTCTAGGTCAGTGGTCCCCAACCTTTTCCTTCTGGCGGGCGCCAAAAAAAAAAAAAAAAAAGGAAGAACCCGAGCGCTGCCGGCAGAGGAAAAACAAAAACAAAAAAAAAACACCCCGAGTGCTGCCGGCGGAGCAAAAAAAAAAACCCGAGGGCTCCGCGGGCACACTTACACCCTCCGGCGGGCGCAATGGCACCCGTGGGCACCGCGTTGGGGACCCCTGGTCTAGGTTATTACACAGACCCAGAGACATGCTCCCCTCTCTGTTAATAGGCTGGCTGTAGAAGGTTTGAGACTGATTACACTTCTTTTTATTCTCTTTACTTACATCCTGCTCCCCTTAATTTATGTTGCAAACATTTTTTAGTCAAGCCTTTCCTTCACCAGGAGAAGCACTACCTGAGAACTTCCATTGGTGGGCTAGCCCTTTTCACAAAGTGCTGCTCCACTACTATCTAATGTGAGCTATATCTCAGCACAGGGATTGTTCATGTAACTATAGCTGTAACTGGCACATACCCTGTTTTCTGTATCAGGCCCAGCGAGCAAGCAGCTTTCCCAGAGCTCAGACAAAACAAACAAGCGAAAGCAATGGCTCTCATTGCCAAAGGTTTAAACTGAAAGCTCAAAGAGTGCCCCAGGTCTCTAAACAAAGTCAATCCCTGGATGGCTTTTTACAGTCTACACACTAGTAATTCACAACGGCAACTTTGCCCCCAGATTACTTTCTTCCGCAAAGAAAGTCTAGTTCCTACTGCACACTAAGCTTTTAAAAGGGAGAAATTAACTCCAGCTGGGCCCAGCCTGATCTCCCCTGGACTGATAGCTCCATTCCTTCAGTAAGGGCATGCAGCTGTGATCCTTCTAGTCCTTGGGGAGAGTTAACCCTCTCTCCGCCAGCCTCTAGATTGGAGTTTATACACCCTGACACCTTCTACAAATCATAAACAGTCATGCTTGAAAAAAACCACCACATCCTGGCAAGGATAGTCCTTGGCTTAGTCATTCTTGAACACATTGGTTTGAGCTTGTAAGCTTTTCAGGGCTGGGGCTGTCCCTTCTCTTGTGTTTGTACAGCACCTGGAACTAGTAGAAACAGATACAAATAGTACAATTCAGAAAGAATTAAGAGAAAATGGAATCTTATAGATCCACCCGAAAATAGATACTGATGCCTTTTCAAGACTGGATTTTTAAAAAGGCAAAACAAAAAACTTAGACATGTTACAGTTGAAACTTCACTGTTAAAGGAAAATTCCAGTGTTGCATATGAAAGATTGACCAGGTAAATTAAGTCACAACATGATACTTAAACATGTGCCTAACCGCAAGTACATCAGTACTCCCAGGATTATACATGTGCTTGGAGCTATGGACATGCTTAAGTATCTTGCTGAAACAGGGGAATAAATATGCAAAAAAAACTATAAATATGTTAAAAAGTTAACAAATTACTTCAGAAATACCCCTTGAAGGTGCAAATCTCTGTGACTGTGGAGGTGCCTTTGTTTATTATTTATTCCTTAGCAGCAGCCATCTTCCAGCCTGGCAGAAACTATCTGCACTGAAATCGACTTGAGAAGACCATGAACTATATATATAGTTATTGGGAGCCCAAAGGGGGCGCCCTTGGCAGAGCACAGAAGGAGAATACAGGTGCAGTTACCCTGAAACTGTGATATATATGGTGGTAGCGTGCGTGGGATCTATGACAGTGTGAATTGCTGTAAGTGCCAACAGCAGTGAAAGCAAGTAACGTAAGGGGGGAAAACATAGTTAGGCGTGGAAGCATTAGAGTTTTATTGCAAAATGTCAGTAACTCGCTATTTCACTGTAGGCACACAAACTGACAAAAATATATTTCCACTGATCAGAACCAAAATGCACAGAGAGGCAAAGTCAGAAAAATGCTGCTTGAGAACTTATTAGAGTTTGATTTAAGGATATTTACCTTATATATTTTGCATGTGATGCTGACAATTTGTGTTTTAACGGTTATAAAGCTTTCCCTTTTTGAATCTCCACATCTACTGTCATTAAATAATTATTGCCTGATCTCCACTGTTGTCTGACTGCTCCCTCTTAATTTCCTCCTAATGGGAAAATTTAAATGGATAAAAATAAAAATAAAGTTTTAAAACATCTATATTATTGCTCAAAATTATAAAAAATAAATAACAATTTAATTCTACACTCATAGCGTTTTCGGGAAAGGAATAGTGAAAAGAGAGACAGGAGAAAATGAGTTATAAACAGTTGATGGGAAGTCAGCTAGTTGAGCCATGCAGAGAATAGCAGTTGCACACTGAGGAGTGAACAAAGACACAGCTAGTCAACTTGTTGTATTCTGATGACCAGAAGAGAACTGATGGTCCAGGTTCTCAGGGAATGTCCAGCCCACTGGCAGAGTCCAGCAGGCGAGGGAAATCTTAGAGCCAATGTCCTGGAGAGAAGCAGGGAAGATCCTGACAAAGGCAACATCCATGCTCCGTCCAGACCAAATACATCATTGCAACAGAGATCGCAGACAGGTCTACAGGTACACCAAGAGCGGATACAGCTGGAAAGGGACAGGCTGCATCTAGAAACCCTGCTGCTTGCAGACCGGGAGTGCCAGCACAAGAAAGAAAAGAAGTATAAGGATCATCAACATCAGCTCAAGATGGGGAATCTGTGCCAGCAAAACCTTAATCCAGTAGGCCAATCCAGACTCCATGTACGTGTCCCAAGAGGTGGCATAGACTCTAAACTATTTCTTCGCTTTAAGGAGGGAGATGATTGAAATGAGGTGTGAATTGAACAAAGTGTGGCAGGAGGACATGGTCTGGTGTCTGGCTCCACTCCTGTCAGGGACAAAAGCCTTAGACATTTTTCACCCTTACGGACAGAGAACTATAGAGATTATGGGCACTGCAAACAAGCTTTGGTGCAAACGTTTAAACTGACCCTGAAGTGTATAGGGCAAGGTTTTGGGGAGTTCAGAAAAAATGGGAACATGACCTATGCTGAGGTTTCAACTCAAATTAGGGGTTACAGAAGAAAATGGAGAACTGGTTGGGAGGTTACCACAGGTGATGAGGCCTACAAATTAGTGGGTTTAGAATAGGGTTGCCAACATTGTATTTTAAAAACAAGGAACTATTTTCTTAGCACCCCCGCTGCATCCCTCCTTCCAATATTATCATCATCATCATCAGTAATAATGATACTAAGCAGTACTCACCTACATTCACCAGGGGTATTTCTTGCTGCTTTTTGCAGCACTCAGCACCTTCCAATCTTGTTGTACAGAGATGAAAATTAAGGGACGTCCCTTGTAACAAGAGACTGTTGGCAAGCTGAGTTTACAATAAAATTCTATAAACTCTGCCACCCTGACCTACAATCACAATTAATACACAAAGATCCTAGAGATGTTGTTATAGCTGGGAAATTGGCAGACCACTATGTAGACAGTTGGTGGGGTTTGATAGAAAACCTATTAAGAAAGGAAAGGAAAGGAAACCTATTAGGCTCAGGAGAGAGGGGCTGGGCCCAGGGGGAAGGGAAGCCACCTCCGAGAAGTCCCGGGACAGGTGGGGCAAAGTGGTTTTCCATACATGGCCAGCAGGGCCACTTTGCCCACTCAGGCCCAATGTGGTGCTGGAAAGGCCAGCTGCACCTCAACCTCATAGAGTTAACTGTGTGACTGACTCTCCGGAGGGAGGGAGTCACACAGCCAGCCTGCCGATGGCGTAATATGTTCCTGCTGAACCATTCACATCCCAAACCACTGCCCACATGTCTGGCTGCACCATGCTGGGTGCAGAACCAGCAGAACACCAGTGGGAGCAGCCGGTGGTAGTCAATGAGGAGACATTAATTGGCTGGAGAGACACTGGGACTCCTCAAACTATAGTTAAGCCTCATGTTGTGAAACCCCCATCAAATGCTCTGCAGGTGTGAAATTGGAGTCCAAGTTTCTGGTGTAGACGCCTTCGCTTTACCTACAGCACAGATTTCTACACAGGAAAGGTCAGGGCTTCCGGCTGTAGGTGTTGTAGCTGTGGCCTGGCCTGAAAAGAGGGAGTAATTGGTGCCCGTTGCCCATTTAACAGCTGAGCTTAATATTGTTCAGGCAGTAGAAATACGATGGTGGGCTGTATCAGAGGAGATGAGCTTGCACCCAGGGGTGGCTCTAGGCACCAGCGCACCAAGCGCGTGCCTGGGGCGGCAAGCCGCGGGGGGCCGCCTGCCGGTCGCCGTGAGGGTGGCAGTCAGGCTGACTTCGGCGGCATGCCTGCGGGAGGTCCGCTGGTCCCGCGGTTTCGGCAGCAATTCGGCGGCGGGTACACCGAAGGCACGGGACCGGCAGACCTCCCGCAGGCATGCCGCCGAATCCGCGTGGCCAGCGGACCTCCCGCAGGCATGCCGCCGAATCCGTGTGGCCAGCGGACCTCCCGCAGGCATGCCGCCGAAAGCCGCCTGACTGCCGTGCTTGGGGCGGCAAAATACATAGAGCCGCCCCCGCTTGCACCACCTGGCTCATGCTTTAAGCCTAATATTAATAGTGGTTCAAATGAGTACCCCCCACAGTGCTCTTGAAAATGTGCTGCTAGGTAATAAGCTTGAAAAAAAAGCACAGAAAGACAGAAATATAATGCAAATGACACAAATGCTAATATAAAAAGCAGGGGAATGTAGGTAGGGTGACCAGGTGTCTCGATTTTATAGAGACAGTCCCGATTTTTGGGTCTTTTTCTTATATAGGCTCCTATTACCTCCCACCCCCTGTCCCGATTTTTCACATTTGCTGTCTGGTCACCCTAAATGTAGGTGAGGCCTGGGCTTGACATTAGTACTTAACACATGGAGGGTGGCCTCATTTTTTGGAAGAGAGGATTAGGGAAGGAAATAAATCATTAGGTTGAAAACAAAATGTTTGTGCTAAATAAGGTAAGTGAATAGGTCAGTCGACTAAGACGACAGAATGTCTGAGCCAACTAAGATAAGAGGGAAAACACGCAGGGAACTATTTACGATGAACTAGATAAACAAGGGATACATAAGAAAGGAAAGATGAGGTAAAGAGGAAGTCGAATCATGGACAGTGCGTGGTCAGCACAGGGATTGGCTTCTTCACAGCCAATCCAAAAATGTGTAATGCAATGTATAGTAAATGCAATAAAATGTGTAATGTATATAAAGGGAAAGGGGTTTTGTATAACTTTGGAGCGGCGGTGTGCCGTGCATCCACACCCCCGTGTTAAAGTCTGATCAACTCAGGGTAGCACTGCTGTATGCTAAAGATACCTGAGTGACTAAGGCTGAAGTCAAACTGCATTCTTGGAAAGCAGAGTGGAAAGAGGTCTTGGAGGGAATCCCAGCAGGTGTGTTGTCAGATATTTCATATTATTTCCTTTTGGGAAGTGATATTCTGGCTTTAAAAGCATAAGGGGTAAATCAGACCACCCCCCACTCCCCCAGTTAGTCCCTTGAAGGTCTGTACCTGTGTTAGCCAAAATGCAATGGGACAGCTGAGAGGGAGGAGGAGAGATACAAGTGCAGTTACCCTGAAACCAGGGCCGGCGCAACCCATTAGGCGACCTAGGCGGTCGCCTAGGGCGCTGCTATTTTNGCAATGGGACCGCTGAGAGGGAGGAGGAGAGATACAAGTGCAGTTATCCTGAAACCAGGGCCAGCGCAACCCATTAGGCGACCTAGGTGGTCTCCTAGGGCGCTGCTATTTTGGGGGAGCATGCACCCCAGCCGCCCATTGAAATTTGGGGGCGGGACCTTCCGCCGCCGCTGTTGGGGGCGGCATTTCAGGGGCGGGACCTTCCGCCGCCTAGGGCGCCGGAAGAGCTGGCGCCGCTACTGCCTGAAACTGTGACATATATATGGCAGAACTTGCAATTTCAAATTTAATGTTTTAAATCTTTTAGAGTCAGCTCTTGCCCAGGAGTTCCAGATGAACATGGGCCAGCCTTCCTGATGTGCCATAGTGCATAAGAGCCCCACTCCTGAATCAGGGTCCTATTGTGCTAGGCGCTGTACAAACAGACAAAAAGACAGCAACAGCCCTTAAGAGTTTAGAATGTAAGATAACAGATGGATATAGACAAACAGGGGAGCACAGGAAAACAATGAGCTCCTCTGATTTCAGTCCCCCACACTTGCTTCTTTAGCCCCATACTCTCAGAACAGATCATTACTCTAGAATGTAAGTGGAATCGTTGCAGGGAGGAAGGCTGGTTTCGGGGGAGGAACATGTAACTATTCAGTAACTACTTCAAGGAAAGCAGTCAAAAGGAGCAAAAAAAAAAAGAAGAGAGAGTGAGAGAAGTGGGCTGTCCAAAAAGGCATGATCCTGGAGTAATATGGAGACAGATCAATGAACCCAGTCTTGCTCCCATAGCCGTCAAGGAAATGCTCCTATTGACTTTAAAGGAAACAGAAGTGGACCCAGCATCTGTGGGCAGCACTGGCAGAACACACAGTTACTACCTCACTCCCAGAAACCCACTGATTTAATGTCTACAGTTTAATATTTAGAGTGAATTGTATTTATTTTCACAGGGGATGGAGGAGCCACTTAGAGAACACAAATGAGCCGGCCTCTTTCCAGGGGGCCTCTTTCCAGGTTTCTCGGGAGTGGCCCCTTTGCTCACTTCGAGCCCTGTGACGGCTAGCAAACTCCCTCTCTCGCCCCTCTGCCGAGGGCTGCCACCTGTCCAGGTTTCCCCAGGATTGTCCCTTTTTTTGAGATAACTGTCCCAGGCAATCTGTAAGGGGGCTCAGGACACACTGCCAGCCGTCCAGTTTTATGGACTCAGGGTCATCCTGGATCTCTTGGGTTTGTCTTGTACCTCAGAGATGGCAAACCTACTGCCATACCTCCCCCCTCTCCCTTCAAGTCGCTCCTCTACTGCTCCCATTTCTCTGACATGGCCTGTAAACCTGAGTCCTCCCTCAACCACACAGTAACGAAATAACAAATATATGTCAAGGGTCAACCCACTGGTGAGAGCACCCCCTAGCACCCAAGCATGACTAAGCAGCGTTTCTACCTCTCCGTTGCTCCTGCTGGACGTCCGGGAGTCCCCTTCCTCTTCTGACAATGTAGCCCTCCAGGCAGGTCACGCACCGTGGTTCCCCCCCTTCAGGGTATCAAACTCCTACATCCAAAACAGATACATCAACAGTCACAGTCGCGCTGACGTGGGGCCCTCGTTCCTGGCCCTCCCTGTGGCATCCCTGCAACATAGACCACTCAGTCAATACTAGCTCAGATATTTCCCGCTCTGACTCCCCACCCCAGTCCCTTATTTCAGGCTCCTCACAGCACATCTCAGCTCCGTGCTGGCTCATTTTCAGGCTCTGTTCCAGGTTTTCCAGTCACCTCAGGTTGTATAGGCTTCCCAGCCTCCCTCAGGCTTCCCACTAAGCCCCGAGCCTCAGCCACCTACCCCCAGGGCCTCTCTGCTTCGGAGCTGACAGTGGGACTCCCTCGCCATCAGGCCTCTCTGCTTCAGGGCTGGCGCTCACGCCTCAGTAGCCTGAGGGTTTCCTTCGTTACAGGCCTGCCCTCACAGCCACCCCCTCAGGTGTACCACAGCAATCTCCCCCCCCCCCCCATTGCCAGGTGTCTCCAGGCTGTTCTAATTAAGACCCTCTGTTTCATTAACCCTTTCCTGAGTCCTGTTCCTTCTACCTAAATTCCCTGGCAGGGGGAGGCCTGTGCTGTGACTTTTTTTTTTTTTTAAACGGTTCGGACACATCCTTAACGCCACTGCTCTGCCACTTGCTTTTGCCTGCATTCCGTCTCTAGCCCTGCCCCTGCAGACTTATGCACATGCTTAACTTTAAAAGTAGCGTGTATAGTCCCCTGGACATCAATAGGGCTATTCACCAGGTATAAAGTTAAGCACATGCATAAGTCTTTGCAGGACTGGGAACTATATGTTGTCCATTTAGGATCCACTTACATCAATGGGATTTCCTCATGCAGCGTGGCTACAGGCTGAGGGGCTTATATTAAGTGTTTCTCAGCAGGGGCCTCTTGCGTCTATACCGTAGTTAGCATGCAAGGCACTCTACTAATAAACATCCCTCAGTTCTTGTATTCGGAAAGGCAGGAAGGTGCTACCTTTCAAGGCCTTACTCCTGTACGGGTCCGAGGTTGAAGGCAGCACGCTGGTGCCAGCACACCATCCCTCCCAGGATCGGAGCTCACTGAAGCATCATCGGATTAAATATACAGTTAGCGTCACAAAGCCTAGTGGGAATTTATGCAGGGAGAAAATGAAGCTACTTTTGCACAGATTACCTCAAGTTAGTAAGGGCCAAATTGTGGTCCAGCCACAACGGTAGCACAAGATAAACCCCTCTGCTGGCAACCCACCTCACAGATAGCAGTGGGAGAGAAGCAGCCTCCGTGTGCAGGTGGCTTTGCTCCGCATCCCTAAGGGCCCTAGATGTTACAACAGATATAGACCTAGCACTACTTTACTCCTTCCCAGGAACAGTGGAGGCACACTCTCCTGCCCAAGCTGCTCTAGTGGTAGTGTAACAATGCTCTTCCTATACATGGTATAAGGCCATAATGTGATGATTCAGCCCTCTCTTAGCATCTCTTTTTCTGACTGTAAAGAAATGAAGAGCATTTTCTTTGCAGGGAATGCAAACGTGTCATTCATTATTTATAAAAAACATGGGATTTAGATCCAAATTATTCTAAATTAAAAAAAAAAACCTCAATCAATAGTTTATTTGAAAACAATTCAAATATTTGAAAATACTGTTGTACATATACACTGCTGGTTTAGTGAACCCAGAATTTTTTAAAATAAATCTCTGTACATTTTGAAAAAAGTACCAGTATGCTGTATTTTGTTTTAAATTACAATTCCACACAGAATCCACCAAGAGTACATTGATATAAATAAATATTATCAAAACAAATCACAAAACACAAATTACATACTTTAATAAAAACAATTTGGGGTTTGGGTTTTTGTTTATTTTATTTATTTTTACAAAAATGTGTTTTGACTTGCAAAAAATATAAATCTCGATATATTGGAAATGATGCTATAATGGGTTAAACATTATTGCACAAAAGGAATTTGTCATAGTAAATAGCATTCACATGTTTTGGCCCATAAGTTTTATCATATATCCTTTTTTCCTTTTGTTGTTGTTTGTCCTCTGGCCATATATTACCAAAACTCAACATAGGACATTGATTATTTGAAACTAACAAATGAGTCCAATATAAAAAGAATCAGGAATGTGGGTTATTCTATTTATTTTTATTGCGCAATAAAAAATATGGGGATAAGACAATTCTGTGCAATACCATCTCAACACAAATCAATAAAAGCAAGGACATTTTACAAGTCTCACATTCCATCCCTAACCTGCTACTGAGTCTAAAGTATTCAGGTACATATCATACACACCACACCCCCACAACACTAAGAACAACTATGAGAAGTAAGGAAGACACTGGAATGCCCTAGATGGTTTGATGTCACAATTTTGGAGCTGAATCCCACATTCCTTGTTCACCCATAATTCTTATTGACTTTAATGGGCATTTTAAGTGAGTAAAGAATGCAGGATTGGGTCTTTAAATGGAGCTGGTGCTAGATGAATGGTATTCTTTTAGGCTAGTATTTAAAAAAAAAAGGGGGGGGGGAGGGGAAGAGAAGAAAACCTGTGCCAATAACTTTTTTCTAAAAAAAGTCTTGTTTGTCTAGACTGTTAAATGTTAATGCAGATATGCATAGTGCTGTAAAATATTCAGAAAACAATGTTACAACCATAAGGGGGTTGCAATAGTACAGCAGCACAAGCTTTCTTGCAAATAAATCAAGCAACTTCTAGCTATTCTTCAAAATACCCTCTTAATGCTGTGACACGAGGATCACCCCTCTGGATTATTGCATCTAGTCCAAAAACCAGCTAACAAGACTGTGAAGAAAGTTAATGCAGTTGTCAGACAAAATAAACAGCATCTTTCTTATGTGATACTGGAAACACTGAAGGCAAATCAAACAGCATTTACTCTTTTGCATCAGCATTTTCAATTTGGGTTTTAGACGTATATGAAATAATAATACTTTGTATTTCCAGCGCACCTTTCAGAGGAGCAAAAAGTGCATTCTGAACAATAATTTATTGATTAAGCCCCACAACACTCCGGTGAGGTAAGTAAGGAGCATTACAAAGGAGGAAAGTAAGGCATGGAGTGGTTAAGTGACTTGCCCAAATCATTGAGAGTTTTGGGTTCCGTCCTCAGATCTGTTAACTCCCAGTGCTTTACTCGTACCACTAGATCACACAAGAGTGAAAAACTAATCACAGATATACAGAAGGATTGATAATGGCTCTGCACACATATGTAAACTTTACTGTTAAATGTTTACTTCTATTATAGTCAAACACTTTTTCAGCACCTTTATTACACTGAAATCTAAAAAGGAAAGCATCTTTATTATAATTTTTAAAAACCCCAAGATGAATCCCTTCCGAATTTCATCCATATATTGAGCAGATTCTTCCATGTGCTCAGTAAGAACCACGATACCGAAAAAAACCTAAGCACCCAATATGCTTGGTAGGCTGGGATTTGACATTCCATTAGCTGATGGCAGATTTAAAAGCGTTTACTCTGTGGGCTGCAAGAACTCAGCAGTGAACACCGCTTCTGCATAATCCTCACATACATCCTGCAGCTCTGCTGCCACATCACATAAGGCTTCTTCTGTCAGTTCTTCTGCAAGGCTAAAGGAGAGAAAAGAAAGTTTAAAAGCCAAGGATAGAATCCTGGGGTTTGTACAAACGAACCCAAATATGCACCAATCATTTCGTTCATTTATATCAATGCTCTGATCTCAAAAGAGAAATGTTTGTATTTCTTTTCACATTATTATATATATTTACTATGGGGAAAACTCTTGCACTACAGAACCATCCTGTTTACTCCTAAGTTTTGTGGAGCATCTGAAATTTTTGCATCTATCAGCTTTCTGATAAAAGAGAGGTGAATACATGGTGTCCATGGAGGATTGGGGAATGTGACCAACCTTCCGTTAACTGGTATATTTTTTTCCTTTTTAAAAATGTTAGATGCAAATGTTCTGCTTTGTATAGAAAGATTTAACATACTCGGGACCTGATGCAAAACCCATTGAAGTCAATGGAAAGACTCCCACTGATTTTAATGGTCATTGGATCAGGCCCTTCTGAAAGGAAGGATGTTTACAGGGGAGAAGTGGAGTCAGAGGTTTTAACTCAGGAGAACTTAGGTCAACAGAAGACTTCATAGTGTTTCAGCATTTGAGAAATTCAGGTCTTGGCTGGCTTGTTTAAAATTTCTCCTTCTCAGAGTCTTACATTTGCTGCAACAATACTAGGAAAATTAACTTTTCTGTGTCTCTAATACAGAGCAAGGTGGTTTCTTCTAAAAATGTTTACTGATACATGTAATGGTTGACAAGTTTTATAGGGCCCTCTGATGGTAAAACATTCACCAAACAGTGCTGTGAATTGGATTACATTTTTAGTTTGATTTCAAATCATATGTACAATACATACATAAGCAGAGCTGCAATTCAGCTGCAAGAAGGAAGGACTCATTTTCATTTCGTCCTTTTGCCAATCATGAAGAGGGGCCAGTGTTTGAGCTACTGAGGCTCACACCAATGCCAATTATGAACACTCTATTGGAGTTGATAAGGATAGTGCTGAAACATGCTCAGGGATGTTTTAGCGGTCCATTCTAACCTGCCTCGGGTTATAGTGACCAGTCCAAGGTCATTCAATTCTTGCTCACTTAGGCCCCACTCCAGCAAAGCACAGAAGCATATCTGAACTTTAAGCACGTGAGTGGTCCTATTAAAATCAAAGGCACTAATCCGACAGACACTGGTGTTGAGGCTTAATTTTACTACAGTAAACCCATTGATTTCAATGGGACTAGTAGAGGTAATACTATGAAGCATTTGCTTAAGTGTCTGTAGGATCAGGGCCATAGAGACTATACACATGTTTAGAAAGTTAATCCCATGTTTATGTGCTTTGCTGGAGTGGTGCCTTGATCACAACACTGAGACTTATTGGTAGTTGATTTTTGAATGACGCCATTCGCAGACTGAAAATAAATTCTGGGGAGAAATGGCAGAACTTTTTGCTGGACATTCATTGAGGCACGCTTGGGAAATGATAACAGATAACATTGTTTACTTGCTGAACCTGTTACTTAGCAAACCAAAAATGCTTATTCAAACTTCGCTGGTGGGATGGCTATTTTTTATTTATACTGTAACCTTTCAGCCTCCACCTCCCTCCTCGTTTAGCAGACATGAAGAGAATGAATAAACATTTTTTCTTTGCTAAGGAATGAGTAGCAAATAGTCAGTTATTTATTACTTTGCATTGCAGAGGACAAAGTGGTGACCCAGCTATGCCATACACTATTTATATACCTAGCAATGTACTCTACAAAATATTTCCTTTTTCGAATCTCTTCTTCAGTGAAATTTACAATAAGGCCAGCTGCCATTTTAAAGTATTTCTCTTGTTATTCCAAAAACAGCACCATCCAGCCCCTCCTTTGTGAAAATTAAAGGTTGCCAATGTGTTCTCTGCTACTTTTAATACCTTGATTGACTTTTTATTAATAAATGTATAAAAAGCTTGTTCCTTCCTTCCACCCATCATTGGCCTGGCTGCTCTTTTACAGCTAGCAGGGCAATGTTTGCTTTTTAATCAAATGGCAAAAGACAATCATGTTGTTAAATAGTCTCAGTTGAATGGATCAGAGCAGGTTCTCCAGCCTTACCACTGGGACTTGCATAAAGACAGAAGTGGATAAGGAAAGCAGAAGGTGTAAATTTCCACACACAGTTTTCTACAGCAATAAGAGCAGATTTTCACAAAACGATGTGAAGTGGAAACAGAATTACACATCCCTCTGGCTTAGACTCCTTTAGATAGTCTAAACCAATCTATATTTCACACAGACGACAGAGCTGGCTCTGTGATACTGCTGTATGCTATAGAAAGACATGAAAAATAATTGCTCTTCTAAAATATTCTGCTATCACTCCCTTTAGTTTTTTGTGAACACTTTAAAGGTCCACAAGCATCAAGGAACATTGAAAAACAATGCAGTAGTTACTGTCTTAAACTTTCTGGCTTTCAATTCGGAATTTAAACCGCCCATTTTTCCCCTGTGTGTTTCTAAGTAAGAACAGAAAGACAGGTCTGGAACTGACACATTTACTTCACAAAATCAAACACATCAATAGTTCATGTACCTCTCAGCAATGCGCCATGGATTGAAGTGCCCTACTGCCTCGTGAGAAATAAGTTTCAGGTGCTGCTCATATCTATTGTTATAATCAAGGATGTTCTGGAGCATGTGCTTTGGAACAGAGAGAAAAACACAGCGCTCCTTCTGCTGAGATATATTGCGAGTCAAGGGCTGCCAAATGTCATTTCCAGTCTCCAATTTCTCTTCCACCTCCCCATCTTCTTCAATAGCACTGGAAGCACAAAACAGTCAATAAACCAGAATTTCTTGGTTTTAATGTCCTTTTCCACATGACCTAAAGCCACAAAGCCTCTTTAAACAACACTCACTGGGGCATTTACTCTTAATGGAAAACATATATTATATATATCCACAGTAAAAGCACATGAGCATTTTAGTTTATGACCAAATTCTCTACTCACTTTCCATCAAAAGGTCTTTCAAATACAATATCCACTTGTGACTCTTTGTGTCCTATCAATTTGGTTATTTGGATTGGATGAGGAGACATAGGCCTTTTCTCTATTGATGCACTTTCTCTTTCTAGAAGGAAGAAAACAACATTAAAAAATGTTTCTTTGGGAGAGAAAAATCCAACAATGTAGAGAAGTCCCCACCCTAAGCATAGCTCCTTTCCAAAGTTAAGTCCTTTGGAGAAATGAAGAAAAATGTTACCAATGATGAGCCTCTAAGCTACAAATTTAAGGGGGTACTTTCAAAAGAATCAAATGTTTCAAACACAAGCACTTTAGAATATGTCACTTTTAGTACAACTCATTGAGTATTTCTAAAGCGGTGATAGGAAACATTACATTACTATGGCAACCAATCTATTGAGATTGGCAGTGAATGGAGAGGGGAAATAAAACTAAAACAATTGGGCCCAGATCCTCACCTGGTGTAAAATGGCATAGCTCCTATGAAATCACTATGGGCCCAAGCCTCTTCCCAGAAAATTCAAGAGCAAATCTCCCATTGTTTTGACTGGTGCAGGATCAACCCCTATATGGTCAGGTGCTTAGCTGGTGTAGATTGGTATAGCTCCACAGACTTACACCAGCTGAAGACCTGACCCTATATTGAAACTAAAGTGGAGAGAGGAATCACGAGCCAAATTTCTCCTTATTGCTACTTGGCTGAGGCAAGTGGGGCTACAACCAGGATCAATATGTGTGGGAAATGGTAGGAGTGTTTGTCTGGAAAGCTAACTTTTTTTAGCAAACAGCTTCCTGCTAACATCCCTCAGGTTCTCTCTTCACCCAGTTAAAAAGCTCTTCTGATATGAAGAGCTACAGTAGAACCTCAGAGTTACGAACTGAGCAGTCAACCACACACCTCATTTGGAACTGGAAGTACGCAATCAGGCAGCAGAGACACCCCCCTCCAAAAAAAGAGCAAATACAGCACAGTACTGTGTTAAACGTAAACTACTAAAAAAAAAATAAAGGGAAAGCAGCATTTTTCTTCTGCATAGTAAAGTTTCAAAGCTGTATTAAGTCAATGCTCATTTGTAAACTTTTGAAAGAACAACCATACCGTTTTGTTCAGAGTTACGAACAACCTCCATTCCCGAGGTGTTCACAACTCTGAAGTTCTACTGTACAGTATCAGTCTGGGCAATTATATTATTTTTGTTTACTCTCTATTACTGAGAAGTAAGGAGGAAAATATTTGTGAATTTTCAATTAAAATCTTTGAGGTGATTTTTTTTTAAAGAAAGATTAAGAACTCATGATAGAAGCACATTGGGCAGTATACTCTGATGTAAAGAAAATGTAGCAATTCAGGGTTAAACCATAGATCTATGGACAAGAACTGAGAATTCAGCTTTTTCCTAAACAAATCTAACTCCATCGTTTTTATAACTTTTCCATCATTTGATTTATGTGAAAGAATGAGTGGGGCAAAAAACCTGTACACTTAATGACTAATTTAACAGTGTTCTTTGCATTGACAGAAAACCTACACTGACAGCCAATGCATCGTCTTGTTCACTGCTGCATGGACATGATATATACCTGACAGATCTATGGAATCGGAGCCATTTAAATTGCTTGATTTATTTTTTTTTTTTTTAAAAAGGAGGAGGGAAGAGAAGAGCCAATATGACAATAAATATTCATTTGTTCTTTCCTGGGGAAGAATCGTTAGATAAATCAAGTGAGAGTGTTTTGCTGTGTTTTACAGATATAGTCTCAGCCTATGAACTCTGAACTTTTCTACTACTAGAAATAATCTTTTTCTATGCTGGAGTGGAGTGAGAAGGATTATTGCTAGGGTATATAGAGGGAACTGGATTCCCTTGCAACAGCATAAATTAATCCATGGTCAAACGAACCCATACGAAATACTCTCTCTCTCCAGTTTTGGCTTTGTTCTCTAAAGTGCAGGGGGATTTACAGGCTTTGAAATTGATTTCTCAATCACAGTGGCAACAGATGCGTCTTCAAGAGGTGTCAAAAGAGGTTTAATGAAGTGGCTCTAGTAATTGCTCAGTCTGAGGATGAAGAGGTGTTACACATGGATCTAACAGAACAGAACTGTTATTCTACAAATCACTCTAAACAACTGTAGTTTGTGTGTATCCCTCTCAGAAGTGGACTCCTTTCCCTGTCAGAATCCCACTGGCTTTAACTAATACAAATTAGAGCCGGGAGCTGTATTTGTTCACAAAGTGGGTGGCTTCAGAGAAGTTCAAGATAAAGTTCATCCACTCAAAGAGCACGTTGCATAATATATGGCATGGGTCAGGATCTCATTCTTCTCCCCAATGTTTGAAACTACAGAAAGACTAGAGTCAAGTGTTGGCGCATTCAGAAGTTAAGCCTGCTTTGAGAAGGCAAACTAGATCCTTCTGGAGTATGACTAAGAATGTCTGAGCTAAAATGTGAACGTGAACATTTGACAGATTGCCTTCTTGGAGGATCATAGAAAACATCACTTGTTAAAAGGGTGCTGAGAACCCATTCTCCATCACTTGAAGTCTTTAAATCAAGACTGAATCTCTTTCGACGTGAAGTGCTATAGCTCACACAGAAGTCATGGGCTTGGCGGAGAAATTATTGGGTGAGGTTCTTTGGCCTGTGTTAGGCATGAGGTGAGACTAGATGATCATAATGGTCTCTTCTGACCTTGAAATGTGTGAATCATTGAGAATTCTGAAACAGATTAGCAAAGGGGAAAGAAGAGAGAAAAAGTGATTTATCCATGTCTGTGTTTTTTAATTCTTTTTAAAAAACCTTGTGTTTACACTTGCATCTATAAGTGATTTTCATTTTTTCCTTGTCCTTTCTGGCAATGGTATATGAAAAAGGAGGCCAAAAGAATAAAAGAAAATTCACCAATTAAGCTTCAGAAAAGGGAGGCAGACTCAGTTACAAATGGATCAATAGAAAAGAAGTGAAAGCAGAAGTCAGCAAAGACAAATAGAGAAATAAAGTTGAAGGTGGTCAGTAAATCCACTATATCTTATATTTGTGGAGAGATCCAATGGAAACTCTGCAAGATTCACGTTTACAAAGAAGGGATAAGGTCACAGAATATACAAAAATGTTGAGAACCAACATTTAAACACAACATCCTCTCTGGTTTGGGACTACATACAAGACGTTTTAGGCCTACTATATTTCTGGTAAATTAGAAGGGGGTCAAAACCAGGGTTTAGAATGGAAAGAGTACCTCAGATATGAAGTCATTATCACAACTCCATAGTGGAGCAGTGCTAACCAAACTTATCTTGATCCCCACACACTGCCGCCTCCTCCTCCTCCCCGCCCACCCAGCGTAACTGATATGTGCTATAACAACAGGGTAAATTCCTATCTTCCATGCCATGTTAGCACAATAGTACACAGTGTGGGAGGGGCTGGGAAAGAGTGCCTGGAGAAACCATCATATAATGGGGATCTCCACACCTTTTATACACTGGAGAGATGGGCTCTGTTCTTGTTCAAATTAGGCTGGAATGGAGAGAGTGTTAGGGCCAGGACCTGAGGCAAAACACATGCTATTGTAGCCCATAGGTGGTGGTTGCTATTGCTGAGTTGGGGGAGGACTGGAGGA
This sequence comes from Platysternon megacephalum, assembly GCA_003942145.1. Taxonomy (NCBI): domain Eukaryota; kingdom Metazoa; phylum Chordata; order Testudines; family Platysternidae; genus Platysternon; species Platysternon megacephalum. The sequence continues at coordinate 8,475,268 of QXTE01000018.1, read as the reverse complement.
ACCTATTTCCTAAGATTTTGTGCATAGCAGATTGCAAGTTTCACCCACACTGAGAAGAAGAAAGGGAAAGAATATCGGTGCTACTAAGAAAAAAAATAAATAAATTATATTTTTGTCAAAGAATAACTGGAAGAAAGAAGAAACCAAACTTCACTTAAATCAACATCAAACATCCCCTGTTAAGACTCAGGCCCTAGTCCTGCAACTGGATTGCACAGGCAGACTCTTGCGCCCAAACACTGCTTCAGTGACTTCAATCAGATCCATTCAAATCAAGCCAATTGTAAGATTGGTACTTTAGCTTGCAAGCATCTCAGTTAGCCTCTCCTGCTTTCAGATATTAATTTTTAAAGCAACAGTTTGTAAACATTCCTTTTGATATAGTGTTTGTAACATACATAAGTCCAAATGGGTGCTATTTGATTAATATTATCAAATCTAATCTACTAATTTTGGTTAGGAGATGTTAAAATTTAAGATAGAGACTGCAGCAAAAAGAAGTTGTATTTAAAAAAAAAAAAAAAAAAAAAAGCCAACACTTACCCCTTTTCTCTTCCTGTGCCCAGAACTCCGAATCAGCATAGACAATCTGATTAAATCTCCTACGAACCGTGTCTTGGTATCTCTTTTTTTAAAATGTACAAAATTAATCAACCAACAGATATTTAATCAGTTCAACTGTACTAGCGATAACTTGATGGAAAAGCAAACAATGACCCCTTTTGATCATGTTCTAAATCTCCGGCCGCCCCCCAATACCCTTCTTAAATATAATAGAGACAGAAAAAATAATCTTCATGGAAATATCTTGATTGAAGTACAGCACTGTAAGTCTCAGAAAGCACACTGCCAGAATGGCAGATTGTAGGATTTGAGCCATAGGATGTACAAACATTTAATACCATGAATAGTCCCACTGAAATCAATGGGGCTACTCACAGCAATAAATTTTACCAAGTGCATAGGGCCAGTCTGTAAGTCCCCTTAGCTTTATTTATAATGTAGCTGGACTTTTAATGTAGCTATTTTTACAGATATTCATCTTCAATTGCTTTGAGTAGCTTCTGGTTCCAGTCTCATTTCGACTTTCTTGCTATGTGAAATTGACCATAACTTGGAGATACAGTCGTTTAGCTTACACACACTGGAACATCTTGTAAACCCCTTACTCTCATTGGTGAGCAGTTACTCAGAAGAGTAGTTCCACTGACTTCAATAAGTCATCTCATTCTAAAGGAGACATCTCAGGGAGCACCACTAGCACCATTATTGGACTTTCTCTCGCTTATGTAGTTAGATAGCCCCTATATCTGTAGTATCTGAGACCTCACAATTATTGAAGTATTATTCTCATTGTGCAGATGAGGAACGGAGGCACAGAAACACAGGAAGTGTGATGGAGCAGGAAACCCATGTCTTCCAACTCCAAAGTTAGCCCCTTAATCGCTGGACTCTCCTTACTCTTATTCCTTGATCACTGGGCCAGTACTGACTCAGAGGGAAAGTGTCACATATAGAATCAACAGTTCTACTTTCTGTTACTCCTTCAAGGCCTTTCGTCCAAGTTCTGGCCCAGTAAGACCTTGCTTAAAAAAAAAAGAATGTACCGGCTCAAGTTGTAAGGTATGGACCGATGCACAAGGTGACAATGTTGCAAACAACTAGCACTTAGACACTTGCTTACTTCGATTTCTTCCATTCTTTGCAGCATTGTTTCTAGACTAGGACTGTCACGCATGGCTACAGCCTCAGCTTGCATCTTCTTGTGTTGCTCCATATTCCAGAGTTCCTGAGCTGTATCTTCCAAAAGATCATCCAATAACTTCTCACTCAGCATATCTGCATTGGATGCAGCCTATAGATACAAAAACCCCAAAACAAACATATATATATATATACACACACACACACACACACACACACACACAGAGATAGGAAGCCAATTCAAATGTATGTCTATAATTAAAATTTCTAAAAGCAGTTATTAGCTTTGATAAATGGGCTGTCATTTCTTTCAACTGCTTCCTTTAATGCAAATCTAATTACATTCTTAATACTTTTCTTTCACACATACAGTAAGCCAAGCTAATAAAATTAATTCAGCATGTACAGGACACTATAAAAAGGTATCCCTCAAGCCAATGGGAGTTGAGGGAGCTCAGCATGCTGAAGGAAGGATCAGGCCCTCAAATTTAGGACAGTTGATCCACTCACTCCCCAAATTCAGGGATCCCGTAGGAATCCACAGAACTAGAACTAAAACACAATCATGCAAACACTTACAGACATGCTTAACTTTACACTTGTGCATTTGTAGGATCAGAGCCGAAGTAAATCTCAATTATGTCTTCTTAGCTTGACCATTTAGCTGGATAACTTTGCTCTAACAGGGCTATTTTCCTAGCTATACCTTTCTATATCTCAATTACTTTTTCTAACGCTTCCTTAGAGCAGTGGTTCCCAACCTTTTTTGTCCGGCGGGCGCCAAAAAAAGAACAAAAAAAAACCTCGAGCGCTGCCGGCGGAGCAAAAAAAACCCAAAAAAAACCCCGAGTGCTTTTTTGTCCGGCGGGCGCCAAAAAAGAACAAAAAAAAACCCCGAGCGCTGCCGGCGGAGCAAAAAAAAAAAAAAAAAAAAGCCGGAGGGCTGCGCGGGCGCACTTACACCCCCTGGCGGGAGCAATGGCACCCGCAGGCACCGCGTTGGGGACCCCTGCCTTAGAGTGTGAAATATTTTGGATCAGATACTATACATAGAAATGATGTCTATAATAGCCTTATATACTAATTTTCTGAAAATGATTTTGCTTTTTAAAAAAATACTTAATATCTATTTCCTCCATGTTTAATGAAGTCACACTTTGTATAATTAAAACATGATAGCTCGTCAACGGACAAAAACGTTTGTATCATTAACATCCTAATTAAATAGGTCATTCTATTTAGTTTCCATTGGCATAAGCTACAGTTTAGGAAATCAAATCTAATGTCCTATCCTTTTCATGTCATGTACAAGAGAAAACATCATCATGCATTTTGAACAGCTTTACTCCATTATATCCAAACAGAACATACTTTTTCAGCAGCCTGGGATGACAGTTTGTTTATAAACGAAGAATCCTTCAAACGAGTGTTTGTTTCCAAAGAAAGATTGACCTTCTAATGAAACAGAAATATGTTAATGTTTATAAAATACTTTTTATATTGTATTAGCACAAATTAATTATGTTATTAAGGAAAGCTATAACATGAATTCCTAATATACTCTGATCAACACCAGTAATATTCAACGTGGAATGCTCATAGTTATTCAAAACCATGTTCCAGTTTATCTGCTTGGCCACAAGATAACAGGAAAAACATTAATTTACTGCAGATATGGCAAATATATTCCAATAGTCAAGGACCACACTGAGAAGAAAAATATTCTGCAAATGAATGTCTAAAATTGTTTGGATTGGGTGAAAAATTTTGCACGTTTTTTGCTAATCAAATTAAGGCGACCTGCCATTTGCTTTCCCCATAACAAATGTTTTATAAATCTAAGAGACTCTTCAAAATGTCAGCATAAGCTTTGATTGCACTACCTGTGCTTTATCCAAGAGAGGTTCCAAACGCTCCCGAACTGCTTTCTCCACCTTGTCTGCCAGCTGTGTAGGAGAAGCACCTTCTGACCTATTTAAACAAAAAACGAAAACAAAAAAAGTGATGATGCATTTTAGTGAAAATCTGATGTGACAAAAGAACATAAACCCACTTTAAGAAAACAGGGCCACATGAGAGATCTGCTACCAAATTTGCTTCTGTGCATCAAACCTTTAAACTGGATAATAATTACCTCAATTTTTGTATTTTCTCCATTTCTTCTCTACTAAATTCCGTTAGTTCCTTCGTTCTTCTTGAAGTTTCTGCATCAAGCCAAGCTAGTCTTCAGAAATGAAATAGCAAGACAGAGAAGTTAAGAAAATAAAATGCATGTTTGCATAGACTATCTAATGAAATGATGTAAATTCAAGGTAAATGAAAACCTCCACAAAGAATCAACAATGAAGTTAAATATGTTAAGTTTAAGGCAAGGAAAATCTTTGTTCTGTCTCCCAGAACATCTTTGTTTCAGAGGCAGAGTTGTCTAGTGGACACAGCACAGATGTGGAAGTTGAGAAACCTGGATTCTAAACCCTGCTCTAACATTGACAGTGTATGACCTCTGTTGTGGCTCTGGTCCACCCGAAAAGATGGATTACAACATTTACGTACCTCACAGCAGTGTTAAGAGCCTTAATCAATTAATATTCGTGGAACAATAAGTTCCAGAGATGGCATAAAAGTGGCAGGTATTATTATTACTTTCAAATACATAATGACGGGCCTTCTTTTGTCCCTATAATTCCTCAGCTTCCTAACACACTCGTTTCATTAAATATTATAGTAGAGATTGTACAGAAGATTCTGACACATCTTGCACCAACTAGGTATGTTAAGAACAGATTAGAAATGTTAATCCTTAGGCCAAGATTTTCAAAAGGGACAAGTGATTTTGGTTGCCTCAACTGTTGAGTGCCAAAGTTGAGTCCCCTTAAAAGCAGACAATGTCAGAAAGTGCTGAATACCTGCCCCCTGAAAATCCTTTAAGGTGTCTCATATTGGGCAACCAAAAATATCATTAGGCATATTTGAAAATCTTGACCTTAATTTCCTTATTGTGGTGGGCTAAATTCACATATTCAAGATTACTTTAACCTAGTTGGTGTGTTATTGCAAAACCCAGTCTGGATTTCTTCCATGCTTGTTTAAAGGATGTTTAATGGTGTTTGCGCCATGGTACTAAGCAAGCTGCGGTCTCTGTATGCCAAACCCCAAACCTTGTTTAACACTGTTTAATGTTGGACTGTGACTGGGTTTTATTTAAAAAACAAACAAACAAAAAAAACACTTTTGGCCCATATATTCCATCTAATACAACATTTTTGGTGCTGCAATGTGGAGCCTAAAGGGTTAATACATGCTCTGAAACTTGCATCTTGGCAAACAAGCGATTTCAAAGTTAGTTTAAAATAAAAGTTTGTTTTAACATTCTTAAATGTGTTGAGCTTGTTTGAGGTAAGCATGAAAAGCAAACTATTAATATTTTAGCTTTAAAGCAATTAACCTCTGTCTTTTTTAAAGTTATTAATTGTTTAATCATCTTTTTAACAAATGCTTTCGGTTTCTTTTTATTCTTTTATTTTGAGGTTTGCAGTTTGTCTGATTGGTAATAATTTTGCTGATTGAATGAAAAGGTATTTTTAAGAAAAAGCAAAAAAAAAAAAAAAAGAGGTAAAATTAAGTGTTTTAAATTGTTGAAGGTTAAGTTGCTATAGAAAACATTTACTGAAATAACATCTTAGATAACCCTCGTTCACAAAACGCTAGCTTAATTCAGGGCTGCTACACCATTGACTATGAATTTAATTTCAAACCAACAGAACCAAGGGCTGCTGCAACACCAAACTTTGTGATTTTTGTTGTTGTTTTATGTTTTTGCAATGTTTTTCCCCGTTGTTTTGTTCCAAACTCTGTTTTCCTTTGTTGTTTTTGCAGTTTTCTGGTGGTTTTGTTTTTGATGTCAATTATTTTGTTGTTGTTCTCTGCATGTAAGACAGCACTGTGCTAGTGTTGCAGGTTAGACTCCCAGAATGGGTTAAGTTGCTGCCATAATGCCTATGTTGTCCTCACCAATATCAATAGTAAAACAGGTGGGCAACTTCTGTCAGACTAAAAACGCCTGTGAATTTAACGCCTTTGCGTGTTGCAAACGTCTCAGGAACGCAAAAGTGGCTCCAAAACAACATAACTTTGTTGCTTCTTTTTAAAGGAGGCAACACACCTGGGTAAGAATGCCATCAGGGCTAAAGTTTTTCCCCCCAAGTAAGCAAACTTAACCACTACTGCATAAAATTTTCATGGTTTGTGTAAATGAACAGCTTGAATTGTGTAAGTGGCAAAAGAGGGGGGGAGTTTTGCCATGCTTACCCATTCTGGGCCCACAGCCAAAGAAGAGATAAGAAATGGTTTGTTTCTAAACATCTTACAAACAACTTAAAACTGCTGCAATTTTAAGTTTTCTTTTAGCTACAAATGAAGTGAGTTGTAAATTCTTAAGCTATGTTAATATCTGAAAGGTTTAATTGTAACTTTTGTAATATCTGATCAAGTAAAATTTGTAAATCTCAATTTTGGGATAAGGAATTTGCAAACCTTAAATTATAACCAAGCACCTTTTTCTTTTTTTCTATATGCTTAAACTTTGTAACTGATTTTATGACCAAGCATCCAATCCTAGATTGAATTGTTTCATCAAGAGAGTTATGTTCTTATAACTTGGCCTACAAATTTACTCTAATTGTGAGATCAACTGTAAAAAGTATGTGAAAGTTCATAAGATGTCACAATAATCTATAACAAATGTTGATGGGAAAAGATACAAAAGAGGCAGAAAAACTGAATCAGTCCAAACAAGAAGGCGTACTGAGGTAACTCAAGGACTGTGTTAAGATCATGCTTGGTAAACAAGAAAATGTGGATCCGGAAATTAATGAATCAATATTGGTGTGTCAAATATTAGGCCTAATTGGCCAATGAAATAATGAGTGGACAGGCTATTCAATGCATCACTCCCTTTTTGGGGAAAAGATGGAAGAACAGATTGAGGCTACTGGAGCAAGCTTCACCATTATGGCTGCCACCCCACCATCTCCTGGATCACCAGACCCTCTTTGTCCTAATCCCAAGTGATGTCCTGATCAGACAGGACCAGAGAGGGACCCAGATGACATCACCACCTCTGCTAGCTCCAGCAGAATCCCAAACACCAACTGTGTTTGATCAGACTTTAACAGCAGCAATGACGACAGCTCCAGCCCATCTCAATTAGCGTCTTCTGTTTTCCCCAAAAGTATAGTTATTACCATCTTTGACATCATCAAAGAGACTGTCAAACAAGAGGCTCTTTTCCTTTTAAAATCTCTCCAGCTAAGGAAAGGGAACAAGAGATGTTGTTAAAGTGAAAACCTTACTATTTTATATTTCATATGCTTTAACTATTTTTCCTTCTTTTCTTTATATTTAATAAAAGGTTAAAAGGATGATTAACGGTGTTTGTGCAATGGTACTAAGCAGGCTGAGGTCTCTGTTCACCAAACTCTGGACCTTATTTAACACTGTTTAATGTTGAACAATGACTGAGTTATGGGCCAAAAATGTCAACATAAATTCCATCTAACACAACATTGCCTATCACTGTATCCCTGTACTCAGGGAAAGTGAGCCTAGTGCCAATTGTGGAGCAGTCCTCAGAGTGGGGCAACTATTGGAGGTGCTGTGTAGGAATTACCAGGTTCCCTCCACCCTGTGGGAGAAGAGGAGGAGAAAAATGAAGAATCTCCTGACAGCCAGGAGGGGCTCAAAGGAGAGCAAATGAGAGTGTAAGACCCTTTACCTCCAATCAGGCAGGTAGGGAGTGAGCTGCAAGCCTAACTTGATTCCTTCCTGGGGTGGCGGGAGAAAGAGAGCGGAGAGGCTCCTCCCATTCCCTCACAAGAAGATGACTCCATGGTTCCATAGGACGGTTTAAAAAAGTGGTGTGGTTTAGCCCTTTGTATGAAGAAGTGGCCTTAATTGTTTTACCCTCAAAATGTAATTAATTCCACAAAGTGAAAAGAAAAGATATATTTAGAAAAATAATATATTATTGTTTGCGTTTCCGGATAAAGATCCAGGCCAACCTGAGAGCTTCTTTTTCAATGGCTCCTAATCTTCCTTCTTCGGTTCCCTCTTTCTGCAAAGCTGACTGTTCTCTGCTGGAAGCTTTGGGACTAGCATTCATGTATCCCCAAGGAGCACTGTGAATGAGGGGAAAAAAATATATATATATATATATATATATATAAACTGAGATCCCTTTCCCACTTTCCTAACAAAAAAATATTTCTGTTCATAGCAGGCAAAATTATTATACCAAAAACTGACTCAGTTAGGCCTCAGTCCTGCAAGAACTTGCACACGTTTCAGTTTACTCACATCAGTAACCCCACTGAAGTGAAGGGGTGGAGGCGTGCTCTCAAACTTAAGCATGTGTGAAAGTGTTTGCAGGACCAGGACCTGAGTTTAAAAAATGGACATTAACATGAGAAGTCTGGTAACATTAGCCTTGAATTTCCTCCCTTTTGTCAACATAGGGCCTGCAACGGGCTCCATGCAGAAGCAGAGTTACACCCACATGGAACCCACTGCAGGATCAGGGTCCTAGTTACTTTAATGTGTTTTGCTATCACTTGGTTCACAGGAGTCTAGCTAACATTTTTTAAATAGTGGAAAAGAGAAATGAATTCAAAGAATCACATTTAAGTTGTAACAGAACTTGCCCTGCCATCTTAGGATCTACTTTTCAAAAGCTTCTCTCATATTCATTCTGTTATCAAATTCTAAATTAAACTTAAAATAATGTATATCAATTAAAAATATGACGACTATTTAAAACATGCATTTAAAAAAAATGTTTTCTATACCAAATCAATTATTCAAGCATTTATTCCTGGACCCTGCAATGAATCCACAAACATTGCTTGTTAATCTGTAATGTGTAAGAACATGAGAATGGCCATATTGGGTCAGACCAATGATCCATCTGGCTCAGTATCCTGTCTTCCAACAGTGGCTGGGGCCAGATGCTTCAGAGGGGATGAACAGAACAGAGCTATTTCGAGTGATCCATTCCTTGTTGTTCAGTCCCTGCTTCTGGCAGTCACAGGTTGTTTCCTATCTTGTATTCAATTATTGATCCATGAGAGGACCTTCCCTCTTATCCCAAGACTGCTTAGTTTGCTTACGACTCTTTGGTGAGGAACCTTGTCAAAAGCTTTATGAAAGTCCAAGTACACTATATCCACTGGATCACCCTTGTCCACGTTTCTTGACCCCCTTCAGAAAATTCTAGTAGATTGGTGAGGCATGATTTCCCTTTACAAAAGCTGTTTTGATTCTCCCCTCCCTGCAACACATTGTGTTCATCTATGTATCTGATAATTCTGTTCTTTATCATAGTTTCAATCAATCTGCCTGGTACTGAAATTAGATTTACCGATCTACAATTGCAAGTATGGCCTTTGGAGCTTTTTTTTAAAAAAAAATTGTCATTACGTTAGCTATCCTCCAGTCCTCTGATAGAAAGGCTGATTTAAGTGATAGGTTATATACCACTGTTAGTAGTTCTACAATTTCATATCGGAGTTCCTTCAGAACTCTTGGGAGAATATCATCTGGTCCTGGTGTCTTATTACTGTTTAATTAATCAATTTATTCCAAAACTTCCTCTACTGACATCTCAATCTGAGACTGTTCCTTAGATCTGTCACCTAAAAAGAACGGCTCAGGTGTAGAGATCTCCCTCAGATCCTCTGGGGTGAAGACTAATACCAAGAATTCATTTAGCTTCTTCAAATGGTCTTGTCTTGTGTGTTTTTTTAGCAGCTCAGTCATCCAGTGGCCCCACTGACTGCTTGACAGGCTTCCTGCTTCTGATGTACTTAAATTTTTACTGTTAGTTTTTGTGCCTTTGGCTAGTTGCTCTTCAAATTCTTTTTTGGCCTTCCTAATTATATTTTTACACTTCACTTGGCAGTTTATGCTCCTTGCTATTCTCTTCACTAAGATTTGACTTCCAAATTGTAAAGGATGTCTTTTTGCCTCTAACTGCCTCTTTTACTTTATTGTTTAGCCGTGGGGGCATTTTTTTGGACCGCTTACTGTTTTTGTTTTATTTGGGATATACAATTAGTTTGAGCCTCTATTATTGTGTTTTTAAATAGTTTCCATGAAGCTTGCAGGCATTTCATTCATGACTGTTCTTTTTAATTTCCATTTAACTAGCTTCCTCATTTTTGTGTAGTTCCCCTTTTTGAAGTTAAATGCTACTGTGGTAGGTTTCTTGGACATATCCGCCCCACAAGGATGTTATATTTAATTACATTATGGTCACTATTACTGAGCAGTCCAGTTATATTCACCTCTTGGACCAGATCCTGGGCTCCATTTAGGATTAAATCCAGAATTGACTCTCCCCTTGTAGGTTCCAAGACTAGCTGCTCCAAGAAATGGTGTCTAGAAATAGAAGCCATTAAATGGTGTCTAGAAATGTCCAACTCTGCATGCCATCCTAAGGTGACATGTACCCAATCCATATAGGGATATCTGAAATAGACCATTATTACTGGTTTTCTGTTTTTGTAGCCCCTCTAATCTCCCTGAGTATTTCACAATCACCATCCCAGTCAGGTAGTTGACAGTATATTCCCACTGCTATACTCTTATTGTTCGAGCATGGAATTTCTATCCGTAGAGATTCTACGGTACAGTTTGATTCATTTTAAGATTTTTACTATATTTGACTCTATGCTTTCTTTCACATTTAGTGCCATTCCCCCACCAGCACAACTTAATCGGTCATTCCTATATATTTAGTACCCTGCTATTTCTGTGTCCCATTGATTATTATTGTTCCAGCAAGTTTCTGTGATGCCTATTTATATCAATATCCTCATTTAATACCAGGCACTGAAATTCAGCCATTTTAGTATTTAGACTTCTAGTATCTGTATACAAACACTTATAAAATTTGTCAATATTTAGTTGTCATTACAAATATAGTTGTACATTACAAATATAAAATGCCTGTCCCACTTGAATGTTAACATACCGTTTAGGTGAAGCAGATGGGGATGTAGGATTTGGAGGTACCCAAGGTATTCTACTCTCCTTAACAAGTGGTTTGCTCTCTTTTAGCCTGAAAGCTACAGTGGTCTCTTGAAACCGGGCATGCTTTGCCTGAGGCTGCACAGGTCTCGATCTTGGAAGCTTACGGATTCCCTTTAAGACATTAACATTCAAAAGATGTTCAGACTTTTAAAAATACATATTCTGCACTGTGGATCAGAATTTCTGTCTTATGGTCAGGTCTAAGGGACTGATTCTGCAGAGCTGAAGTCAATGGAGGTTTTAATACTGACTTTAATGAGAATATGAATGCACCCAAATAGAGTGTGGGCCCAATCCTGCATCCCTTACTCATGCAAACAATCCAATTGTTTTCAGTGGCAGTATTCACATGAGTAAGAGCTTTTTACATATGGGATATTTGTAGTACTGGGCCTGCTCATGAGCAGAGCTATTTAGAGATTTATTAGGACTTCTGCAGAAGGCAGTGGAACAACTAAAACACTGCTAGGTTTATATTTACTAGGCTAAGAAACTAGACAATTGTTCTACAGTGGGTAAATTCTGAAAGCTATTTTTCACTCACAGGTATGAACTATCCTGACATCTGGCTGAAACACATGGACTGAGTCACCATGTTATGAATTATTAAAATGCTTATCCTAGCTGCTCACAGGCCGCACTGATATGAATATAGTAAGAACAAATATATATAATTACACCAAATCTCATGATTTTTCAGGCTGAGGTAAGAAAAAAATCCATCCATAAGTGCATCCAAAAATATCTATTTTCAATTTTTGGGCATTTTAGAATGTTTTTAAAGAAGGAAATGTCAGTAACATGCAAAAAGAATGAATGAGTTTTCTTGCACAAAGGAGGCCATCTGCTGGTTGCAAATGGCATTTACTAAAACACAAGTAAGTGGTTATACAATTACAAATAATTATTTTAATACATACATCATTGATGTCATGGGATGAAATATTTCAACTTTAAGTCCAAGATGAAGAACAGCAGTACAAATCAAATACCATACAAACACTTACTTGCACGCTAATTTTCTGCAGAATTGTTATATGTTATTTCCAGTTATGCAATTTATTTCCAACTGGTGGTAATGCTGCTTTTTTAGTGATATGTTTTTTTAAGTGATCACAGGAGCAGAAATAACCAAGAAGCAAGGAAATGCAGAACACTCAGACTCAGGAATGGCCATCCAGGTCCAGTGGAGTAATCAGGTCATTTTTTCAGTGTTTGGAGTGAGGGTAGAGCATTTAGGACCTGATCCAATGGACACAGAAATCAACAGAAAGCCTCCCAGTGACTCCAACCGGCTTCCTCCTGAAACATGCCAAGTGTTCTCCATTCCCCCTGAAATGAATGGAACTTTACACTGTGCAGCTGAAAGCAGTTGGCTTTAATTAGTTTTAATTGACTGTACCTATCTCAAGGGCAATGTTAAAGCCCTTCCCTTTCCTCCATATCAACTACATTTATTAAGGATGCTAAAGGGATACCACTGACTGAAAAAAAGACAACCATACTTCTGTCTGAAAATGTTTTACCTATTACTATTGCCAACATGAAACAGAATTCTCTGTTTTTCCCAATGCATTTACTAAAAGCATTTGATAATACTTTGTAGATAGTCAGTTTCACATTCAGTCAGTTAGCTTTTTCTACATCCATAGGTCTTTCACAATGCAACAGAGGACAGAAAAAACTATTTTTAAAAACAGGAACATGTGGTTNGGTCTTTCACAATGCAACAGAGGACAGAAAAAACTAATTTTTAAAAACAGGAACATGTGGTTATAAAGAGACAAAATCTGGCAGGGACACTCAGAGGCACATGTAGAGTCTGAAACCGCTTTTAACTTAGTTTTTGAAAGTTACTTGGTTTCATGTTGATGGTGTCCCTTTAACTGTGCCTTACATTAACTTAAAGCTCCCATAAGAGAAGAGGAAAAGGTACATTATTTTAAGTGTCACATTTGTACCTGTTTGGCAGGTAATAATACACCTTTCTTCTTCAAAGGTCCACTTTCAAGCACGGGGGCTTTTTTCACAGCTCCAGCTCTCATCAATGCATCGTGACTTGTTTTTAAAACTGCATCTCTGTCTGAGGTGTGCGGGTCACGCTCTTGCTGGAATTCTTGATCTGATAAATCAGCATGACTGCTTAGCTTCTGTGCCAATGGAATATTTGCAACATGTTGATCTTCATCTACATAAATAATTAAAAATAAACCTTAGATTGGAAGCTCTTTGAAGCAGGGACTATCTTTCAGTTCTGTCTTTGTACACAGACTAGCACAATGGAGTCCCAGTCCATGACTGGGACTCCTAAGCACTACTGCACTACAAATAAACAACCACCACCACTCTGGTAAACTCCAAATGTTTCCTTTGCCAAATAATACACAAGCTGGTTCTCTGCTCTGCTTCAGTAAGCAGTTTATATGCTTGAAAGATTCTTGGTATTCAAAGCCACTTGAGGACTAGAAAGAGACAACACGCACTACTAGCAGCAGGAGACATGAAATTCAGTAGATAACTAGGGACATGCGCTCTCTTTAAATTCATGAAAAACAGGATCATCGCACAGATTATACTCTCAGTAAGAAAGGAAAGGAAGTTAGAATATGCTACCCTAAGAAACAACCCTTTGAGGAAGACACTACATATAAATTATACTAATGTTATAGTTTGGACTGCTTTCAGGATTTCAGGACTGTTTTAATTAAACCTCACAATAGAGAAGGAAAGTGTTATTAAGCCTGTATACAGAGAGGTTAAATGATTAGCCCAAGGTCACACAGTAAACCAGCGGCAAAGACAGAAATAAAACTCAGAACTCCAGATTGCCAGTCCTCTGTTCTACCCATAAGCTAATGCTTCTTCTCTATGCCTTGAAACTAGGAGGAAGGAAAAGCATAAAGTTACTGGGCGAGGGGAAAACAGTCTAGAATTAAGAGATAGGTTCTTGGGTTTTTTGTTTCTCTCTCAAAAGCACAAAAACCTAGAGAAAACCAAGGAAATTCAGAGCTAAAGCTTTGACACCACCTTTCATTCAATCCAACTGTGTACAGACATTGTTGCATCTATGGTGCAGATTCCCGAACAGTGGGTAATCTTATATTCCACTAGAATGTATTTCATAAATAGCTATGTAGATAGTTAGATGTATTTTATATACATCATTACAATCAACTAGTAGAGAATCACCTCGGATATATATTGCAATATAGACATTTGAGGGTCTCTTTAGAAGAAAATCCAACTGTGCTCCAAAGCAAAAATAAAAAAAGTTAAAAACAGTATGGCAAAGATATTTTTAAAAGAAAGTTAAATAATGAGGTTTAAGTTGGTACATGAAGCTGGAGAACCCTCTTATGGCAACAAGTTGTCATTTCATGTGAAGCATTGAAGGAATTGTGTACCAAAGCTGCAGGGTTCTGGCAAGCACACCATGAGCAAGAAGACACTCTTGTACCATGAATGGGCCATTCTGCTCCTCAGACAAAAAATGTATTATGACATGTCATTGCTGATCACTATGCGGCTTATAAATTAACCAATGAAATCCTTTTAAGTAAGTATTCAGAACACATACCAGTCAGGAGTTTCCTAGCTACTGAAGGTTTTTTCTGTTCTTGTCCAAGTCGCTCCTTTGAGATGGGTGGTTTCTTCTCTTTCTTTGGAGATGCAATCTGCTCTCTGGCTGGAAACATCTCGCTGCTCACTGGAGATTTACCCTGAGATGCCGAGAGACATTTCTTCACTTTTTTGGGTGATCGTTTCTTCTCCAGCAGAGAATCCAAATCCTGCCACAATTTTTTTCATTTACGTTAATCTCTCATTAAACTTGGTTTGTTAATGTTGGCAGACTGATGAGATGCAAAGCTTAAGGGTACTGATTTTTTTTAAATCATCACTCAAAAAGCTTTGGAATTATAATTAATTTAATAATCGTACGTGAAAATGCCTGTATCATTTACATCATTATTTTTTATTGACTAAAGTAATAGAGCATTTAAATGTAATAAACATTTGAAGAATATAAACTAGTTTACACAACAAACAGATATTGGAGCTCCATTGTGAAAAGTATTTTATCAGATTTTAAAAAGCAGAAAAGTCCTAAAAACTGCTGTTATAAAATGTGCCCAGATATATAATCCTAAAACAACTACTCAATGCTTGATGGTCAGTCCACATGGACACCAGTTCATATCACAAAAACACACCACCACAATTGGCATTAACTGACACCTTTGTTGGCAAGTACTGAATGGGGCATGGAGACTGAATTACTCTCACTACTACAGGTAGCTTTCTAGAGCCATTTGGGAAAATAGAACAGGGAAGCTTGTACTTCTGCTGCCATGCTGTATCCATTTTGTTGCTAAACAAAAGAGAACAAAGTCCCCAGGGAGGTCAAGCCAGCACCTTTCACTAACACTGAATTCATTATTTTATTGAAGTCCATTTTCACACTGTGCCTCAATCACCTTCAGAAGCTAAATTAACCAAGTGGGGTCTTTAAACCTGAGAAGGGCTCTGAGAAGCTTCTGACAGGACAGGTGGTTTTCTTGCTTACCTCCTAACAAGCAGCTCTGACCATTTTGGTGGGCATCATCAGTTCTTATTTTGAGTGTCCAGAAATCATTCCAAAAATGTTCAAACATTATAAAATCCTTATCTGATCAATAAACAAGGTAGCCTCCAACAGGTTAAGTATTTGTGACATTTACGGACACATAGTACTGGTGCTCAGATACTACGGTGATGGAGCCATGCAAGTACTCAGAGTATTTGATAAATAGTATATTCCTAGCTCAACATATCCCTTGCTTGCGTAACTCATCCGTAATAAGTACTGAAATGGTAATATCAATGAGACTTCTCTGGCCTCAAATTGAACACGGGCAAAAAATAAATATCCATGATTGTGAGAAAAACCACAGGATAAAACTTTTGTGCCTTATTCTTGGTTTTCTCAGAACCTGCAACTCATGCTTCAGAAGTCTTCTGTGCTGAAGGCACATTGGGGCATTCCAGAACGAGGCTTGGCATCAGGAGATATGGTTTTAACAGACATTCCCCATAACCAGGCCACTACACTTCTGGTATAGATTATTCTTGCCAGAACCAGACTTGATACGTATCTCCTTGCTAAAAGCACTTAGGACCTGAAATTGGCCCTTCACATAGACAATTTGATATTCATCTAGAATCTACCTGACAAATAATCTCCCTATAGGTTAGTTGATTTAAAAATCGATCTTAAAAAGTGGACCCGTGGGCAACAGATTAAAAGCCTTCACCTTCCAGAGGGAAAGAAGAAAGTCTTTTTCCAGCATGATGTCATAAGTAGCCTACCATTTTTTCCCCACCCGAAGCAACAACGATTATCACCGCTTTCTGTAGGCAGTTTATAGCACTTTAAATAAAATTACAGACATTGTAATCATAATAATACTTTAAGGTGGTTAAGATATTTTCTAAAAATCTCTCATGGCTGCAGTGTCAGTTCAACACCTAAAATAAGCAACAACAAATAATCCACTTTTTTATGTGGCCCGCAGAATCTTGATCAGTTTAAAAAAAAAAATCACTTGTGGTTAAAGGTTACAACAGTAAGGCTGATTCTGAGAGTTTCTGTATTGTGTCAACAGGAATAAATAAGTATTTAAAAAATTTAGAGCTGCTCTTTTCCCACCATACACACTCCCAGTGAGCTTCTACTTGATAACCATATACATGGCAGAAATATCTCCAACCAAAGTGGTTATGGAACATAGTGATGAAGTAAATTTTGCAGCTATATCTTTATCTCCTAGCTAGGTTCTTATACTACAACCATTACAGCAGCATCTGAAAGCCATATAGCCACAAACCCTGGCAACTGCAACATTCACGTATTAAGACATATTTTCACTGGTAATATTTTATCCCCCCCCTCCCATGTGTGATACAGTTTGCACCCAGAACTTAAATCTTTCATCCAGTCTCTTCTACATCAGCTCTGAAGAAAAATTAAGCACTTTCCACACCTCAATTTGTAGCAGAATGTCTATGATGATGTCAGGAACAGAAGAATCCATTTCTAATTTGGCAGAACAGAGAGAGAGTTGTCGAATGAGATTGCCCAACTCCTTGTAATGGGCAGGAACCTGCTGCTCCGATTGATCAGTAAATTGAGTGGCAAACACCTGCAAGGCACGAATGGCTCCTCTGTGGGCAGCTGCCACTCTGGACATGGCTCGAGACTGGCACAAAGGAAAGACATGGGTGATTAAATATCCAGCACTTTTCAAGTGACGTTATTCAGAGAATCGTTAGAAGAATTTCACGGATCATTTAAGTAACTATATTTTGCTCTCAGTTAATTGTGATGGAGACGTATCCACTCTTGTGATGAAATCTGGCAGCTGCTTAAGCAGTGCAGAAAAGGTTCAGAGATTCTAAGGCCAGAAGGGACCACTGTGATCATCTAGTCTGACCTCCTGTATAACACAGGCCAGAGAACTTCCCCAAAGTAATTCCCAGAGCAGATCTTTTAGAAAAACAATCGATTTTGATTTAAAAATTGTCAGTGACAGAGACTCCACCATTATCCTTGGTAAACTGTCCCAATGATTAATAACTCCCACCATTAAAATTTATGTCTTATTTCCAGTCTGAATTTTCAACTTTCAGCCGTTGAATTTCTCTGCTAGATTGAAGAGCCCATTATTAAATATTTGTTCCCCATGCATATACTGATACACTGTAATCAAGTCAGCACTTAACCTTCTCTTTGTTAAACTAAATAGATTGTGCTCCTTGAGTCTATCACTGTAAAGACATATTTTCTAATCCGTTAATCATTCTTATGGCTCTTCTCTGAACTCTCTTGAATTGTGGGCACCAAAACTGGACACAGTATTCCAGCAGCAGTCCCGCCAGGGCCAAATGTAAAGTAAAATAACCTCTCTACTCCAACTCCAGGTTCCTCTGGTTATGCATCCTAGGATCGCATTAGCTCTTTTTGCCACAATATCACACTGGGAGCTCATGTTCAGCTGATTATCCACTGAGACACCCAAATCTTTTCCAGAATCACTGCTTCCCAGGATAAAGTCCCCCATCCTGTAAGTTTGGCCTATATTCTTTGTTCATAGATGTATACATTTACCTGTATTAAAATGCATATCATTTGTTTGCTGCCCGTTTACAAAGCAATCCAGATTGCTGTGAATCAGTGACCTGTCCTCATTATTATTATTAACCAGCCCCTAATTTTTTGTGTCATCTGTAAACTTTATCAGTGATTATTTTACATTTTCTTCTAGGTCATTGATAAGGATATTAATAGCATAGGGCCAAGAACCAATCCCTGCAGGACTCTACTGGAAACATCCATTCAAGAATGATTCCTGGTTTACAGTTACATTTTTAGATCTGTCAGCCAGTTTTTAATCCATTTAATGTCTGCCATGTTAATTTTATTAGACAGACAAGATGGGTGAGGTAATATGGACCAACTTCTGTTGGTGAAAGAGACAAACTTTCAAGCTTACACAGAGTTCCAATAAAAGATATTACCTCACCCACCTTGTCTCTCTAATATCCTGGAACCAACATGGCTAAAACAACTCTGCATACCACTATGTTAATTTTATATCATTCTAGTTTTTTAAATTAAAATGTCCTGTGGCAACAAGTCAAACACCTTACAGAAGGTTAAGTATATTATGTCAACACTATTACCTTTATCAACCAAGCTTGTAAACTCATTAAAAAAATAAATAAATAAAAATGATAAGTTAGTTTGACAGGACCTATTTTCCAAAAACCCATGTTGACTTGCATTAATTACATCATCCGTCTTTAGTTTTTTATTAATCCAAGTTATACAGTCAATATACCAAATATTACGCTAGCCTGAACTAAAGCAGCTGAGTTATAGATATAAATCCAAGACGGAAGGTTGATGGGAACATTTAAACTCTCAGAATACTTCTCCAATAATGTTGTACTTAAGGAGCCTTTGTAACTGATACCTAGAAACTGAATTAACCAAAAGATCATTCAAGATCCCAAACACTTGTTTTCAGAAAGATTCAATCCAAGTTCAATACATCTTACCTTCTTCGTGTGTTTGATTTTATGAGGACTCAGCTTCTCCAAGTCTTCCTGAATTTCTTTTACCTGTTTATTCAGAAAACAAAAATCAGTCAGAACCAGCTGTGTGTGTGTGTATAGATTAAAGACAGGCCTGTGTTGTAAAGTCTAGGTCCAGATCCCAACTTTCCAAATCAGAGGTGTTTCGATGGCATTTTGGTTCATCCCATTATAATGGTAGGGCCCAGCCATGAAATTCGGATCCAAATTAGAACTTCCCTGAAGTTCAAAGGCTTTTTTATCAGGCCAGTTCTATTGCATACAGAATACACCATATTTTATATACATCCTTTTAAAAAATGATCTGTTCCTACCTGTTGCTGGAGGACATACAGCATCCGAGCAGACCGCGCAGCTTGCTCCTGCCTCCTAATGCGAACTCGTCGCTCTTCATCAGGATCCAAGATTTCTTCACATCTCTCTGAAAAGTGTTATTTTTGCAAAATGCAGAGTTATAGGTCTTGACAACCCAGTTAATCTCATGAAATCCTGATTTAAGCTAAATGTGTGATTACCTAGCAAGGGAGCTTCCTTCATGCAAGACCAATTCACAGTGCACCTTTACTTTGGCAAGGAATTATCTTTAACTAATACAGAGAAACTATTTTATCTACACATTCTGTATCATTTTAGGATGTTTTTACATATTCTTATCCAGGTAAATCTTGCCAGCCTCTATTATAATCTCCCAAACCTCTTGCTAAAGATTACAAACAAATCAATATAGTGTCAAAACAAAAAAAAAATTTACCACACCACCTCCCATGTGTCTCAACCCTGATGAAAGTGAGTCACTTCTAACAAGCAAGAGTTCTGACAACCATTGGTCTCTTTCTTGTAACTGCTAACAATGGTTCTAGCTGTGATGTGGTTTTTGTAATCTGAAGATCTATGCAATAGGAACAGGACTAAGAGCATCACCAATGCATTTCACACAAGCCAGTAAATGGCAACAGTGTTTTATTTACTATCAATATGGCTTGGATTTGAAGCCATATTATAAAGGTGAAAGGCTCCATACCACCTTACTAATACCTTGAATGGATCATCCATTTAATTTTGCCTTAAAAAAAAAAAGCGTTTAAAAAAATACATGTGTACACACACACACACAGAAATAAACACAGATTCAAGTCAAAGCATAAAAATGGGAGAAGAACAGAGAAACAAGCTATAGTAACTCTACATAAAAAATAATTGTTGTGTCTTTCACCTTTTTTAGCCAGTTCTTCAATTTTCTGGATGCAACATCTCAGTTCTTTTTGCAGTCGTCTGACTTCCTGTGTACTTTTATCTTCAATTTTTTTCAGGCTTGGCTTTGGCCCTGGTCCTGGATCATGGGTGGGTGGAGAATCTGAAACAGGTGGCTTTAACTTGCCCTGATTTGGAGTGTAGAGATACACTTTTGCACCAGAGTTGGTAATCTCCATTTTGGAGGGTTGACCAAGTTGCTGATGATATTTCAAGCATGTCCGAGACTTTGATGCACTCCTCTCTGCAGGATTTTCAGATACTTCACTCTTACACTGCTCAGATGTCTGGGAGAACACTGATTTATTTTCAGCTTCTTTCACTTGTTCTTCCAGGTGTCTTCGTTTTACATCCCTTTTGGCTAACTGGATGGCCAATTTTAGTTTCTCTTCAGATATGACTGAAAAAGTGACAGAACTTCTTAAATTGGTGTCATCACCACCACCTAGATCTCTCTGACCATCAGGTGGCTTCAGCTTTTCTATTATAATTGGACGAGGGCTGGAGAATCTGACAGCCAAGTTCTCTGGAGCTGCAGGAACATTCCTATTAAACTGGAGCTGTTCCACAGATTAAACAAAAAGTCCACATTATGTAACATATTTCACAGATGATGCACCTCGAACATAAAATAATAAGGACAAATGTAACTCCCTTCACATTACAATTTATCATATCACCACGCAGATAATAGCTACGTTAGTCCTAAAGCATCCTTCCCACTCAAACGAAGGGCCAGATATTTAAAGGTTGTTAGACACCTAAAGATGCAGATAAATGCTTTTGAAAACCTCACTAGGCATCTAGGTGCCTAGTTCCAACTGAAATCAAAAGAAACTTGTAAAAATCTAGCCCAAAGAGCTTTGGCACAGGACATTGTCATAATAAATATTTAAAACATTATAAAAGCAAATTAATCACAGGCGGTACTTACAAGTGAGAAGGAAGCGGTGAAGACGGATACACCGCTACCTCGATATAACGCGACCCGATATAACACGAATCCGGATATAACACGGTAAAGCAGTGCTCCGGGGAGGCGGGACTGCGCACTCCGGTGGATCAAAGCAAGTTCAATATAACGCGGTTTCACCTATAACGTGGTAAGGTTTTTTGGCTCCCGAGGACAGCGTTATATTGAGGTAGAGGTGTATTTACATTTATTCATTTTCATCTGTAGATTTCAAAGCACTTTACAAAAGAAGGGTAAATATCATGCCAATGGATGCTGGTGACACATGAAAGTAGGCAGGCAAACTTGACACTACAGCTGTGCACAGAACCGGCGTCAGGAAGTAGGTTAAGCTTATCATATTATAAAACAGGATGACAAACCCAACCCAGAGAAGTCATCACTGCAGAAGTCAAATAATACCTGTGTCTGGAGAGTCCTCGCTTCATTCTTTTCTGCTTGGATACTGGATGCAAATGGATCATAGGATGTGGCTGGTTTGCTTGGTCCCATCACATTGAATAGAATATAAGGATACTAAAAATCCACAGTCATCTGTAAACTGGCCTCTGCTAAAATTATAACAAGTAGACAAGATGTTTGGGTGTGGGGTTTTGTGTTTAAAAATAAGACAAGGCCTGACAATGTAATAGCTTAACAGGCAAAACACTCACTTGTGGAAGTAATTTTGAGAACATGCTCTTTGTAGTGGTACAGGCTGGAAGCAAAGTGGGGGATATATTCACATTTTCTGATGTACTAGATACAGCTTACATTCTTCTTTCACACTCCCAAGCAGCTGGCTGTAAAGCAACATTACGGACTGTGAAGGGAATGCTCACATTAGCAGCCATAAGGAGAATACAGGGTTAAGGCAGAACTTTTGCAGCTGTAATTACTAGAACAAGGACACTGCGGTCTACGGAAAAGAGGTGGGTGGGGAAAAAAAATCTTTGTTTTCTCAAACTTGCCCCAAAATTTTAACCACAAGAGAGATGGCATAAAGTACAGAATATCTTGTTGTCAGAAGCAGGTAGACCAATGAAGAGCACACATCTGGATATCTTACATTTCCTTCAGTGAAAAGGGAAATAAAATAAAAATAATGGATCATGAAGCCCTGATATATAAACTCACCAGCAATTACTTCCAGCTGGAGCTGAGGGCTCCTGAGGGTCCCCTAAATTCAAACAATTTCAAGATCAGATATAATGACTTTGTTTCTTTCTCTCCAGCCTAAATCACAGACTCCCTTACTCTGCTCCCCAGCTCCTCTGGACATTACCTCTTCTCTATTTCTTTCAACCATGCTGCCCACTGTTGGAGCAAGTGCCAGTTCCTCTGCAGCTCCTGCCAGGGTTACTCTGCTCACCTGAATCTTTATATTCCTCCATATATCATGTGAAAACAAATATTTCTCCCTTGCCTGTAACAGTTAATTCCACTCTACCTTTACTACCATTTATAACCAAACTACGTAAAGATAAAGACTCCACTTCTGAATCAACTTCAATTTCCCTCCTTCTCTATTTCAAAGCCCTGTACACTTCCACCCTGCTCCATTTCACAGCAATCCTGGGCTGGAAGGGACCTGGAGAGGTCATCTAGTCCAGCCCCATAGCTCCTAACTTTCAACCCCTCCTAGTCCCTATTTTCTATTCGAGTTTCTCCTGATTGTTCTCTGCCTCCTTCCACCCACTCCCAACGCGGCGTCCTTTGGCACCACCCATTACCCTTGAGAGCCTCCCACCTAGGATCTGCCAAGTCCCCCTCCCACTAACAACTCCGGAAGACCCACAGGTGCTAGGAAGGGTCCCGGCTATAGGGGCCCCACCTCAGCGATGGAAGGCGCGGGACCCACCGGGCCCCGCAAGCCGCAGTCTCGGGGCGGCCGGGCGCTGTCCCTGCAGTGGGGGAGCAGCCGTGCGAAGGGGGTGAGAGCGCAGGCGCGTGGGGGGCTGAGGGGCAGGAGCCCTGGCCCAGAGCAAAGGCGAGGACACGGGGCCCGGGTGCTGTGGGAGGCAGGGGCGAGACAGGGCCCAGGGACCCGCCGCTCTGACAGGAAAGGGGGGAGCGGAGGTCCCGGGGTGTTGGCCAGCGAGGCGACGCAGGAGCTCCCTGCCGCCCCGCTCCGAGCCCAGGTGCGGGATGGCCCGGGGCACCCCGGACCCCGGCTTCCCACAGTGTGGGGCGGGGAGGGACCACCCACCGCAGGGGGGACTTGGTGAAGCGCTGCGGTTCAAACTCGCCCCATGACAACCACCGCCGCTATCGCGGGGGCTGCCGGGAATGGAGGGAAAGGTACGGGTGCCCGGGGTGGCCAATCCTAACCGCACGTGTCCTTTCACAGCCGCCGTAGGCGGGTCTGCCCCCTTCAAGCCCCGCCCCGGGAGGTGGCGCTTAGTGCACAGGTGCGCTGCCGCCCCGGAAGCGAGTAGCACGTCGGGGTTGCAGCGGGGCCATGGGCTGGGAGGAGAAGGTGGCGCGGGGCTATAGCGAGTTCGTGCAGGCGGCCCAGCAGAGCCGCGGCCGGCCCGTCTTCGCCTTGTTCTGCGGGGACAAGGATGCCCAGGGCCGGAGCTGGTGCCCGGACTGCGTCACTGGTGAGTCCGGAGAGGAACCCTCCCGCCTTCGTAGGGCCTGGGCTCCCGCTCTCCTGCCCCCTCCTCTGTACCGACCCGGTTCCTCCCGAGCCGTGTGCTCCCGCCTCCCCCCCTCTCCTCCCTCATCCCCGAGGCTCCCTTCTCTGCTCCCCCCCCCCCCCCCCCCCCCCCCCCTCCCCCCCCCCCCCCCCCCCCCCCCATGGGAAATATTTGTTTTCACATGATATATGGAGGAATATAAAGATTCAGGTGAGCAGAGTAACTGTAAAATATTAATTTATGTAAACTTAACTAGAAAATTCTGTACTCTTTAGCTGAACCAGTTGTGCGGAGTGAATTAAATAGCCTGCCTGATGGAGCTGTATTCATCTACTGCCAAGTAGGAGACCGAGCCTAGTAAGTGCTAAAAAAGTTAATGTTTTAATGGCTTCTTGTGCTATTTTTGTTTAAATAATTCTTTAGTTCTAATATATATAAATACTGTCCCATAAAACAAATCTTCAGTCATATGTTCAAACTATTCTCAGTGAGCTTGTCCAGACAGTGGGAAACCATATCCATCTCAAATGTCTAAACTAGTCTCTAAGTCTAATTACCCTTATCCTCATCCAGAGGACTTGTAAAAACTTGTTACCTTTATGCCTAGGATCATCCCTCATCACAGTAATATAACAGTTGAACTGAACATTTAAGCCTCCTAATCTAAGTGCAGCCATTTTGTGCTTGTTAAACAAAATACTTTAAATCCAAAGTTTGGACTTCAAGTGGTATTTAGAATGCAGAGAATTAGCCATCTGAAAGTTGCAGAATACCTCACTGCTAATGTTGCAGCATTTAATACTGATTTGATCCAGAATTCCTTGCAATTTATATTTCTACTTATTTTGGTGGTAGCTGTATGCATTAAGAATACAGAATCAGATTTCCCTTGGGCTTTCAATAGTACTGATTATGCAAGAAATGGTAAAAGTTCTTACTCTCCAAACAGAATGTAGAACTTTTGCATAAACTCAACTAACTCAACTCTTTCAAAACAGCTGGAAAGACCCCAGCAATGAGTTCAGAAAGAATCTGAAACTAACTGCGGTGCCAACGCTACTTAAATATGGGACAGTAAGTATTTTATTATTTGAATTTGTGTACACTAAAGTGAGATGAAAAACAAGCTTGAGCCTGGCAGTGTGAACCAGGTGCCCTGCACTCCACTGCTCTGCTGAAGGATTCAGGAAAATTTATTCCTGACCTACAATAGCCTGGCAATTCCATTCTGGAAACTCTAAAGAGACAAACCATTGGAGGCTGGGTGTTGAAAATGGAACGAGACCACAAAAGCATAATATTTGGCATTCTTAACCTTTGTACTTTATGCTGTTTTACTACAAGAAAGCTGGGGGATATGGAGGAGGGTAGAATAAATTCATCTTCTGAACTGGACATCAAATTTCTGCAGCAGTTTCAAACACCTATTTCACTTGTATAGGACATCTAGAAAAACCTACAAAATAGAGACTAATAAGTTAGCTTTCTCTCTAGTTAAGAGAGTTCAATACGTTGTGCTGAGCAAGGAACTCTGTAAAAAGACTTGACACTTTGAACTCTTTTCTTGAAACCACTTTTTTTTTCTTTCAGCCTCAGAAGTTGGTAGAAGAAGAATGTCTTAACAGAGAGCTTGTGCACATGTTGTTTACTGAAGATTAAGTTTCTCTTCTTTAGTCAATCATTTATCTAGAAAATATATACCCATATCTTCAAGCTGCTAGCCATTTTCATTTCAAGGAGCCATCATGTATTGCCTTATCTCCATTCAGACTTTAAACTGTCAAGAGCATTGGCTGAGTGACCAAAATAAATGCCATGAAACTGCTGGTACAGAGCATGGGAAGTGATCTTGCAACACTAGAAAACTGTAACCGACCCTTGTACTGAATTAAACTTCTACTTGAAACAAATTGTGTTTTTGCAATCTCTTCAACAGGCTGAACATTCTCTATATTGATCAATAGAGGAAGTGAAGTGTTCAAGAAACAGGCAGACTCAACCAATGGATGGGCAAGGCTATCTAACTTATTGAAGGCTACTTGCAAGAAAATACTTGCTTACTTCTTAACTTAAATATTTAACTACCCCCTGTAGAAATAAAGGTCCATAGCTGTAGCTCAACATTACCCACTATTGTGGAGTAAAAACACCTCTTTCCTTATTCCTACTTTCTAAGGGCAGACGGTGTGTAACCCCAATAGGGGATTGTTTATTATTCATTATTCTACATTACTTTACTACTTACCTTATGTACCACATTACAACGTCCTCTTTTGATTCTCTACTTACAGGAATGACTTATTCTCTCTATAAAGGAATGCGGTCAGAATGTATAGTGGGCTATTCATGAGGAAATAGTGCAAACCCAGCCTTTGTAAAGTATTTTTACTCTAGCTCGAATGACCCCTTTACCAGCCTCCCTCAACTGTCCTGCTTCTTAAAACACCTACCCCACCTGGAGATTTTAATTAAAAGTGGAAGAACCACCGGAGACTCAGTCCATTTATGACTTATGCACAAGGGGCACAATATAAATCCCTTTTAGTCTTATTTCTAATTTCACTCTTTAGTAGATTTTACTTAGTTTAGCCATAGCGGTTTCATTTAGGTACAGATTCAATATTAAAATGAGTAAAATTTGACTGTAAACTTCTGCTCTAAACATTACGTGTGGGGAAATTCTGTGCCCAAAAAAACTGCACATAATATTTTAAAATTCTTCAAATTTGATGTAAAAAACCTACATAATCATGCCAGTTTCAATTATTTTGGTAATTTATTTCAAAATACCTGTCAGCAAGTATGTCTGTAAAAATAGACACATCAACTCCCTATTACTGGGGGGATTTTTGTAAGTCCTATGATAGCTCAGTTCCTGTTTTTCTTCCCCTTTTCCTACCCCCCCCCAGTTGGGGGGGGGGGGGGAAGAGGGGGAAGAACAGACATCCACAGCCCAGCCATGCCCCTCCCCAGCCAATACACCTGAATCCCCTCTCCCCAAGAGCCTAGCCACCACCTGAGATGCTTGCATCCCTTCTCCTCCAGAGCCCAGCCACCCAGCCCAGATACCCACACCCTTTCCCTACAAGCTCAGCCATATCTCCCCCCACCCAGATGCCCACCCCTCAGAGCCCAGGGATCCACACGAAGAAACAGCCTGATGCTTAGTCCCAGGCTTGGGTGGATTTTCCTCTGTGCCACTGCCTCCTTCCCTCAGGGCATCTGGGGAACTGCAGCTGCTGGAAACCCTCCCCCTGGTAGTGTCTTCAATAGGCAGCCAGCAGCACTGCAGCCCAGTTCTGTTGGGGAAAAGCAAAGTCTGCACAAAAAACATTTCTGCAAAATTGTGCAGTGGTGTAGAATTCCCCCAGAAATAAAATGTGGTAGAGAATTAAAGGAGATATGCTTAACTCAGTACCAACTACCATGATAATAATCTCATCTTCCTGTCTCACATTTCACTGCTGTAATGCAGTCACCTCTCTGTATTGTGCTTTGCAGATGGGTGGCCTACTAACAACTGTTGACTCATCTTTTAAAAAGCTTGTCTTGCTCATTCACTCCTCACAAGCATGTGCACAGAGAAAGATTGATACACAGACCGTGTACAGATTTTAAACATTAACTTAAAGGCCAACAGTTTTTAGAGGGTAGGGTTACTCCTTCAACAGCAGTCTCTAAACCTTACTAATCTTTTGAAAGATTAAATATAGTCCTTGGTGTGGAATAAAGGGAGAGCTACATAAAGTAGAGTTAAGCACTGTGGATATGAGGATGAAATTCAGATTTATCAGTTTTGATTTTTCATAAGTCAACCTACCAGACTTATTCTAGAAGTCCTTAACAGAAGGAACATGCAATATAGCACACATACTATAGAAACAATTCCATCTTTCAGCCTACATACCTAATTCAAAAACTGGCTGGCAATATTTGCTGTGCTCTTAGAGGCACTTGTTACATTCAAGTTATGCTTTTAGAAAGAGAAAAATGTTAGTCTTACAAATTGGCTATTTTCCACTGTAGAAGGTAGTCTAAGTTTAACCCTTTTAGAAGACAGCTACATTAGTTCTACAGGGCACAAGCCCATTAAAACTTCAGGCAGCACAAAGCTTTGTTATTTTTTATTAAATATAGTTTCAACAACAGCCACAGTCCTGCTGAAAAGTAACATCAGAGTCCATGAAAAATAAAAACCACTTCACTTTCTACTTCTAGAGTCAGAACTTTACTCTTTATAACTGATATTCACCTCAATTAATGGCCATGAAGAAAAAGTGTAATCCCTGCCTTTCTTCTACAGTTAGGTTATTAAACAGTTGTAAGGTATCCCTATTTCTTTTTAATTAAGGCTTTAATTGGTGTCTGTAGGGGTTGTCACCTTTTTGTAAAGAAAACAGTTATATTAAAGATAAATACTTCTCTACCTCTGACCTTTCACATACATGCCTTAAAAACATTTACAACTACCTGAAATATACCTACTCCCTTTAAGCTTTCCTAGCAGCAACTGTTTTGCAAGAGCCTTACACAGCTCAAGCTTGCTGACACTAAAGAGACAAGATAACCAAGTGGGTACAACTGTCACGGTCCCGTTTTGTGTCTGCACTGGTTATTTCCCACTGAAGGGCTTTTCAGTTAATACTAATCTCCCCTCATCACCTGCAACCTCTATTATTCTCACCACTTTGGTTTATGCCTCAAATTTTGGTATCAGCAAATCTGCATTAAGTTTACAGCAAGGGCAGTAAACAATGAATCATTAACAGACTTAAACAGAAGTGCAGCATCAGCCATAGGACAGCTCTGCTTCAATATGGACATGTGCACAATTAAGGTTTTCTGTAACAGATCTCATTTCAATTGTGCATACCTTGCCCTTGTGACAGAAATAGCTCTCTGCATCACATGGGGGCTCCCAGCCCTGCTTTTAGAGTCACCTTATACCACGCCACTGTCCTCCAAACATTCAGAGAATATGCCTTCAAACACAGACTTTTCAACTACAAATTCTTTCAGTAAGCTAACTCCATAGTTAGATACCAAGGTAATAGGGACCTTAGATAACCATATTTAGTTTTCAAAATAGATACAACATGGATGAAGGTCTATAGTGATCTTAAGACTGTACTCTTTCTTTGGAAAAAGACAAAACCCATCACTGAAGGTTCAACAAAGTATACATCAGCTATATCCCATTAACGAGGATACTACTTGTTGATAGGAAAACAGTCACTTGAAAAAACAAAAATGTTCTCTGTCTACATTAGCACATGAAGTTATGTATATCACTAATGCCAAAGCTACAAAAGTAAGTCAAATTTTCCCTTGCAAATACATGTATTGACATGAAGTAAATGTTGCCACTGTGTCAAACACTCTCATTTTACAGAAGTATTGTTCTGTTGCTGCTGCTCTGCCAGTGCTTGCTGGAGACGCATTCTTTTCCGTGAATAATGCTGCCAGTGAAGGATCTGTTGCTCATCAATAAATTTAGCACACTGAGCATTTACCAGTTCTTTACGGAAGTGTTCATATTGGAGCAGCTCTAACATGTGCAAACACTGAGGATACCTAGATTAAAAACAAGCAGAATATATTTTAATACAAACTTTTACAGGTTTACCCAGATTAGATTTAATATACTGCCACTTTCTGTACTAAAAATCCCATATTCTTACAGTTTATTATTTTACAATATTTATATGCAAGATATTCGTGTTTTGAGAAGCTCTGCTACTTATAATTCAAATAATTAATTATGGTAATGCATTCTTTAAGATAACACGGACAACATTAGAGAAGGAAAACAGCCCCAAAATCTAACTGAGGCTCTCTAAATTATCCACTTATTTAAACGTTTTTATATACAGTAATGTACTCAGATGATCTCAATTATGTTGCTGATAATTTCAGTCTGAGAAACACACGCCCATACCCCCCTCACCCTTCTCTTGGAGTGACTTTTCTAAAGTTAGTCATAGATTTCCATTAAAGCTTCTGTGTATGAGTTGTAATAGTTACCAGTTTCAGAACCTCATGTGGAAAAACAGAAGAAACTCCTTACACAAAATGTGAAACAGGTCTGCAAAATTAAGAAGTGTGCACAACCATGCTGTACTTTATATCATTTCTTTTCTGCGTTGCAAAATAACTCTGCAAGTGTTCTTTCTGTGCCTGACTCAGGCTTTGTAGTACCAGAGTGTTCAAGAATATTTACTATCAGCAAACACTGAAGCTTCTGTGCAGGCTACCAAATCACGATTTACTTCTATAATAGAGGGAAGGTAAGTGCCACCTTCTTATCTAGGTCATTAAATACAAGGTCTTCTCATGAGGCCTTGACTGTGTATGTATCAAACTTTGTAATACAAATCAGCAGACTGGAAACAAATACTGGTATACAGTTATAGAACGCACAATATAAGGTACCTATTATATTATTACAATGCAGAACACAAAATAATTTAACACTTACTTTAGGTATTTGGCATATTCAGGTTCTTTCCAGTAAAGTAAATATTTAAGATAATTTACAAAAGATTTGTCTTTGAAGTACCCTCTCTGTGCAAGAACTGAAACAAACAAACAAAACAAGAGTATCAACTGCACATGCAAGAAAGCAAATGATATTTAAAACTTTAGAAATGCGCATATAAAAGCTTCTTTCTTTGTGGCTTAGTATATATTATTAAAGAGCACCTCTGTTTTTAAAATGTTTTAAAGCACCTACTGTTACAAATCACTCCCAAGATTCCGATAACTGAGAGATGAAAAATACTCCTTTTTTCATTATGTTTATTTTGCATATGATAGCACTCTGTTTATAGCAACGTAGTCACCTTTCCCCTTTTGTATAGGTCTGTCACACGGCAACAAGGCAGAGAACAGACTTTTAAAAATAGGACAATGTATTAGTAACATCATAAAAATTGGCAAGAAGGTTGAGGGGAAAGGATAGGGGTAAGCACCTTAAAATTACTTGAATTCTCTTTTGTTTTGAATTGCCTGATCTTCAAATTGATGGTGTCCCTTTAAATAACTTAAAAATATTTTAATATGCCCTTTAGCTGCTTCTGCTATTTATTTAGGAATTTATATTGGCGCCCAAGGAGTTTCATCAATAAAAACAATTACACAAAATAGAACACTTATTATTAAAAAAAAAAAACTATTCCTGCTATAAAGCTTGTCCGAACAAGAAGTGTTAAGACTGAGCAATTTTTTTATATATCAATAACTTAAATGATCCAACCCCCTTATTGTATTAGACCCTTTCTCAATATTAAGTAATCCAGAAACAATAAACATTGGTAACTAATATTCATTACTCAGGTCCCTGATGTTTCACTTCAAGTACTTACAGTTGAGGTAATTGGGGTTTGCCAGACACTGAACAAATTCCAACTCCAGTTGGAACCGAAGTCGATTTCCAGTATCATCTGATGTTGGGGGGGAAAGTAGATCAATACAAAAAAAAAACATTCATTCATTCTATGCAAATGAAAGCTATGAAAACATTAATAAAGGGTCTGAGCTATACACAGAATACGAAAGGTTTGCTTCTCAATACAAGCCACATAGACAGAAGCACTCCATCTGGAGTTAGTAGGAGATAAAGCAATATATCCCCCCATCAAATCATAATATTGATTCATTTTGCAAGATAGTTCTTACCGAACCTGAGATACTTTGTCAAATGAATCAATGTTTGGCACATCAGTAAATATTATAGCACCAAACCCATAACTTCAATAGGCTACCTTTTAGAAAGAGATCCAGTCTTGATTTGAAGACTTCAAGTGATGGGAAATCTACCACATGCCTATGTCAGTTATATCAACAATCAATTACCTTCACTGTTAAAAATGTGTACCTTATTTCTAGTTTGGATTTGCCTAGCTTCAATCAGTGGATCTCATCCCTTTTCCTGCTACATCAAAACGCCAATTACTATCAGAAATCTCTTCCCGGTGTAGATACTGCANGTCCGGCTACGTCCACACTACTCGCCCGGATCGGCGGGTAGCCATCGATATATCGGGGATCGATCTATCGCGTCTCGTCTGGACGCGATAGATCGATCCTCGAACGCGCTCCCTTCGACTCCGGAACTCCAGCAGGGTGAGCGGAGTTAGCGGAGTCGACGTGGGAGCCGCGGCCGTCGATCCCGCGCCGCGAGGACGCGAGGTAAGTCGCGGTACTTCGAAGTAAGATACTTCGACTTCAGCTACGCTATTCTTGTAGCTGAAGTCGCGTATCTTACTTCGACATCCCCCCTAGTGTGGACCAGGCCTCCATCTGGAGTTAGTAGGAGATAAAGCAATATATCCCCCCCCATCAAATCATAATATTGATTCATTTTGCAAGATAGTTCTTACCGAACCTGAGATACTTTGTCAAATGAATCAATGTTTGGCACATCAGTAAATATTATAGCACCAAACCCATAACTTCAATAGGCTACCTTTTAGAAAGAGATCCAGTCTTGATTTGAAGACTTCAAGTGATGGGAAATCTACCACATGCCGATGTCAGTTATATCAACAATCAATTACCTTCACTGTTAAAAATGTGTACCTTATTTCTAGTTTGGATTTGCCTAGCTTCAATCACTGGATCTCATCCCTTTTCCTGCTACATCAAAACGCCAATTACTATCAGAAATCTCTTCCCGGTGTAGATACTGCAATCAAGTAACCTCTTAATCTTCTCTTGCATAAATTAAATAGATTGAGCTTCCCTAGTTTCTCACTATAAAGTGTGTATTTCAGGTCTTGAATCTTTCTTATTGCCCTTTTCTGAATCCTTCCAATTTTTAACATCCTTTTTGAGGCACCAACACCAAACTGAACACAACACACTGAACACAAATAATAAACTCTAAGAATATGGGATTCTAGCAATGGTGTCACTAATACTGAATACAGAAGTAATATGACCTTTCTACTCGATATTGCTCTACTTATACATTCAAAGATAATACTGCCCTCTTAGCTACAATTTGTTATCTACCCTGACCCCAGTCTTTCAATGTCATTGCATTCCAGGTTACAGTTCCCCCCATCTTACAAGTGTGACCTACATTCTTTGTTCTTAGATGTTGTTCAAATGAGCCCACCTAACCAAGCGAGATAGATTGGTGGAGTGGTAAAATAAAGACTGACCTGTCATCTGCAAATTTTATCTGCAATGATTTTATATTTTCTTTCAGATCACAAAGAAATTAAATAGTATTTGCAAGGAACAGATCCCAGCAGGACCCCACTAACCACTCACCCACCCTCTGTGACAATTCCCCATTTACACATATTTTTTGTGATTTATCCGTTAACAAGCTTTTAATCCATTTAATATGGGTGCGTGCTCTTGTATATTGGGGGGAGAGGGGTGTTAAATGTCAGATGGGATTAAATCAAATGCCTTATAGAAGTCTACATATATTAGTTCTCTCAACTAAATTTATGATCACATCAAAAAATGATATAAAGTTAGTCTGACAAGATCTATTTTCCATTAAGCCATGTTGACTGTCATTAGTTATGTGACTATCCTTTTTTACTGACCGTATCCCATATCAGCCTTTCCATGATTTTGGGTGATGGGTATCCCGTAAAATGGGGAACCAGGTTATTCCGTTAAATGGGGAACCAGGGTAAAGAAGTGTCAACGCTCTCCTGAGCCAATGGCTCATGGGGCTGACACGGTTAAGGCACGTCAATCAGTTTCACAGCCAATGGTATGCAAGCGAGTGATGTGGTCCACATCAGGTCCGACCACCTCTAAGTGCCCCAACCTAATGGATCAGACACTCTGTTTGCAGCTTGGTGAACTGGAGGTGGCCTTTCAGTGTGAAAGGCAGCACAGCTCGGACCTCCTCTCCTCCCTTTCAGGACTGTAGTTGAGTGCCTTAACCACTCAGCCATGCTAATCCAATATCAGACAAGTGATAGCAGAAAACCCAGGTGAACAGAACTCCAGACTTGAATATGAGATGGGAACAGATACCAGTTCTAATCCCCAGATACCCATCCCTCCCCACCAGTGTCTGGACTCTGTTCCCCGCTCCCCTCCCTAGAGAGCAGTCCTTCCCAAGGCCAGGCCCAGGCGTCCCTCCCCAGCAGCCCTGAGGGGCCGAGTGCAGCAAGCAACTCACTCCCTTCTCTTCATGTGTCATTGTATAACGCCTGCCTCTGTCATTTTCACTCCATGCATCCGAAGTAGTGGGTTTTTTACCCACAAAAGCTTTTGCCCAAATACATCTGTTAGTCTTTAAGGTGCCACCAGACTGGTTGTTTTTGTGGCTACAGCCTAACACGGCTCCCCCCTGACCCTCAAGCTTAGTGTGTCATCGTGGTGGGCAACATGGCAGTGCAGAGAAGCGGGCACAGCGGGGGGCCTTGTAACACCCAGGCCCCGCTTCTTGTAACGAGCCCCCCAGGGAGGGCGAGGCGCGCTCCCCTGAGGGGAGGGTGGGACTGAGACGCGGATGCTCCTGGGCAGGCGCTGGTGAGAAGGGGGCGTTCACTCCCCACCCTCCCGCCACAGCAGGGCCGCACGGTCTCCGAGCCCCTTCCCAGCGAAGCGGGAGACTAGCAGGGTCGCCAGCCGGGGACCCTAGGCGGAGGTCGGCGGCTAGAAGCCGGGGGCTCTGCAGAGCAGGGGCTGGGGTGGCCAAGGCACGGGAGTGGAGGAAGCCGCCCCCGGCTCTCACCTGTCTCCATGGCTGGCGGCCCCCCTCACGCGCCGAGACACCCCGAACACAAGATGGCGGCGGCGGCGCCCCCCCGCCGGACGGAAGCCTCACGGAAGCAAGCACTGGTGCATTCTGGGAAGCCAGGCGTTGCTAGGGTAACGAATACGCTGGCCCCCAGTTGCGGGAAGGGGGGCAGTGATTTGCGCCTCCGCCCTTTGTGTCCTGAGTGCGGGAGAACTCAGCTCCCGAGCAGGGCTGCGGTGTCACGGCATCACAGCGCGCCAAGTGGATGACGCCACAACTCGGGGGTGCTGTGCTGCTCATGACATAAAAGCAGGGGAATGCTGCGTCGATCATGACATCACAGTGCACTAAGTGAATGACATCACAGCATTGGGGGGGTACTGCGCCCGCTGTTCATGACCTCACACTGGGGAAATGCTGCATTGAGCATGACGCTGCACTATGACTGGTGTATTGTTCATGACACCACAGTACCGGGGTGCCATGCTGTGCAGGATACCACATTGTGTAGGTGCCACATTGTGTGTGACATCACAGTCAAGGCCACTGCATTGTGACATCACAATGCAGGATGTGTTAGGAACAGCCCAGTTGGAACTCACTGCAGAATCAGACACTAAGATGGGACATGATAACTGTCTACAGCTTGCAAACACTAAGCAAGAGGAGGAATTATTTAGTGTGGTACACAGAGAAATAACTGAAAGTGATTAGGTGAAATTAAGAGGGATAACTTAGGCTGAATATCAGGAAACACTTCCTGACAGTGAGATGTACTGGGTTGTGGAATAGTCTCCCAAAGGAAGTGGTGAAAGACTCATTGCTCTGGACTTTTAAAATTGGATCATAAAAACGTGCTACAGTGTTAGAGAAAGAGCGAGATCAGGTGCCCTAACAATTCTTTCTCTTCTCTAATATAATACTCTGATGATGATAATAACAATCAATCTCGTATACAGTGCTTTTCATCCATAGATCTCAAAGCAAATTGTGTATATGATTAACAAAACAACATTATTTTTAAAACCTCAAATTACAAACCCTTTGTAAAAAATGTTGGTAATTTTTATTCATGAGTTTCCAATAAGTAGGCAAAACTACAGCACCCAGAAGGGAAAAGGGTCTCTCTTCAGAAACAACACAGAAAATAAAGGTAGAACATGACACAGAAAAAATGACGCAGGTGAGAACCCAAATTTTGGAGATAAAAGGCTTCATGCTGCTCTGAATGAAATCAACAGCAGGGAGCAGGATTGGGTCCATAGTCCAGCATGTTAGTTAAAGGGGAAGAATTAATATATTAATGTATTTTAATACCAAATGCAGCTGTATACATAAAAATAAATCAAAAATAAAAACAGCAGTGAAATGTTTCCTACCTTTTGTACCTAGTCTCATATCCCTTGTTCACTCATAGCTGCCTATAATTTTAAAGTTTGCATTGGGCTGCTAAAACTAAAGCACAAACTCTGGAATCAAAGTTCAGTTTTGTATCGGTAACCTCCCTTTGCAATCAATGGCCTTTACTTGCACTCTTTTTCAGATGGTGCTTGCCAAAAAATTGTGAGCTTTTGCTTTTTGAAAAACAGTGCTATATATAACATTTGTTTTGTAGTGCTTAATTATAAGGACAAATAAGAATGTTTTATATCTACATTTTTGAAGTGTGTTCCCTAAGAAATGCTAAGTTTTTCCTTTTTTGCCACTAATGTAATTGACTATAAGGGTTAAAATTCTGTCAATATTACCCAAATGAATACTAGCCCTGTGACCTACTACCTAGATAAGCAAGTAGGAAATCTTTAGAGACCATATTCTTCACAGTTCTTTGCAACCTCAAAGATAATGGCAACACAATTTCTGCAGGAGATGGGCAATTTAAATATAAGTGACCCCAAAGAAATGATGAGTTTAGTCATAAAGTGGGTACAGAAGACATTTCCAAATGTGGAATCAGTTACCACAGGGACATTGCAATGCTGGATGGAAGAGAAGCCAGAGGAATTAATCATTCTCGTAAGTGATTTATTACCTATGCATTAAAGCAAGTATTCTGTAATTAAAATCAGTCTTGGTCTCCTGACTACCCAGTTTAAGAGGGTAACATTTTTCTATGTTCAACAAGTATTTTGTGTGACCTGGCTGTTCAGGTAGAATTTGTTTTTAACTTATGATCTTATGTCAGACCTCTCTTTTTTTCTCTTCTCCCTTCACGTCTTACCCTTTCCACATTGCATGAGTAGGGCCTCATAAAGCAGGGTGCAGTATAGGACACTAATAACACTTTGCCCCTTTATAGCCCAGTGTATCCAAGGCTCTCAAAGCATGCTGGGCTCAGTCCTCTATGTAGTTGCTTTTTATCATTCTTTCTTGACCTGATTGTGATGCATGCATGACTGTGACAAATTAAATAAAAAGAAAGTTATAATCAAGCTCACTCACAGGGTTAGCTCTTCAGCTGCAGTAAATTGAGGTAGCACTGTTGAAGTCAGTAGCACTAAGCTGATGTACACCAACTGAGGAGCTGGAGGAAAGTTGAAAACCACAGGCTTGCACATGGGATTCTTCAAGAAAACAAATAAAATCTCCCATCCCATTATTTATTTACAGGCATTGTTATAGTGTTTCTGGTAGGATCTGAGTGCCATTTACTTACGTTAGGCTCAATTTATTCCTTTAAACCCACTGTATGGGCACCTACACTAGGACTTTTCACACTGCCTATCTAGCACTGGTGCTGCTCCTAGTGTAAGAGGCGCTGTAGCCAGGGTGAGGTTGTTTGTGCAACTGTGTGCTTTACCCTTGCTAGCACTGGGAAATCATTAACACCGCTTTTTTTGCAACACCTGGATTTTCCACTGAGGTCTCCCAACCCAGAACCTAACCATCCCAGCTTTAGTGTCTGAGATGTACTGATGCCCAGCATAAGCACATGATGGTGCAGGAAAAAAGGAATGTTGTAGTGGCAGCATGCTCTGCCCCTGGAAAGGAACTGCTGCCAGGTAAGAGAGCTCTGTTTGACGAGGCCTGTATTTTGTGGAGCTTTTGGACTGGGGTTTTAGTCCTGGTTCCCCAGTTGTGTAGGTCAGTTGGTGGGGTGAGAAGTATAAATATCTAGTAATTGTATCTGCAATCCATTGATTCATTACAACTCCATATTGCACCAGATGTTGCCAAGTTCTAGATTCCAACTGAGGGAACTGAGTGGAGAGAAAAGGTGGGGTGCCAAGAAGCCTCTCTAAGAAAGGAAACTATAGTTTTGCCAGGTTACGCTGTTAACCTCTTAGACAGGCAGTTTTAATTTTAATTTGAAATCAGTTGCAAACCCCACTTCAAAAACAGCCAAGTTCTTCAGCATTTTCCTAATGGAACACGAACTATAAAGGTCAGTCAGGCTCTACAGTGAAAGTTTCATTCATCCAAGTTATGTCACAGTGAGAGCCAGGGATGGATCTAGGCGCAGGCAACCAAGGTGACGGCCTGGCTTGGGGGGGCGCTGGGCTCAGGGTGCTGTAAGTATTCAACAGTTTAACAAATGGAGGGGGGGGGGCACTGAAGACGCTCCTAGCCTGGGGCACCATTTGGTCTCGGGCCGACCCCGGTTAAAGGAGTTAATAAATGGAACTCTCTGAAAGAGCAGAGCAGAGCTGCATTGTTGCATCAGCACCCTGGGCAGGAACTCCGCTTCTGAGGTTGCATATTTATTCCAAATGTTACATTTCTTCCTAGTTCAGCCTTTCAGATCTAGACTAAAACAAACCTCTGTGGTCTAATGCTACCAAGCTAGCTAGGTTTTACTGCTCCTGCTGTTGTTACATTGCAGTAACAATGGTATTTACAGATTTACCTAGAATCTGGAATTTGATTTTTTTTTTGTAAGCACTTTGCTAGTTTTATAGGTTAAAATATTTTAAAATGTGTCAGTTAGGAATTGCCTATAAAAGTATCTGTTACAAACTAACATGTAGCATGGATTTTTTTTTCTGGGAATTGGGTTATAAAAACAGCTAAGGGCGACTTGACTTGTTCTTAGCTTTTGTTAATATAATAGGGTTGCTTTTTTCAGACTGGATCTTTGTGGTTGTGGGATACTGCCATTATCATGTTGAAAAGTACAAAGTCACTCCCTGGTAAACACAGACTTGAGGCTAAAAGGAGAGATCAGACAGATCCCACGTGGCTGCTTTTCTATTCTGGAATGCGATTTCGCTCTCAATAGTGACTTCAGAGGAGAGGACCCTATGGAAAGGTTGACTCACAGGAATCAAATTAGCATGTAGGTTTGCCCAAATCAAGTCAAGAATCTCAATTCTTGGCCATCAATATCAGGAACAAATTGAAAATCGAGGATAAGAAATAAGGGCCAGGAACATTTTCTGGGGAAATATTTAAAAAACAAAAAAACAAAACGAGTTAGTTTGTATGGGAGACGCCTGAACATGTGACTATGAGCCCAGAACTCACAGCTCTGACACTGGCCTGGAGCAAATACCAACCAACCTGCTTCAGTGTCTTCATCTATAGAACAGGAGTGATAGTACAGACTTACCTACTCTATCTCAGCCCTAGGGCTGTTTATTAGTTGAGATCCAGTGATGCAGTCTTTACTCCTGTGAGTTCAATGGCACAACTCATGTAAGGAAAGATTGCGACTTAGATCCTGATTGTTTCTAAAGCATGTTGAAAGGATGTGCTAAGTACTGTTTGCTTTAAATGATTATTTATTTTTATAAAATTGCATTTGTGTGGATTGTAATTAACAAACGTAGGAAGATGAGTTCCCTGCCATAAAGAAATTAAAACCTGTGTAAGTGAAAACTGTGTTGTAAAAATGACACATTGCTACTGTATGTAATTACCACTGCACCTAAGTGGCAATAAAGTTAAGCTCTTCCCATGTTATTATAACTATTCTGTTTAGTGACACGTAAAGATAGCAGGTACCAAGAGATCTTGCCAGATCCCGGATAAAAACCTAGCCCCCGTAAAGCCAGGCAATGGGTGTTTTGCGATTGACTTCAACAGGGCCAGAATTTCACCGCCTAATTTCATCCACCACAGATGGATTCAGACTCAGTTGATACTGTCTATTTATGTAGCCTCTCTGTTGATTGGAAAAGGCTTCCCTTTAAAACCTGAGATATTACATAAGGTACTTGTTCCTCTGCAGGACTCAGTGTGTAAGTTTCATGTTAAAAACAAGGTGCTTTCTGTGTGAACAGTGGAATATCACACAAACAACTTTACACAGTGCTTGTGCTTTTCAAAGTCATTTCTCAGGATTTCGGAGGAATTAGGGGTGGACATAACAGCCTTACAGCTTTACAAAAGCAGACTGTATGAGACAACTGCATCATTTTTCACACTGAAGAGTACTGTAGTTGTGACTGACAAAATAAGGATAATTTTGTAATAAGGATTCTATAAAAAAAAAATTTCCACTCAGACCTTACATTCATGGAGTTTATACAGAACATTATAAACTATGGGCCAGATTCTGTCAATTTGCTCATGCTGAGTTGTACTTGACTGTGAATAATCCCATTGAAGAAAATGGATCTACTCATGGAGTAAGCTACTACATAATGTCAGTAAGGGTGACAGAATCTGGCCTTATATAGTTATAGCATCACTAAATGCAGCCCCTTCTGGGGTGTGAAGCCAGTACCCCATCATCCAGCATACACTGGTGAAAAGGGATACATTGGGCAAGGACAAAACCTTATTCTTATACAAAGTGCCATTGGATAGTCAAATTCTACCTAGAGGAAACAGTATATTGCTTAAGATCTCGTCTACAAGATTTTAGCATATTTAAATCTGTTTATTTACCTCAGAATGATAATGGGCTGAAGCAACACTGCCATGATTCAAACCAGAAGTCCCAAAAATTGTTAGTATTTCTTACCCAGTGCTTAGCCCATTTAAGTCATCTTCTCCAGCCTATGCACCTTCAATGGCAG
Organism: Platysternon megacephalum; assembly: GCA_003942145.1. NCBI lineage: Eukaryota > Metazoa > Chordata > Testudines > Platysternidae > Platysternon > Platysternon megacephalum. Next base: position 8,434,816 of record QXTE01000018.1, on the reverse strand, counting down.
TCCTGTCACTATCTCTGTCAGTAGGTCTTGAAAAATTGTATTCATAGTAGGTCAGACAGAACTTGTGCAGACTCTAGAACATCCTGTTTCAAATGTGGTTAAATAATAGAGAACAGGGTGCACATTATGTTATATTTATAACAAGCCTGTACAAAGTCTGCAATTTTTTACTCCAACTCTATAATTGTAGCTCAATAGCAGTGAGATCATAGTTATCGCTGACTGAAATGATTGTTATAACATATTTAATTAAAGGCTTAACTGTTCGCTTGAGTTTTATTTTTGAGGTCAAGGGACTGGCAGGTAATGTGAATCACAGAATCACAGAAATGTAGGGCTGGAAGAGACCTCAAGAAGTCATCAAGTCCAGCCCCCTGCACTGTGGCAGGACCAAGTAAACCTCCTAGAGCATCCCTGACAGGTGTTTGTCCACCTTGTTTTTAAAAACTTCCAGTGAGGGGATTCCACAACCTCCCTTGGAAGCCTATTCCAGAGTTTAACTACCCTTATAGTTAGAAAGTTTTCCCTAATATCTAACCTAAATCTCCTTTGCTGTAGATTAAGCCCATTACTTTTTGTTCTACCTTCAGTGGACATGGAGAACAATTGATCCCTGTCTCCTTTATAACAGCCCTTAACATATTTGAAGACTTATCAGATCTCCCGCTCCCACCCCGTCTTCTTTTCTCAAGACTAAACATGCCCATTTTTTTAAACTTTCCTCATAGGTCAGATTTTCTAAACCTTTTTGTTATTTTTTGTTACTCTCTCCAGTTTGTCCACATCTTTCCTAAACTGTGGTCTCCAGAACTGGACACAGTACTCCAGCTGAGGCCTCACTAGTGCAGAGTACGGCTGAACAATTACTTCCCATGTCTTACATATGACAATCCTGTTAATGCATGCAGACTATTACCCTTTTTCACAGCATTGTTGATTCATGTTCAGTCTCTGATCTACTGTAACCCCCAGACCCTTTTCAGCAATACTACAACATAGCCAGTTATTCCCCATTTTATAGTCGTGCATTTAATTTTTCCTTCCTAAGTGAAGTATTTTGCATTTGTCTTTACTGAATTTCACCTTGTTGAATTCAGACCAGTTCTACAATTTGTCAAGACAATTTTGACTCATTCCGTGTCCTGAACCATGTGTGCAATGCCTTATACCCATCTAAGAATGAGACCTTTACAATATTAGTTAATAAAAAATTACAAACCCAACATAGATACCATGTTTTGGAAATTAATCATTCCAAAGAAGGTATTTCTATCTCTAATGTGGTGGGCTCATCATCACAATGTAATGAAGAAGGTGTCTTTCCATCCTTCCAAACCTTCAATGATAATCACATCCGATGTGTCCAGTCTAGACACATAATTGTGTAGAGGTGTAGTGTCTTTGAAACCTAACTGCTACGAACAGCCCAATAAATGAAACCTAAACACAGTTTCTTTTTCTCAAGTGTTCATTTCCTTTGTGAAATGTGCATTTCACAAAGCCCATCCTGTGATAGTCTTTGCTGAAACAATCTTCATCAGGAGTTTATTAGACACAGATGAAATTTTAATTAAGCCGTAAGTTTGGCTGTCCCAAGACTCAAGTTTTTGTAGCTTTTTGTGAACATAGTCACATGAGCACATGTCCCTATGGTTCATTCCAGTTTCAGACAAATAAGAGGTAGCATAAATAGATGTGACATCAAAGATCATGCTGCATATTTTAAAAAGTCATAAGTAATTGTAGGTTTTATTTTAATGAGTTAAAATTGGTCAATGTTCTGTTCTTAGGACACCCGGAGTCCAGCTGAATTTGAAGTCAGCCATCTGCCAGGGGCAATACTTATTGATCCGCAGAGTGATACACTGCAAGAATTTCTGCAGAAACAACTCCTTCCAGGTACAGAAAAGAGCTCAGTAGAACTCGTTCTTTGTTGTTGCAAACAACTTTCAAGCTGCTCTAAGGTGAGAATTTTCTAAAGAGCGCAGTGAGCACACCTGGGGCCAGAGCTTCAGAAGTGCCCAGCCCATGGGGTGCTGGAGACGACTGGAGAAGGGCTTGGCGCACAGCCAGCTGAGAATTGGGGAAGTGCAAAGGCCACCTTTTCACCACCCTCCTGAGCTATTTCTCAGCCAGAGCCAAGAATCTGGGCCCTAATATTTAATTAATACAATAAATAAATAAATAAATAAATAAATAAAAAGCCTTATAGTATAATATATATAGAGAGAGATACTTATATATAATAGTGTACTTAGATTTCCAGAAAGCCTTTGACAAGGTCCCTCACCAAAGGCTCTTACGTAGATTAAGCTGTCATGGGATAAAAGGGAAGGCCCTTTCATGGATTGAGAACTGGTTAAAAGACAGGGAACAAAGGGTAGGAATTAATGGTAAATTCTCAGAATGGAGAGGGGTAACTAGTAGTGTGCCCCAAGGGTCAGGCTAAGGACGAAGGCTATTCAACTGATGCATAAATGATCTGGAGAAAGGGGTAAAAAGTGAGGTGGCAAAGTTTGCAGATGATACTAAACTGCTCAAGATAGTTAAGACCAAAGCAGACTGTGAAGAACTTCAAAAAGATCTCACAAAACTAAGTGCTTGGGCAACAAAATGGCAAATGAAATTTAATGTGGATAAATGTAAAGTAATGCACATTGGAAAAAATAACCCCAACTATACATACAATATGAGGGGGCTAATTTAGCTACAACGAATCAGGAGAGAGATCTTGGAGTCATCGTGGATAGTTCTCTGAAGACGTCCACGCAGTGTGCAGAGGCGGTCAAAAAAGCAAACAGGATGTTAGGAATCATTAAAAAGGGGATAGAGAATAAGACGGATATATTATTGCCTTTATATAAATCGATGGCCCACATCTTGAATACTGCGTACAGATGTGGTCTCCTCATCTCAAAAAAGATATACTGCCACTAGAAAAGGTTCAGAGAAGGGCAACTAAAATGATTAGGGATTTGGAACGGGTCCCATATGAGGAGAGATTAAAGAGGCTAGGACTTTTCAGCTTGGAAAAGAGGAGACGAAGGAGGGATATGATAGTGGTATATAAAATCATGAGTGATGTGGAGAAAGTAGATAAGGAAAAGCTATTTACTTATTCCCATAATACAAGAACTAGGGGTCACCAAATGAAATTAATAGGCAGCAGGTTTAAAACAAATAAAAGGAAGTTCTTCTTCACACAGCGCACAGTCAACTTGTGGAACTCCTTGCCTGAGGAGGTTGTGAAGGCTAGGACTATAACAGCATTTAAAAGAGAACTGGATAAATTCATGCAGGTTAAGTCCATTAATGGCTATTAGTCAGGATGGGTAAGAAATGGTGTCCCTAGACTCTGTTTGTCAGAGGGTGGAGATGGATGGCAGGAGAGAGATCACTTGATCATTACCTGTTAGGTTCACTCCCTCTGGGGCACCTGGCATTGGCCACTGTCAGTAGACAGGATACTGGGCTAGATGGACCTTTGGTCTGACCCAGTACGGCTGTTCTTATGTTATGCCTTAACTGGGTTATTAACAACACTCAAGATTATGAAGACTAAACCAATGAAAAACCTAATTTACTTTTCATCACATATTCTGGATTATTATTATTATTTTATTCTCTGTATGGCACTCAGCCTAGATGGTATAACTGGACTGGGCAATTTCTACTCAGTGTTACATTCAGGTTCTCATACACTGGCACAGAGCTGAAGAGCCTGGGTAAAGAAGTTCTAAAGGGCATTTCAATCTGAAACAACCATTTTCGTTGCTATTAAAAAACATGAACATGTATAATCATCATTAATATTAGATTTTGTTATATAAAAAGAGACAAACTAAATTTTGGGTCTAAATGGCTTGACAAAGGTGCTGGGATATTCCCTGTGCTGAGGTCATTATTGCTGAAATAATCATCATAACAACAGACTAGAAATATTGCCAACTCTCATTAAAATGTAATGTTTTTAAAGCCCCAGCTTCTGGAGTCAAGTGAATATGTGAGAATCTCAGCTTTAAAAAAAGTTCTCAGCACTTATGGATGCAAAGCTTGAAACTGTGACACCATCCACCATATATCCTAAAGGCTCAGAAACTAAACATTGAATAAAAAGGACCCTACATTCATTATTATTATTATTTAAATCTTATGATTTTTAAGCCAATCTCGTGATTTTTGAGAGCATGAGTTACCCCTGTTTGGAGTTGGCAATACTGGATTAGTGAGAAAAACCTTGTACATGGCTTTTAACTCCATCCTTGTTTTTTCCATTCTATTTCAGAGAGTAAAAATAAAAATATCATTTGCTATTGCACTGTGGGATACAGGTCTTCCATGACTGCCCAGAGCATGAATGAGTTCTTGTCAAGTGAAGCTGGCCAAACCCCCAAAACTACCCTGAAGGTTTATAATGCAGAAGGAGGACTGGCGAAATGGGCCAGTGAAAGAAGGCTGATGGTGGACAAGCAGGAGCAGCCCATTCACCTTGTTCACCCCTACAGTGCAGCATGGGCAAAACTACTGGAACCAGAGCTGCAAGCACAGATCTAAAGCATTTCTGCAAGTCTGATCTTAACTGGGGCCTCTAGGTGAAATACAAATTAATAATAAGAATAAGAATTAATGGGGGCCCCAATCTCAACTGTGTCTTGTAGGCATAACCATAATGCTACTAATAATAGAGGATTACAATATGTATTGTAGTTGTTTTAATTGGTGGGCAGAACTGGCTAAAGATACTAAGCCAGCTTTTCAGCTGGTCTAAAGTGGAGTAGGAACTGAAGTCAATTCAGATATGACAATTTACACCAGTTAGACTGAAATCTAGATTAACAAAGAGCACAGGACAATACAGAATCCATGTGCAGTCTGGTGAAAAGGGAGAAGTCCTGGCAAATGCTGGGAATAAGCCTGAAAGAGGTGATTGTGCCATAGCATAAGAAATGTAATAAAGGCACATCAATCCTCCTCTTACGCCAAGATGGAACAGAACACTTTAGCTTTATGAACCTTTTCCTTCAGTCTCCAGGTCTGTCACTCTGGTACCTATCATAAGCATCTTTTAAAAAATAATATCTAATAAAAAATACAGATGGAATCCCACGCTCCAAATCATGACGAATGGAAAAGCAAAGCACTGCATTTCTAGCATCTCTGTTACTGCTTAAATTTGCTGGTGCAGTCCTGTATTCACCAGATAGCTTGTCTAGATACATCTAATCTTTCTGGGAATAACAGTTGGGCCAGTCACCTAGGTAAAGAGAAAGAGAGCGCCAGCTGGAGATGCATAGTAACCGGTAAATAAAATGCTATGATTAAGTGAGATTATTAGTGAGTTAGGTTCTAAACATATATAAGATCACCCATATACGATGAAAATAACTTTAATTCTTGGTCCTTGCAAAGGTGATGCACAAATAGTTACAGTTTCATGGAGGCCTAAATAAATATTTGGGAAGAAGTATAAACCCGCTTGTTAACTGCACTCTAACCAACCTGTCGGTGCTTATTATTTGCTCAGTCGCTGTATAATCTTGACTGCAGCTCTGAAATCCTTTGGAAGCATTTCTAAATATACACATTTCTCAACTTGGACATTTTAGGTGAGTGAAAATAGCGCATCACTGTTTGAACCTCTGTCTGTTCCTTGACCACTTTATTTTAAAAATAGCAAGCTGTTGACTTATTTTAAATAGTTGTACATGGAGTACTACACCTAAGAGAAATCTGAAACCGCTATTATAATTTCTGAGGTGCCTGATCTTGCAGTTTTACTCTGGCAAAAAAAAAACCGTCCCAATCTCAAGAGTGGTTTGGTGGGTTGTTTTTTGTTTGTTTGTTTGTTTTGGGGTTTTTTTGGTCTTAACGTTCAAGCCTTACAGCTCTAAGGGCCTAATCCAAAGCCCATTAATGTCAATATGAGCCTTTCCATTTACTTCAATGGGCTTTGGATCAGACCCAGAGTCACCGGCCCAGCTACAGGATTCACGATGAGCGCTAGGGCAACGGAACTGAAAAGAGCTGGAGAAGGAGCCTGGAGATTCTAGAGAGTAAGTCAGTCAATAACTAGATTGCATGACACTTGTCTGACTGCGACTGAAGATGGAGCAGTCAACGTTTGGAATGATCAGATTTATGAACAAAAAATACAATGAAATATCGAAAACCACACAGCCTGAGCAGCCGAGACAACTAGGTTTGGTATTTGGTCAATGAGGTATAGAAGAAACACAGCTAGAGCTGTTACAAAAGGGAGACCTAATAAGAAGTGCCAGTACTTCCTGCACAGAGAGAACCAGTTCAGAGCATGCTGCTGTTTGAGTGGCAGAGGCCTCCTCGTGACCATATAACACAGGGGACAATGTCATCTAAAGTGTGCACATGTCAGGCTCCTTCTGGAACTTATAGGCAGCATGACTGTCAAGCTTCTTGTATTTTATGGCTTCAGGCTGCCCCTGCAAGCAGCTGAGCACAGCAAGGAACCAGAGAAACTCCAGAGCTGTCCTGAATGAAGCACAAGCAAGGAGTTGGGGCCCAATCAAGCCCCTGATCTGAAGTCACTCACAGGGTGGCGGAGGTCGCATTGACAGGGCTGGTGATGATGCCGTTCCTGTCAATGAAGGCCATAAGAACTGTGAGCCAGGAAAGGGAAAAGGCTGACGTTGCCCTGTAAGGAATGGACCACGGGAGCACTCTGAGCGCTTTCTCCCCTCTTCTGTTCCCTCTGTCTTGTGGGGCTCCCCCATCCCCTTTGTGGAGCACCCCCTCCTGAGCCTCTCTCAGCCTTTGCCTCGTGACCTTTGGAATGGGACTAAGGGAATACTTCCACCCCTCTCACCAGCCCTCTGTCTCAGGAGGGGGGAGCAGCTCTTCCTTTCCAGCTGGAGCGCTCTTGGGTGAGCAGCCCTTTTAAGGTCACAGAGTCCCTCTCACTTGGCTGCCTCCCAGTGACCTCTCAGCAACTCAACCAGCAGCTGGGGAAACAAAAGAGAACATTGGAACTTGCTCCCCTAGGCCGAGTTTCCATTGCAATTCAGCTCTGAAGTCTCTGACCTGCCTTCCTCCCCCATCTTTGATCCTTGTCTCTGGGATGCATCCACTTTAGTCAGGGCTCAATGCAGGGAATACTTCAGTTACTATATTTAAGCTTAACAGCAATGTTCACCACACAATCTGTTCATTATTTGCCCACATGATGTCGAGGTTGCTATGGAGTTGGTGACACTGACCCCCCCACCCCCACCCCTTTGTCACCCTGACCAGGCAGGTTACTGGGACCAGCACATAAAGTCCAGTTTCTTCCCAGCACTCCCGCATGTCAGAGAGGGCAGGTCCCAATTGCTTCCTTGGGATTAATCAGAGATCAAGGCCTTTTCCAGGGTTAAAATCATTAACAACAACTGAAAACGCCCAAAACCTGATTCTTCCTGAAGTAATGAGCTGCTGGCAGTTCTCCTAAGGAAACCACAAACCACATCATTTACCCACACTGACTAAGGGGGGAGACAATCGAGGGATTTTAACTTCACAGCCCCAAAGTTCCATGTTCCGCTAATTATTTCCAAGATTTTAACATAAAAATACAGTCAGCAGAAATAAAATAGGCAGAGAAAAGCCAGTCCTTTTGACAGGTGGAGAGAATTTGTTCTTCTTGGAAATTTGGATCCATATTCAATATCTACAAAGTTCAGGGTATTTGGATCTGGGCTTTTGGTTTGGGCCCATCCCTCTTAACAAAGATAACGGTGGAAATTAACAAAGGATGCTGTATGAACCCATTTACGGGGAGGGGTTAACTGCTGGCGGGGTAGGTTAAAAACAAGAACAAGAAAAAGACTTATCCAGAGAATTCAAATAAGCAAGAAGGAGCAGATTCCTTCTCTCTCCCAGGCCCCTGAGAGGGTAAAACTCTGTTCTCCCCATCTCCCCTCTGGCTCAGCACTTGTCTGAATTTCTTCAGAGTGCAGAGAGGTAGGTATGAAGTTCACTCACTCCTCTCCTGGACCAGCAGGGGGCGTCCAGCTCTGTGGCACAGTTCCCATCTCTAATTCATAGATAGTGGCATCGAGTGGTTCTAATTAGGGACTGTTCTTAACCCAATATTCATGTCAAACTGACCATTTTGTTTCAGCTAAATGTAATCTTTAATGGGTCTATTCGAGGAAAGGTAGAGTAGAGGGAATAGGTCCATATACAGAATGAGATCAGTTTTCATTTTGGGAGCATGCATTTTTTTGGCAGATGTCTGCACTGGGAAATGGTAAGAAAAGAGAAGAGCATGGGTTGTGGTGGTTAAAGCAGCAGGACCGGTCATCAGGGTTCCTGGGTTCTAGTCCCAACTCTGGAAGGACAGTGTTGTCTAGCAGTCAAAGCAACAGACAGTCTGGACGATCCTGCATTCTTGCTGTGAGTTTACAGTAAACATGGCAGTAACGACTGCCATAAAGAGGCCCCACCACTATGCAAATCCTTTTAATATCTTAATGAGTTAACAATTTGCCAGGTTCACTTATCTCGGCTGTAATAGGCTCTCTGCAGATGGACTTTATTCAAAGATCGTCATGACCCAAAAAGAAGTTGATTTCTGTGCACTCTGCTAGTTACAGAATGACCCAACTATATATGCTCTATAAATAGTTTACAAAAAGTAAGCAGACCTAGAGATTTTCATCTACATAATGCAAATAAGGGTGGCCTAAAGGTTGACAACGTGTATCTCAATACTGTTTAGGGACCTCATCCGCTACTTTGCCTTCTGCAGCAATGGGATTTCAAACTATGGTTTGGTTTCCTCACATCAATCTTCTTTAATTTCCACTTTTTGTATGTTCCTCAAAAAGATGAGAATGGTGACAATCTACACAGACCTCACTATCTGCTGTAAAGTCTCAGGCCAGTTTTTAAATGGGTCAATAGAGATGCATTTCTGTGGTGGAGCTCTGCAGAGCTAGATTTAAATAAACCAGCAAGATCTTGAGAGGTGTGTCAAAATGGAGCCATCCAAAATCAGTAGCCACTTTTGAAAATATTGGCCTTTGCAACTTGGTCACACAGGAATGACAGAACAAAGAATCACACCCGGATAATCTGCCTACTTGACTTGTTCTTGCCACATGGCCATCTTTCCTTCAAAAGACCTTGAGTCAGTTCCAAATTTGGATCACTATTTTGTGTCTTCTAGGGTGAGATTTTTCAAAAGCACTCAGTGCTGGCCTAACTCATGTCAATGAACCACTGCTTTTAATAAGAACAGGATTAGGCTAAAGGTGAATTTTGAAAATCCCACTCTTACGGATAAATATTAGAGCTGGTTAGAAAATGCAGGGAGGGGAGATATCACTGACAATGAAAATAATTGTTTTCTACTGAAAATTTTGACTTTTAATCAAAAACCTGAAACTCCTTTTTTTTAAGTTTTTGTAACTGGAAAAACCAAAATATTTCCAGATGAAAAATCAAACTTTTTTTGTTTTTTTGCTCAGATCAGTATGGCTTTTGGTTTCCAATGAATAATCAGAAATGTTCAACAAAAACAGTCACCTTCTACACCAAATAATAAATAATAATAATAATTTAACTGAAAACTCAATTTCCCATCAAATTAAAATTGACAGAAAATGTTCAACCAGCCTCACTAAATATTAAGTCACTGAAACCCATTATTGCTCAGTAGTCAGCAGAGGAGGTTTGTTTTGTTATAAGGAACATTCAGTCTCTCCTGACTTTTCAAGAATCTGGTTGTCTATAGAATCACTGCTCTTTGGAAGCTGTACATCACATTTCTGGCATGAGGTATTATTTGAAAATATATTGCCGTCTGACTCATTGAAAAGCTACATTGCAAAGAAGGCCAGGCAGCAATTTTTCATGGTTAAATAAAGTGAATAGACATGGGGAAGATAACATCTTTTTACTTGTAAAAGAATTGGTCAGCTGCTTATGACAAGGATCTATGGGATACAAGGGACCTTATTGAGTAATGAATGGCCACTATTTACTTATTGCAGCAAAGAAACTCAGATGAACAAAAATAGATTTAATACTGGAATTATGATGCAATCACCAACACTGTTTTAAAAAAATTGCAGTATTATTGCTAGGGATAGTTTTGTTTATTTTATCAGGCGTGTTATGTCCATTATAATTCCTTCCCCGCCTCCCCCATTTTCATGTGGTTATAACTTTCTTTCACAACAGTGGTAAACTTTTATGGCTGCCTAAAACATTTTTGGAAATTTTTAGAAAAGTCATTTGAGTCAGTTTGGAAAATAAAGTGCCTGAATATGTGTAGAGTGGCTGTGTTACTGAGGGACTCTTAATGTCTGCATTTCCAGACATTGAAAAAAAATTAACTGAGTAACTTTAACTTTTCATTAATATTGTGTTTCTCCCTAATGCGATGTGGAAATGGTTAGAGCAGTGAATTGGAAGCCAGGACATCTGGATTCAATTATTGGCTCTGCCACTGACTTGCTGAATAACCTTGGCTTAATCACTTCATCTTTCTCTACCTTCTCCTATGCACAAGTAAAACAGAGGTAATAATAATACTTACCTACCACAGAGGTATCCTGAGGCTTTGTTAAGGATTGCAACGTACTTCAAGAGTCTTGGATAAAAAGATTCCATATAAGTAATATATAGTAATTGGAAATGGTCACTGATTTTTATTTGTATATAAATCTAAACTTTAAAGAAACAATATCAGTAAACAGCACGGTGCATTAATGATGAGCAGCAAAAGGAATATTAGAAAGAGGCTGGGTCACATTGTGTATTAGGGTTCCATTTATACAAAGGTTACTAAACAGTTAACATTATACTCATGTTACCACCATGAGTAGTATGTGTTATAGATGGTTATAAGCACATCAGTAGAGGTGTTATGCATGGTTTTAAGTTCTGGTTTTATAACCTATAGACCTGTTGGGCTCTATAACAATTTATTAATCATTCATTAATCCTTTATAAATGGAACTTTAACACCGAGCCGGATCAAATTCCATTAGAATGTGATGTAACAGGGCAGTAGAGTTTCCAGGACTATACAATTGAAATAGGGAAAAATTTAACTGAGGCAGGACACAATCCCCAATTATTTTGTGCAATTATTCTCACTACATGATCCCATGTGGTGCATTGCATAGGCTTCTTCAAACAATACTTTGAACAGGGAAAGCAGCCAACCAGTCAGGCACAGAGTGTGCTGCTGCTACTGATACTCTGGGAGAGTTTTCAATCTCTCAAGCAAGTTGGTGCTTATTGCTCCGCTAATGTGTTATACCAGTAGCTGCAGGAGTGGCCATAATTAGCCGGAGATTGGATTGTTCTAGTACATCAAGGTGCCACAATGGCACAGATCAGATTGAACAATATAGGAAAGTCACACGTTTATTGACACACCCTAGAGTACATTACAAAACAATCCACCACCTTTATGGAACGGTCAATGCAACTCTAACATCAAGGATTTGCTATTGCACGCCTCTTTCCATAGTGAACACGAATGTTCAAAAACCAACAGTTAGTCTGTTAAAGATGCAATTTGTCCGCCATTATTTTAACAAAAAAGACACACTCTGGCTGGTTTGATTTTAGGACTTGGTCTTGCATTTACATTAGACTCTAGAGCCAATTCAGTAGGCTTTTCCCCTGCAACTGATTCCCACCCCCCATCCCTGATGAAAAAAATCTTTAGCAAATGCTTTCGCCATATTCTGAGGTTTCACTCTTTAGAGCAGAGATGAGCCTGTGCTGGAACACAAGATCTGAAACTGCCAAAACTTGACCAAGAGTGATCCAGCTCTGGATTCATAGATTCTTTTGGGGGCCAGAGCCTCAGTGGTGTGAATCAGCATTGCTCTGAATTCAATGGCACTATGCTGATTCCCACCCGCTGAGGAGCTGGCCCATACTTTTTAAGACCAGAAAGGCTCATTCTGATGATTTAGTCTGACTTCCTGCATAACGCAGGCTGTAGAATTTCATCCAAAGCTCATGGCTCAAACTTATCTGCTATCTCTATAGTCAAAGAATAATTCTTCTCTGCTTTGGAGGGAAATCAGTTTCAGCCCTGAATCCATATTACACTCAGATCTGTTTCTACTGGAATGCTTTTTTCTCACTTGTGCATCTTCTACAGTGATTTATTTGCAGGGAGAAAGAAAAACTCCTTTTCCTAGCTCTAAACAAAGCACCACCCAACTAGGAAAGACATTTTCTCTTCCTTCATAGATTCTCCTGTGGGTTGAAAGCTCATTTGCTAACTAAGGGCTCCATCCTGCATACCATATATAGTCATTCCCACACAGAGGCCGACTGAAGTCAGTGGGACTGTATGGGAAGCACTATTCACCTAGAGATAACTGTTTTCAGGAGCAAGCCCTATATGACAGCAAGCTATTTACCATGGTCCTGCACCTTTGGGACTTTTGCAGACTTCCTCCCCCATTCAGTAGTTCCACATCAAAAAACCCCGCTGATCTCCTAGACCGTAGGAAGCAATATTAGCTGCTCAGTGTCCAACAAAAAGAACCTTGAACTCCTGCAGCTCCATGAGCATAAAAGCAGGGTAGGGCCAAGGCTGTACTAGAATTTGGATTTCAAACAACAGAGCACTGGATTTGCTCCTGAGAGGGAACCGCAAACGTTTTGTGCTAGCTTGTCATCTGACATCACATTGAGCCCCAAAGAATCAGGCTCTGTCAGCATGTGCTTGGTGTTCTAGTCCAGGTGAGAGAACTACTCTCTGTCTGCACAACCCATTCCGGCTAAAACCCCTGCTGCTGCCACATCTGAATGCTGCTCCTTCCCCATCCTCTGTTGATGTCACTGGCAAACATTTTGGGCTAGGAGCCCACTGCATGGGGAAAGGCTGGTTTCCGTGCCCAGCACGGCAACCAGAAACATAAGGCCATCAACTCCGATTGCAGCACTTGATCTAAAGCATTAACATTGTAAGAAGGAATGTTCCCAACATGGATTTCTATAACAATTTGTACCCGGGAATGCAAGCAGCAGACATAACCTAGCACTGACATAAACAGAGTGCAATTCTCCTTGCTTTGCCAATATATATTTACTCAAGGCACTGGAACAAGACGATACGCATGCTTGATGCTGAAGAAAAGCCTGCTTGTGCCTATTACACTGGAGGCATTGTACAAGGCCATATTCTGACACCTATACTTGGATTAGATAGTACCTTACTCTACGGGGTCATCTCATTGAAATGAATGGCACTTCTTGTGGAACAAGGTACTACTCAACACAAATATGGGTGCCAGAAGGGCACTAAATAAAAATGTCTTTCCCATATGGCTGCTCAGATCAGTGTAAACTTGGATTATCAGCCACTAATTTTGCCGCCTGGGGGAGAGGGGACAGCCTTGACATATGTACCGGACAGTAAGCCAAGCATTCATGTAAAGTTTGCATTCAGCAATTAAGGGTACTCATGTGTCTGAGGCAATTCCTCCCATTTTAAGCCCCATCTTGGGTCTAGGCTTTAATGTGACCAGTTTAGCATGTGTTGAAGTCTACACTGGTTTTTAGCAGGTGTTAGCTAACACACTAACAGCACACCTTGAGATCCTAGTCGGGGCAAGGCCTGGAATTCCGCTTCTGCCCCCTTCCCACAAACCAGATCATCATCCCTGGGGCTGATTCTCCACCCCATTTACCTCCACTGATTTCAGTGCACAGACACCAACACACAGTGTAATGCAATGGAGTGTAATGCAATGTCATCAAGCCCTGTGTTGGGTAACAAGAAAAACCAGCCATGCTGGGAAGAAGATGGAGTTCACCCACTTGTTATTTGGCAAGTTCACATCCTGTGACTTTTCCATTTAAGTTGTGTTAGAAAGAAAGTTGCTATTTAAAGGACCATGACATGTATGAAGAGGACTCAATAAAAAAGGGCTCAAACCCTTTGAAACCAGGTTATTTCTTTTCACAGCTATATGTTCCTCCTGCCCCTCCCACCCCCGATAAAAAACGTCTTATAAGCCCATATAGGAAAATAAAGTTTAATTTCAACTTCTGCAGCAATACAGGTAAAAGATGCCCTGACTGACATGAGAACTCAAGTAACAACTTCATTTCCTCTTCTTACAAAAATTCCCCACCGCTCACTCCTGCACACAGAGCTGGGGAATGACTAAGTTAAGGCCCTTCCCAGAAACCTACATTTCAGAGCAAAGTTTTTAATTCAGTTAATTTAGACAGGAAAACTAAGAACTAGCCTTAGCATTCTAGTGCTACCAGATTTTACACCCCAACTACAGCAGGATGAATAAAATGATTATTTTCAGTTCATTGGCAAATTTTAAAAAGTCATGAAAAATATTCTGGGTGGAAGGAAAGGTTTTGTTTTGATTTTGTCCATTTGCAAACTCTTTTGAATTTTATTTGAGTTTTTTAAATAAAAGAAAGGAAAGTTTGGAAAGGAAAAGTTGTTTCAAACTGAAAACTTGAAATGCTTCATTTTGAAAATGTTGAAATGAATCTGCTTCAAGTTTTGGTGTCACCAAGTTGATTGGAAAGTCTCACCCAGCTCTCATCCGACCCGTCAAAAATGAGAATTGTGAGTTAATACTCTCCAGCAAAACGGTCCTTGGACCAGCTCCTGTGAAGTCACTGTGAGCTGAGGGCAATCAGCATCTCCGGGCAGGCACATTGGGCCAGATTTACAAAGTGATTTAGGCACCAAAAGATGCAGAGAGGTGAAAAGTGGGATTTACAAAAGCACATGAGCAAGGTAAGTGCCGAACACCCATTGATTTCGCGTCTCTGTTTAGACAAGTGTTGATCAGACACTCACAACCATAATATTTCTTGCTTGGACTGGGATCTTCCTTAACAGATTGACAGATATTGCTTGTTAGGTGAAGTTCACCAGCCACAGAACCCAACGGCTAATCTGCTTTGTCCTCACCCTGCAGTTATAGGGAGAGGGTCACCCGGGTTGCATTGGGCCCTTGGCAACACTACAGACTCTTTAAGCCTAGGGTTGCCAATTCTGGTTGGACATATTCTTGGAGGTTTCATCCCATGACATAACCTTTCATTAAAGATTCATCTTTAATTCCTGGAAACTCCAGGACAATCCTGGAGGGTTGGCAATCCTACCTGAGATGCTGAGCGTGTCCTTTAGAGAGGCCAAGTGCAACTCTCACTGCAGTCAATGGGGTCAAGGGTGCTCAGCACCTTAAAGGATCAGACCCTTAGACAATGAATTTAAATCATTATTAAAGTGTTTTCCCTTCAGGACATGCCTCTTGCTCTCGCACCAGAGGTTTTTGTGGATAAATATTTTCCTTGTTTTTAAAGACAAAGCAATAATTAATTATTTTTTCCAGTTCTATAAAGAAAGTCATAATAACAACAACATTTAATATCTTACATATATTAACTCATTAGGGACCAAATCCTGAAGCCCTTATTCAGGCCGATCTCCCAGGGCTGCAGGAGTTGGGCTCTTAAGCCTCACAACACCCCTGTGAGGTAGGTAAGTATCATTATCCTCATTTTGCAGCTGGGGAAACTGAGGCACGGAGCAGTGAAGTGATTTGGTCAAGGCCACATAGTGAGTCTGGGAACAGAACTCAGGCAGTGCCTGGCATCCAGCCCTGTGGCCATTCCACTAGATCATGTGACCATGGCTTCCATTAATTTAGTCTCCAAATACTAAATTAAAACCTTCCCCATGACACTGGCACAGAAGTATGGCCAGATACATCTGTAGCTGTCTGCCACCAGCTGCTTCAGAAAAATTGCGAGACATCATAGTGCTTTTCCAGTTATAAACCAGGTGCTACAAAACACTTTACACACAGGACCTTCATCAGACAAAAGTGCTTTTGGAGCCCCGGGCCCAGTCCTACAGGGATCCAGGCGTAAGGAGTTCAGGACTCAGTCCACAAATAGCTTTAAATTCACTCTCTGGTTATTGCTATACTTTGATACAAGTTGGAAGTGTGTTCCTACTTAAAAGCTGGTCTTTCAGGCCTTGTCTTCGCCCCAGAATTAACGAGTTAACTAGCACGCTGCTGGTAGGCACTTAAAGGGTTAATCTCGGAGGTTTGACTACACCTGGAAGTCTTGCTGCCCATCTTGATCACTTCCACGCTGTCTAATAAAGTACTTGCCCTGTTGAAACCACACATACTTCTGAGTGCAACTTGCACCAACATGAAGCTGACCATGACTCAGCCTTGCCTGATGCCAAGTCATGGTCAGTCAGCCTGGTGTTAGTCAACCCAACTCTTCACTGTGAGGATTTGGGAGTGATGACAAGGCCTCAGGGAACATTGCTGGCTCCTTACTTGGAAGGAATAGTTCTCACCGCACTGCTGAGCCCAGTCTAAATGAACCATTCCTGCGTTAGCCTGCAAGTGACAGCCAGGACGCTCAGTGCAATTGCTAACTGGCGGACACTGGAGGACATTAAGGAACTGCAGCAGGCCTCAGACTGTATGAAGTGTCCGATGCTAATGATTTCCAAGTGCACACTAGTTACACGGAGGTTCGATTCATTTTTTGCAGCGCAGCCTCTCTTCCATTTAATAAAATTAAATAAAATCTTGAGCTACATCCCCATCTTGCTTGGAGAGACACAGAGATCACAGGCATGAAACGGACACAGCTCCTCAGACTTCGGTGCGGAAGCAGCACTTACGGCTCAGTCACGGCTGGAATGAGTTGATTTGCATTTGACCTGAAATTTAGACCTCAGAATGTTGCATTCATCCTAACCTAGCATCTGAGGTGCTGATAAGGCTGTAGACAGGACGTGGGGCCAGGAGGAAACAGTACTAGGGTACCTTTGGGTTTTCTGATAAATTCTTTACCGCTCACTTTCCAGCTGTGGCATTGGCCCAGGATGGGAACGTGTCCAAGCTGAACATGGGACGTCCCCAGGTATTGATGGCTAAAGTGATGCAGACGACTCCAATAATGTTCATCACTATTCCAGATTTAGCCTGGAGGGGAAAAAACAAAACACCAGCACAAATGAGTCTCAAAAGACCTGCCAGAACTCATGAGCATAAACCCAGTGAAGAAACTTGAAGGTGTTCTTAAACCCCTCAGCCTATTAAAGCAGAGAGAGAACCATTGTGCTGGCTGTTCTGTCTTCTTCTGTAAATGGAACTGCCATGGAACGTGGTGCAAACTCTTAGCCCTGTAATTAGTTTGGAATCTTGAAAGACTGTCAAACAAGATCATTTCCACTGTTGTATGCAGTGTCGGTCCCAGGGTATTAGAGAGACAAGGTGGGTGAGGTAATATCTTTTATTGGATCAACTCGAAAGCTCGTCTCTCTCACCAACAGAAGCTGGTCCAATAAAAGAGATTGCCTCACCCACCCTGTTGTCAAACAAGATGCATTTATTGGCTAAGGGCCAGATTCGGCCACAATGAGGCCATGGCTACACTACAGCTTAAGCTGACATGTTATGTTGCTCAGGGGTGTGAATTAGCCACCCCTGCTGAGTGACATAATTTATGCCGATTTAAGCGCCGGTGTGGACAGCGCTGTGTTAGCGGGCGAGCTTCTCCCACTGACATAGCGACTGCCACTCGCGGGGGCTGGAGTAACGAAGCTGGCAGTAGAGCGGCTACACTAGAGATCTTACAGTGGCGCAGCTGCATCGGTGCAGATTAGACTCCAATCCAGCACATGGGTGGACTCCAGAGAGCCCCATTGACTTCAGTATGGCTCCGCATGGTGCAGCGGTTCGCCTGCACACCATCAATTGCAGGATCAATCTTACTCCTGTGGAGGAGGATGTTTTGCTATTGGCCACAATGGGCCCAGGATCAGGCCCCCTGCTACGCTGATGCAAACCCATTGAAAACAACAAGGTTGCAGTGAGCACAGTTTTACCCTGTACGTATAAAAGACAAAAAGACAGACTGCAGAATCAGCAATTTTATCCTGCGTGGCAATTACTTGGAGCGAAGCGCCACTGCTTTTTACATACGAGTTCTTATTACAACGTGACCACAAAATGGGGTGGTAGCATTAGAGGCTGAGGTTGTTTACATGTATCTCTTGACAGCCAAGGGAACTTTGGAAATGCAGGACCATAAAACTAAGCTACATCCATGATATTTACAGAAGAGGGTAATGGAAGCTTAGGCAAAATGCCAGGGAATCGTCATCATCCTCTTACCATGTCCAAAACCTGGAGGTGACCATAGGAAAACACTATCGCATTTGGAGGTGTCGCCACAGGTAGCATGAAGGCAAAAGAGGCACTGAGAGTACAAGGGATCATGATGTACAAGGGATTGACCTCGATTGATTGCGACTGGGGGAAAAGAGAACAGACGTCGTGTTAGCACTGTTCAGAAACAGAAGCAGGCAGAAAGCCTGTGAGATCCCACAGACACAACAGGTCAGTTCGCCCCTCCCCACCCCGTATAAGTCACTTCTGAACCGTAAATTCATGATGCACTGGACTCCTCTCATAGCAAAGGACTTCTTCACTCAACAGAAAGTTCATTCTAACCAGACCTGCGTATTGCACAATGCACGTTACTGATGTAAGTCAATCCTATTCCCAGAGAGAGGGACATGGGTTAATGGTTTGAATGCAAGACTAGATGATAGGAAGTCTTCAGGTCTAATCCTGGATCTGGCACAGACTCTGTGCCCTTGGGCAAGTCACTTGGAGTGGGATTGAAAGAAGTGCTCAGCGGTGGCGTACCTCAGTTCCCACTGAAGGCAATGGGCATTTCACCATTGACTTCAAGGGGAGTGATTCTAGGCCAGCACTGATCTCTTCTGAAAATCCCACCCTGAAGGCCGGGATTTTCAGACCTGCTGAGCATCCACCACTTCAGCTGGAGTCATGGGAGCTCTAGGTGCTCAGCACCTTTGAAAAATCAGGCCCTCAAGAACTCTGTCTCAGTTCCCTATCTGTAAAATGGGGATACCATTGTAAAATGTAAAATAAACACTTATTTACCTCAGGGGTATTTATGAGGATTAGAGTAAAGCATTAGGGCTAAATTTTCTTGTTCTATGTTTTAACAGCACCTACCACAATCATAGAATCATAGAACTGGAAGGGACCACGAGAGGTCATCTAGTCCAGTCCCCTGCACTCATGGCAGGACTAAGTATTATCTAGACCAGGGGTTCTTAAACTGGGGGTCGGGACCCCCCAGAGGGTCGTGAGGTTATTACATGGAGGGTTGCGAGCTGTCAGTCTCCACCCCAACCCCGCTTTGCTTCCAGCATTTATAATGGTGTTAAATATATAAACAAGTGTTTTTTAATTTATATGGGGGGGGGTCGCACTCAGAGGCTTCCTATGTGAAAGGGATCACCAGTACAATAGTTTGAGAACCACTGATCTAGACCATCCCTGACAGGTGTATGTCCAACCTGCTCTTAAAAATCCCCAATGATGGAGATTCCACAACTTCCCTAGGCAATGTATTCCAGTGCTTAACCACTCTGATAGTTAGGAAGTTTTTCCTAATGTCCAACCTAAACTGCTCATGCTGCAATCTAAGCCCATTGCTTCTTGTCCTATCCTCAGAGGTTAAGAACAACAATTTTTCTCCCTCCCCCTTGTAACAACCTTTTATGTACTTGAAAACTGTTATGTCCCCTCTGAGTCTTCTCTTCTCCAGACTAAACAAACCCAATTTTTTCAATCTTCCCTCATAGGGCATGTTTTCTAGATCTTTAATTATTTTTGTTGCTCTTCTCTGGACTTTCTCCAATTTGTCCACATCTTTCCTGAAATGTGGTGCCCAGAACTGGACACAATACTCCAGTCGAGGCCTAATCAGCGCGGAGTAGAGCGGAAGAATTAATTCTTGTATCTTGCTTACAAGACTCCTGCTAATACATCCATGCCATCACTGGTAATTAGTACCAAGGGTCAATGATGGGATATTAAAAGTCTTTTTCCTAAGTGTCTGGCTGGAGAGTCTTGCCCGCATGCTCGGGGTTCAGCTGATCGCCATATTTGGGGTCGGGAAGGAATTTTCCTCCAGGGTAGATTGGCAGAGGCCCTGGAGGTTTTTCGCCTTCCTCTGAAGCATGGGGCAGGGGTTGCTTGCTGGAGGACTCTGTGCAACTTGAAGTCTTTAAATCATGATTTGGGGACTTCAACAGCTGAGTCAAGGGAGAGAATTATTCCAGGAGTGGGTGGGTCGGCTTTTGTGGCCTGCATCATGCGGGAGGTCAGACTAGATGATCATAATGGTCCCTTCTGACCTTAAAGTCTATGAGTCTATCCCAGAATGATGTTTGCTTTTTTTGCAACAACGTTACACTGTTGACTCATTTAGCTTGTGATCCACTATGACCCCCAGATCCCTTTCCGCAGTGCTCCTTCCTAGGCAGTCATTTCCCATTTTGTATGTGTGCAACTGGTCTTTCCTAAGTGGAGTACTTTGCATTTGTCCTTATTGAATTTCATCCTATTTACTTCAGACCATTTCTCCAGATTGTCCAGATCATTTTGAATTTTAATCCTATCCTCCAAAGCACTTGCAACCCTTCCCAGCTTGGTATCGTCTGCAAACTTTATAAGTGCGCTCTCTATGCCATTATCTAAATCATTGGGGCCATAGTCCACAACTGGGGATCCTAGGCACTACAATAATAATAATAACAACATATTTTGCCCTTAGTGGGGCACCCAATTCCCATCCAATCCAAAGGCGACTGCACATGCATATCTGAGGGCAGAATTTGGCTCCATCATGTTTTCAAAGCCCTTTGAAGATGATCTATCTGTATATCTGAGGTACTTATATGGCCCTCATTAGCGTAGTATCCGAGTGCCTCACAGTCATAGACTCTTAGGAATGTAGGGCTGGAAGGGACCTCGAGAGGTCTCAGCCCCCTGCACTGAGGCAGGACCATCCCTGACAGGTGTTTGTCCATGTTCTTAAAACCCTCCTACGATGGGGATTCCACAGCCTCCCTTGCAAGCCTATTCCAGACCCTGACAGTTTAGAAAGTTTTTCCTCCTATCTAACCTAGATCTCCCTTGCTGCAGATTAAGCCCATTACTTCTTGTCTTACCTTCAGTGAACATGGAGGACAATTGGTGACAGTCCTCTTTATAACAGCCCTTAACATGTATTTATCCTCAGCAACCTCCCTGTGAGGTTTGGAAAGAAGGTCTGAGGTCCAGACCTTCAACTGGTATAATCTGTGTAGCTTCACAGACTTCAGTGAAGCTGCTTTAATTTATGCCAGATGAGGATCTGGTCCAAAGAGTGCCAAATTTCATTATTACTTCACTATACATTGAATCCCACTCTATATGAATTCTGTACAGGCAGGTTTCACATGGGGTATAGTCTTGTTGCCCTGAAATTGCATTCAACTAAATATCTCCATAGTCACCATTTAATATCTGTTGTATCTTAAAAAGCTGTTTATGCATTTGATGAATCAGTATTTCTCATGCTGGCTTTCCATTCTTATTTTACTACTGTCCACCTCTTCTAAATCAAACATATGCAATGACTGTCCCAGGCCCGTAACCAGTGCAGGGTGAGCAGGGCAGCTGCCCAGGGTGCAAAGCCATGGGGGCGGAGAAATGCCAGGAACCCCCCCACACGGGGCACAAATATGCTTGCTTGCCCTGGATGCTAAAATTCCTAGTTACAGTTCTGCTCTGTCCTCTTGGATCTTCTAGGTATTCTCTCCAGTTTTGTATTTACAGAGCTGCCAACACTAACTTCTACGTTCCCACACATGGAATTTTTTCTCCTAAACGCGGCTTGCTACATGGCTGGTTTATTTCACTTCACAATTCACTTTTGACTGCAGATGCAGAGTAACATTTAAAAATGATACTTGATGCTTTTTTCCCCTCTGCATGGTATAATTTGGGGTTCTGGTCAAATTTATATGGAGTTCTTTTGTTTGATCTCTAACAACACTTTGAGAGGGTTTGTCAGAGCGACACAGGGACTTGATTATAATTACTAGGCTCACAGAGCAAAACTTTTAAACATTATGCCTGTTTTGTGGGATTCTCCAGTCCCCAGAACTTGTGTGTCAATTTAAGTCACTGCCAGCTAAGCAGCCTGGGTCAGGATAATTTTACTTAAAAGAAAAGACTAAAACTCTTTACAAATAAAGACAAAACTATCTATTCGCTGTGGTGCCAACTCTGCTGAAAAAAGGCTGTGACCATTTTTATTCCTCTCCTTGTGTGTCTTCTTAGAGTTTAAAAATGTTCTGTTCTGCTCTGCAGAAATGGCACAATGAACCCTATACGGATGCTCTTGTCTTCAGTGCTCTAGCAAAAGAGACAGAGATGGCTGAAACATCCAAGGAAATGAATGAAGAGTGCTGGATTTTAACAAAGGAGAACAAAAATCTAGGAGAAAAAAATCTAGAGTCCTGAAGGAAGACTGTCAGAGCAGAGAAAAATAACATTTTACATATATACACCATTTGTAATCCCAAGGGTTCCTAAAGTGTTTCACCAACTATATACATTCAAGGTTCAAGGCTGCATTGCCCTACACCTTGGGTCATCATTTACACCTGTGCAAAGTGGGAGTAAAATGTTAATCTCAGAATGGTGGGGCTTTACACACATTTTAGACTCACTTTGCACTGGGGTAAATTAGCACACAAGGTGCAAGGCAATGGAAAAACCAAGCCCTCAGTACTAAACTTGCCCCTCTCTAAGGCAGGAAAGCATTTATGCACATGCTTAAGTCTATCCCTATTGGCGTCAATGGCACTTAAGCATATGCAGACAGTTAGGTTACGTACTTCATAGGTGCTTAATTTAAAGCTTGTGTTTAGGGTCTATTGACTTCAGTGATGCTCCCCTGAATGAGAGACTAATGCGGTGAAATGTTTTTGGTGGGGACTGCCTAGTGCACGGAGGGAATGCAAGATAGAACTTTTAACCGCCAGGCTGCTGGTTGAATAAAGCTCAAGTGACCAAAAATCTTTACCAGCTGACTGGTGTTGGGTAAGCTATTTTAAATGAGTTGGTGGCTCAGTCCACTTTCCAGTGGACAAGTGCCCACATCACACAAACCACCATCGCCGGTGGCAGTAACTGGCCTCCTGATGGGCAATCTCAGGAGAGGAGCCAAGGAGGCTGAATTACTTTCTCATTCCTGGAGTAGGACCATCAAGGTTGATGCACCGTGGCAGGGCAGTGCCAGGGAAGTCTGCAGTGCCGCTGCCTGTTTGATACCTATCCTGTGGATGAATAAAGGACTCCAGAGCTGCAAGTCTGGCCTTTTTTCCCCCCAGCACTAGAGACAGCTTGGCTATCTGATGGGTTGTTTGCTAGATGCTTTCTGGAGTAACCCTATTTGCATGCGTCTGACGAAGCGGGCATTCACCCACGAAAGCTTACGCTCCAATACATCTGTTAGTCTTAAAGGTGCCACAGGACTCTCTGTTGCTTTTTATTTGCATATAAAGTCCCTTGGCTTATGGCACTAAATGTGGTATTGCTCCATTTTTAAAAGCCTTTATCCATTTTTCCTTGATTTTTAAGTCAATTTTCCAGATCAGCAGTGAGAAAACCCAATAAGAAAAAAATCTTACCAAGGACGCAAAGACAGGTAGAAAGAGGGTGGCCGTAGCGACATTACTGGTGCATTCGGTGAAGACAGCAATAACAAGTGAAAGTATCACTGCGATGGCCCATGGCGGGACAGCGTGCAATGGGGTCATCTGATCACCCAGCCATTTCGACAGACCAGAAGCCTGAGAAAATCAAGAGGGGCATTTCAGTAAGACACAGAACTCTAGGCCAGCCATAGTAGCTCATACTGCATGTAATGTATTGCCAGATCCAAATACACATATGAAAACAGGCCATCGACATTAGTGGTTAGATCATTCAAGAGCAAACAACCCAGGTCATTTATAGAACAAGTAATGTGATCTTTCTTAAATAAATAATAATAATAAAGGAGATTCTCTGCCAGTTGGAAATTAAGTCAGATTTATTTCCTCTCATTCTGGTCAGAAAGTACTTACATTTTTGCCAAGTAGAAGCTCAATACTGAGTTATACCAGAGACCAAGGAAGCCACACAACTGCAAACATTTAATGAATTGCTCAGAGGAATCATTGAAAGAATTGCTAAGGCTTCTGAAGGTACTGAATTGATTGATTGTGTTTTCCTTCATGAATACTATCAGAGATTAACTCCAGTTTCTTACAAAAGTTTTCTGCTATGCAGTCCAAAACCACCAGACTTTGGATCCTCCTGATCCAAAATCTGGGCAATGTTCCAATCCAGGGCTTTGGTTTGGCCCGTTATTTAAGAACAGCCCAGCCACAAAGTTTGGGATCTGGATGTGAACTTCCTCAAAGCTTGGCAATTTGGGGATCTGGGGGTTCTGATTCAGACCCATCTCAACAGGGGTGCATGAAACTGTTTTAATGGAGTCAGGATTCTTGCAAATCCTTGCCTATTTCTAGAGCTGAATTGAACCTTTTCTGAAGTTAGGAACATTGGATCAGAGCAGTGGTCCAGTGAGTCCTATGTCCTATCTCTGATGTTAATCACTACCAGACACTTCAAAAAAAGGTTCAAGAAACCCCCTTGTGCAGCGTTTCTCAAACTGGGGTCTGCGATAGGTGCCACCCGGCTGGAGCCCGCACCTCACACTCCAGCCCCCTGCTCCAGCCCAGAGCCCCTACCCCCTCCCGCAACCAAACTCCCTCCCAGTCAGAGCCCACACCCCTCACTCCCTCCTGCACCCCAACCCCCTGCCCCAGCCTGGTGAAAGCGAGTGAGGGTGGGGAAGTGCGAGCGACGGACGATGGAATGAGCGGGGGAGGGGTCCCAAAAAAATTTAAATCAAAATGGGGGTCCTCGGGTTGCTAAAGTTTGAGAACTGCTGCTCTAGTGGGTGATTATGGAATAACCTGCCCACAGAGAGAGTTGCTTCCTTAACCCCTTCAGTAAGTGTTTGGTTTTATGCCCTGAAGTATGAGGATTTACATCCCTTCTAACAAACCCAAAACAGCTCTGAAACTCTTAGATACATTGCTGCACTTCTGTTGTCTGGCCAGGAGTGGAACTGGGGGTGACAATATACAACAAGGAAGGCCACTCTCCTGCTATTTGCGCTAAGGAAACCTCAAGGAAGATTTCCTGTCAATATTGCAGATTCTGGAGACTCAGGTGTTTTGGAGAAGCATGAGTTAAGCACTTGAACTCCTGGAGTTCAATCCCTGAGGCACACCCATCCTAACCAGAGAGCAATTATGCTAATAAACAGAGAACGGGCTGAGCTGCTAAATTGCTCAAGTTACTGTCCAGATCAGTGCTTAATTTGTAATGAAAGAGATGCCGTATCTCAAGCAATTTTTTTACATTCATAACTGAGGCAGCAAGCCCAGAGGTGCTGGGGCTATGAACTGCCAAGCCTAAAGGAGCCGGGGCTCGGCCCTGGCAAGCCCTGGCACAAATTAAGCACTGGTTCAGATGCTGGTTTGGTTTGGACCTGTTACTACTAACAAGGGACCAGAAAGCAGAGCAGAAAGGTCACCCTTAGTCTCAATAGCAGCTAGAGGTGAGGACATACATCGCTTCCACTGGCCAAGGCAAATCCTCCTCCTAGCAGCAGCACGATGTTCCAGGGCATCTTCCTCTGAACTACCTTCCAGTCTAGCAACGGGGCTGGGAAAAAGGGCTCTTTCATCACTAAAAAGATAAAAGCAGAGCAAAGCATGCTGGGAGGAGGTGAAGACACCGACTTCGTTCAAGGCTGTACACTCGGATGTGCACTTACTGTAGCTACCACCCCAGTGCAAAGGAAGCGCTGGAACCCAATGACACACAGTGTATGTGATAGCCCAGGACAGGCATGCTAGTGAGAAAACTGCCCATTTCAGGTGCACAGTGATATACAAGGGTTATGGTCCAAGTGCCAGCAGTAACTAAGAAGTGGGATTAGCTCCCAGGAACTGCACACACTAAGGGCTTGTTTATACAAACACTTAGTTCGCCACAAGCTGGAGTGTGAATCTGCTTTGCACTAGCCTTTCGCACACTCACTGTCCCCAGGCTCCCTGCGGACACACACTGAAAGTTCCGCTGTGCACTCTGATCTACCCTGCTTTGAAACAGGAGTAGGACAGTGTATACTAGGGCACTTTTAGCATGCTGCAGCAGGGTCCACACAGACAGTGTGTGGCAGGCTGGCCTAGGGTAGATTTACACCCGAGTCTGCCACAGGCTAATGGTTCCTGCAGACAAGCCCTAAGCCACAAAGGAGTTGCTTCTTCCAGCACCGTCAGCTGGAGCTGAGAAATGGCTTCACAATCTCAGCACCGCGAGTTGTGATCTCACCACAGAATCATAAAGCTGGACTGGCCGGGGGGAAACTCCAAGTCAAGCATCGATATTGTCAATTTCTCTTTCCATTACCTTCTCCGTTCTGTTCAGGGCTAAAGCTATTTCGACTACAGCAGTTGAATTTGGGTTTAGTGGCAGGAACGACAAACAGTAGTAGTGCAACAAAGAGAGCTACACTGGCATCAGTAACGTACCTAAAAGAAAAAGCAGAGGGCAGGTTAGAATATGGTACACCATTGTCTCAAAACATGGCACTCCTCCAGCATGTGTACTATTGTCCCAGTACATGGCATCCATCCAACACACACACACACCATTGTCCCAGTACATGGTAACCATAAGTCCTATTTACTTTTGTCTGTACAATCTCTCTATTCGGTCTTTAAGAATGTAGCAATATTTTGTACCCTGATATTGCAGATTCTGATATCCAGACTAGCAAAACTCCACATAGCCACATTTGTATCATCTTACTTAATATCACTTTGCAATTCCGTCGTGCCTTCCATTGAAAGATCTCGACGTGTCTTCTCTACCACACTTCTGTTAAGTAGGGAAGTATTAGCATCCTCCTTGTATCCAGGGGAAACTGAGGCACAGGATGCTAATTAACTTGCCAAAGGTTGAATGAATGCCAGGACCAGAACCCTGCTTGGATTTAGGCCCTTTGAAAATATTTGCTTTACAGACTAAGTGGCTAAGGAGCTGAAGTCCCATTTTCAAGAGTGACTTGGGCACTAACAAGTCTAAGGGCAGGACTACACTGTGGAGTTAAGTCAACCTAAGTTACGCAACTCCAGCTACATGAATAATGTAGCTGGAGTTGACATAGCTTAGGTCGACTTATTGCAGTATCTAGAGTATTGTAAGTTTCTCCCATCGACTTACCTTATGCTTCTCGTTCTGGTGGAGTACCGGAGTCGACGGTAGAGCAATCGGCAGTCAATTTAGCAAGTCTTCACTAGACCCACTAAATCGACCCCCGGTGGATTGATCACCGCAGTGTCGATCCACGGTATGTGTAGACAAGCCAATGGGACTTAGTGTGCATCCACACTGTAATCAGAGGTGTGTGACTGCAACACATGTTGTACATGGGTACTTACTCAGGCAGCTAGGCTATGCCCAAGTCCAAGCTATTTTGGCTTCACTGCTATTGGTACCCAAGCTAGTTAGATTAAAGTTGGCTCACATATATCTACCCATGGTGCAATCACACCTCCAATTGCAGTGTAGACCTACCCTTAGGCTTCTAAGATGGGAGGTCCTAAATCACTTTTGAAAATGGATTTAGGCTCCACAGTCAAGCATGTACTTTTAAAAATGTTATACTGTAGCAAATACCAAGTCAATACTCAAAACAACACCCAGGGCATAGATATTTAACATGTTTCCTTCATATTTCAAAGGAAAGAGTCTCACTTATGCATATATTTTATTTAGTGTAGTTGACACATTTTTTCTCTTTGTTAGTTTATGTGGAAAGATTTCAAGTGTAAAAAAAAAAATCCTAAACACCAGTCTCTAGAGATTGGAATTGTGAACTTCGCTAGTGAGTTCTTTGAGGTAAGGACAGCCTTTTTGTTCTCTATTTGTGCAGCACCTAGCACAGTGGCGTGATTGGGACTCCTAGGTGCTACCACAATACAAATAAATAATAAACAAACAAGCAGTTGCAGGTGACCAATCGTCATCATCATAAACATCAGGTCGCAGGTGATACTGCTGCATGTGAGATGAGTAAAGACACTTCTCGACAGGAAGCCAAATGAATTCACACACTGCAGCACAGGTGGGGTGTGGCAAGAAATGCTCTTAATTATGTTTCCCTTTACAACTTTGGTGCAAGGTTAGGAGCATAGGAGGAAGATGGAGAAGCCTTTCAAATCACTGAGTCAATTTCCTTGTGGGTGCCGGATAGATTCTCCTTTGCAGATGACATTACTGCATATTAAAATGTTCAATCTGATCCTAACTCATACAATTGAAAGGCTAATAGAAATGAATAAACAAATTGGATTGAGACACAAACAGCATGAATTCCCCTCACATTGCCTGTGCCAGTCTTAGGCTGCAGCACCCTTGCCAGCTGTGCCTCTTTAGAGCAGAGATTGTCAATTATCTGGTGGTTTGGTGCGGTGCAACAAATGAGAACTAGAAATCAGACCTATCAAACAACTTCCATGTGTGACTGGAGACAGGATCTGAATTAAAGGCCCCTAAGAATCAAATGGGAGTAGAGCCAAATAAAGTATTACTAAGTCAGCCAAAACACTGTAGGATTCAAACTTACTCTTTATCTTTATTGAAGAGGAAGGTGGCCCAGCCAGGAATGAACCCTGGGTCTCTGCTAAACCACAGGAGAATCAGTAGAATGAAGAGCATGAGGACATTGAATTCAGCAAAGGAGATGGAGCCTAGTTTCCGGAGCTCTGCCTTGAGCACATTGAGAGCAGCTTTCTCCTTGTCAGTTCTCTCCATCCCGCAGCCCCACGTTTGCCTAAAACTTAAAAAAAAGAAAAGGAAAGGAAAGTTGTAAATATTTGCTTGCAAGAGAAAATTACCAGTGAATCCACTTTGACACTTGCCACATGGAGCACAGAACTATGTTAGCTACTGCCTAGAATGGCTGCAGCATGTTATAAAGTGAACAACACCTGACTTATCCTTTGCACATAGCTGCCACTGGTTACCATCTCTTGCTGAGATGTGCGGTCTGGGGGCCAGGCACTGCACTGGGAGTCAGGAAAGCTAGATTTTTTTCTTGGCTCTGCCACAGATCTACTGTGTGACCTTGGGCAAGTTACTTCACCTCTCTATGCCTCTGTTTCCCCTCCCCTAGTTAGATTATAAGCTCTTTGCGGTAGGGACTGTCTCTCACTAAGTGTGTGTACAGTGCCTGGCACAATGGGGCCTCAATCTCAGTTGTGGCCTCTAGGTTCTACTGGAAAATAAACACTAATTACAAATATGGTTGTAACAAGCACAGTTCAATCTCACCACAGACGGTTTTACATATGTGAAGTTTCTACTAAGATACAATGTTATGTGACGTATGTCATTCCTTGTCTATACAGTACTTTTCTTCCAGATTGTAGACCTAGGCATCATATAATCTCAGGAACATGTACCTGATGATAAAAAGACAAACCAAGAGGGCCAGATTCACAGCTGATTTACACCTGCTGAGGATCTGGCCCATAACATTATATTTTTATACTTACTTGAACCCCATGAATGAAAACTGGAGCCAAAACCAAGATAACATCAACATCAGAATCATATTAGGAAACGCAAATCCAAACCAGGAAGCAAAATTCAAGACATCACCATTTTCAGGGAACAGTCTGAAGAGAGAAAACAATGATTTCTGTACCAAGGTCAAACCATTTGAGTATATTCTCCCTTCTATATGTGCTAATTGGAATAATATAAGAGCCTCAGGGCTCATCCATTGCTCACCCATAAGGGTCTCATCCAAAGCCAATTGAAGTCAGTGGAAAGGCTCTCATGGACTTCAGACTGTACCCTAAATGCCTTGACTGAACTTTCCATTGTTCTTTATAGAATGGTTTACATTAATTGCACACAGCAGCCCATGTTGCTATTTTTCATAATTCATAGAGCTTAAGGCTACAATGGACCATTAGATCATCTAGTCTGAATACCTGCATATCATAGCCCATTACATTTATTCCAGTTACCCATTTATTGAGCCCAAATAACTTGTGTTTGTCTATTTTGGACCCATATGACATAAGCCCAGTTTAAAAACCCACAGGTGCCCTATCAAAAACTTGGGGAAATATTCTGCTTGCAACAAGTCTGCTCAACCACCTATGCTTTCAGCATTCCCTTCCCCTAACTCTTTAGAACGAAGGGGATCTTCAAGAAGATAGAAATTTAGGGCATGATCCTGCTTCTATTGAAACCAATAACAAAACTTCCATTCACTTTGATGGGACCTAGGTTTGGCTCTTAGTTTCTAAAGCGTTAGGACACATTTTGAAAAACAGTCACTAACTTTGTGCCTGGAATTTTGCATTCACAGTCAGTTGTGAATGTGACTCTATTGTAAATATCAGTTGCACATTTTCTACTGGTTCCATTTGGGCCAGATGGATTTTTGAAACCTATTGGTCTACTGACTGCTGGGGCTACTGGTTCTCCAGCAGAAATCAGCTGAAGGATAGCAGTGGAGTCTACTGGAATTTCCCCTACAGAGACTGTAGCATTAAAATCAGGGGTTCCCAAACTATTGCATAGTCAAGACAACATCTTAACAGAGAAAGAGCATCTTGTAGATACCACCTCTCCTCTTCCATTACATTCCTGTGGCTTCTACAGCAACTGCTTAAATGGAGAAATCATATTACAGAAATATTTACTGTATTTTAGCTGGCTTTTTTTTTTACATTTTGTCCATTATGAAAAGAGTTAATCACGGTCTCCTGTTTCTCATTGCATTTCCCCTTCCCATTTGTTCCCTTATAGATGGACACAAGGAGGAGCCAGCACCATGTGACCAGTCTGTTCTCTGCAGTCCACCAGCAGCCACTCCAAAGACTCCCAGGGTATGTCTAAATTGTACATTAAGTCTGGGTTCTGACTCAGGTTTGAGACCCAGTCCCCCTTCCATCCACACATAAATCAGTTTGACTCGGGTCAGCAAGCACCCAGGTCCTAGGACCCTGCCAGGGGGGTAGGTCAGAGCCCGAGTCCCACTGTGACTTGGGTCCAAACCCTGTCATTTTGCAGTATGGATACAGCTCAAGCTGCAGACCCAAGTCAGAAGGTGTGCGTAGAGCAGTATGGATGCGTTAGCACAGCTGTGAGACCTGGTTAGCACAGCTGTAAAAAAGAGGAAGTAAAAAGCGAGCTCAGCTTTACAATGCAGTGTGGACACTTCAAGCACAGGCTTGGAAACACCAGGTCCACAAGCCCAGGTCCCACAGACCTGGGTTTACAATGTAATGTAGACATACCCCCAGTGGGCTACAATGACAGACTGGGAAACGTTGATTTAGATGTCTAACTACCCACTTGTGCTGGAAAAGAAGATGATGAGGCAAAGCACGTCATATACATTATTCATTATGACATACACACAGGTAACTCTGAGAGCCAACATCAGCAGCCATCAACTAAGGGCAGGTCTTCACTACCCGCCGGATCGATCTATTGGGGGGTCGATTGATCGCGTCTGGTGGAGACGCGATAAATTCGATCCCCAATCGCGCTCCCTGTTGACTCCGGAACTCCAGCTCGCGAGAGGCGGAAGCGGAGTCGACGGGAGAGCAGCAGCGGTCGACTCGCCGCTGTCCTCACGGCCAGGTAAGTCGACCTAAGATATCTTAGGTCAACACCCCACCCCCCCACCCCCAGTGTAGACCTGAGCTAAGACTTTCAGTTGTGCTGGTCAAAAAGGAGAGTGAGACCATTTAAGAGGCTGAAGGAGAAATGGCAAGAACAACTTACTGATTCATCTGGCCTTTCAGAACCAGGTTTGGCCCCGTTCCAGTGAGTGTTGCAGTTCCTCCAATACTAGCAGCATAGCACACACACAGTGTCATCCCCTTACTGATGCGTTTCTTCACTTCCCTGTCATCAAGAGCTTTGGGTTCATCAGGATTGTCTCCATTACCTATGACTGGAAACAACAAATATGAACTTGCCTTTCGTAAAACAGTGGAGACAAAAAGCTCCGAACAGGGGCAATGTTCTTGGTGCTGCAATTTGTCTATGCCTCTTATTTTAATGAATGCCAAGCTATGTTGATTATGTCCTCTATCATCTTATAATAATACTTATGGCAAAGAGAAGGGAGGATGGTCCTGTGGCTATGGCACTGAATTGGGACTCTAGAGATTAGGGTTTGATTCCTGGCTCTGCCACAGACTTTCTGGGAGAATTTGGGAAAGTTGTTTTGCCTCTCTGGGTATGTCTACACTGCATGATAAGCCTGGGCTCCAACTCAGGTTTGAGCCCAAACGCTCCTTCCGTCTACACACAAATCAATCTGACTCGGGTCGGCAAGTGCTCAGGACCCAGGTCCTAGGACCCTGCTAGTGGGGGTAGGTCAAAGGCCAAGTTCCACTGTGACTCTGGTCCAAGCCCTGCCATTCTACAGGGTGGACACAGGTCAAGCCGCAGACCCAAGTCAGAAGGTCTGTGTAGTGGAGAATCGACGTGTTAGTGTGGCTGTGCGACTTGCGTCCAGCCATTGTAAACCTAGGTTTACAATGCAGTATGGACCCTCAAGCATGGGCTTGGAAACTCTGAGTCCACAAGCCCGGGTCACACAGACCTGGGTTTACAGTACAGTGTAGACATACCCTCTGTGCCTCAGTTTTCTGCTCTGTATGACGAGGGTAACAATACTTCCCTACCACAAAGAGGAGTTGTGAGGTAAATTCATTAATATCTGAGAGGTGCTCAGATATTACAGTGATGGTGCTATTCAAATACCGGGGCAGAAACCCACAACTAACATTGGAGGCTTCCAATATATCCAGGGAAAACATAGGATCCAATTCATTTTTGGTATAACCACTAAGATCGATGGAGTTGTGTCTGCTTACATCAGGCCTGTATTTGCTCTAGTAATATCGTGTCCATCCTGTTGCTTCTTTTGGATGAGGGCCTAATTTGGAAACACACGTTATGTTGTTGGACTGCATAAAATCACCATGGAAACTGACAGCAACTGACCTCACCGTAGAGGGGTAGCATTTTTTTTTTTATTCAGCACCCATATTAATAGTGTACCGCTGAACACAAAAAAGAAAACCTATTGCCATTACAGCAGCTCTGAAGTTAGAAATGGGCAGCGTTATTACAAAGCGCCAAGTGAAATCTGTGTAGGCGTTTATATGTCCTGCATCAACACAGTATCTGAGCACCTCACAATCATTCATGGATCTTAATGTATTTAATGGGTTTCTTTCTGGATAATAATGCTCCTGGCTTTCTTAGGGCCTGGGCCAAAGCCCAGTGACATCGGTACGAGTCTGTTCATTGAAGTCAGCAGGCTCTGAATCAGGATACAGCCATTGAAACAGACTCTGATTAGGCCTGCTCGGAGGCCCCTTACCCTGCACCGACGTCAGGCTCATTGTGTTCTTCCCCTCCAGCTCGATCGCTGAAGTCACTTGCCCATTAGGCTGGTCCGTAATCGTCAGGTCCTGCTCTGTGCTGTTCATCTGATCCAAGACAGCCTGGACAATAGGGACCATCATGGCGGTAGTGGCCGTGTTGCTTATCCACATGGACAAGAAGGCGGTGACTCCCATAAAGCCCAGCATCAGGCTGCACGTGGAGAAACAGAGGGAAGGAAAGAAAAATAACCATGAAAGCTTTTCTGGGCTTTCCAGCCAGCGCAATCTGCTTCCAGGCAACCCTGTACAGCAGGCCCCACTCTGGTGTGTACTACCTGTTCCAGGAAAGGAAACCATTGCCCAATTTTTGGCTGGTGCAGCTTCATTGCTTTCATTGGAGTCACTCCAGCAGAGTAGTTAGCCCCACGCAACTCCCTGTGAGTAACTCCATTGTCATGTAAGCCCTAGTTGGAAGCACCTAGCATTTAGCCAGCGTAAAAAAGCCATTTCACAACAGCGAACCACAAGCGAGGTTGCCTTCCTCTCTTCTGATTATTGTTGGAAATCTGGAAAATTGCAGTCTCTGATATTGTGAGCTCGACTTGCGCTGTGGATCCTGGCTAACACGGAACAGCT
The DNA here is from genome assembly GCA_003942145.1 of Platysternon megacephalum. Lineage (NCBI taxonomy): Eukaryota > Metazoa > Chordata > Testudines > Platysternidae > Platysternon > Platysternon megacephalum. The sequence goes on along the minus strand of QXTE01000018.1, from coordinate 8,400,741 downwards.
GTGGTGTTGGCCGCTCCCTCACTAACGTCAGCACCAGAGTTAATAAGCCATAGAATGGGCGCCACTTACTGCTTCCTCTCTGCTAATAATTGGCTGGAGCAGGGTGCGGGTTTTTGGCATTCATGAAAATGGCGACAGGGATCTCGGCATCACTGATATGCTGATTAAATACTGGGGCCAAATCCTGGTGTCTTGAGCACAGGGGATTTGCACAGATGATCTCTGCTGGTGTCAGGGGAATAAAACCATCCCCGCAACCCCCCGGACTGAGCAGCACCGCCACAGCCACTTTATAGCCACTATTACTGCCCATGGCTTTAGTAGCAGCTGTTACCCCTGCACTCCTCCTATGCTGTCCTGGTCCCACTGGGCATGTCCTTGCCCCTTCTGGGGCTTATGAATTTGCCATCTGGCCCCTCTGTGCAGATGAAGGAGCTGCCCTGGAAGGCAGCTCCCCAGCCTACAGGCTGGGCTCAGTCCCCCTGGGTGATCTCTCCATTGCCTGCCTCCCCTGCACAACAATTTTGTGAGACTTAAGAGCCAAGGGGGTAGGAGGTGGGCAGGATCTGAGCCTTAACAGACTATCAGGGCATTCAGCCACACACTTACAAGATCTGTTCTAGAGCCCTTCACACCTGAACCCGCCGGGACCGGACTACCAGTGTCAGGTCTGGGGCAGGTCAGGTGGGAAAACTCCTGGACCCTCTCAGGCTTGGGTCAGGTCTTCTCCTCCTGCCTGTGGGGTTGGCATGGCGGTGGCTGCGTGACCTGCTCCTCTCAGCTGCCACATGAGCTGAGGAGTCCAGCACCTCTTACTCTGCAGCACAGCCAGCACAGCAGCGGGTAGCAGCCGGCAGGAGCAGAGCATGCAGCCGCCGGTGCATGCAGCCACCACCCAGCTGACCCTGACTCAGGTTTGTGGGAAGGGTCCGGTCAGGTCGGAAAATGACTTAGCCCCCTCAAGGTGGGTTTGGGTCCGATTCATGCCCAGGTTGGGCCTAGAGGAGACCTCTAGTCTATTGCTTGGGGTGGTTTTACTCTGGCTCCCCAAAGAGTCAGATTTAAACAGGAACCGAACGTCCGATCCAAGGGCACCATGTCTCCAATTGGGAAACATGAACACTTAGCATTAGGAGCTTAACTGGGCACTTGACTGAGGCACTAAGGACCTGAGCAGATACTATAGTGATGAGTGCAATAAAAGAACCTATATAGATTAGAACAGAACCACGCTCCCATTAATTCAACAGAAAGACTCCCATTGACTTCAGTGGAAGCTGAATGATGAATGTCTTCCTTTGCAGCCATCCTGGGCTTTCAAACATTGCATCATTCCTGCGGGCGTACACAACCTCTGGACGCCCTTCCTAGAGCAAGCGAAACAACTGAGGCTTTTGTAGCCTTCATTCGGTGTGACTCAGTTCTCACGCTCTCCCCCTAGTCTCCTGGCATCGGAAGACGCGTCTGCTCAGCTTGGTTGCTCCTGATCACAGACCGATAGGAAGGCAGGGGTAACAGGGCCTCTTACAGTGGGGGCTTCACTCCGACGATCAGCAGGACCCTCAGTGCAATGCGTTTGTGCAAATTCCAGTGTTCCACGGCCACGGCCACAACCAGCCCCCCGACAAACAGCATGTTGGTGTCCTTCAAGTACTGCATACACACCTGCAATGAGAGGAACTGCCCGTCAGTGTCTGATTCACAAGTGGGTGGCTGGATTTGTCAACAGCCAAGGTACTCTGGCCCTTTTCCCACGCCCGCTGACTGGTACATTTTCTCAATTCCATTTGTCTATTTAGATGCTGAGCTGCTTTGGGCAGGGGCTGTCTCTTATCCGGTTTGCACAGCGCCTAGTGCAAAGGGGCCCTGATGGTTGGGGCCACGAGATGCTAATGAAATATAAATACTATAAGAAGTATAGTAGCTCTAAGTATTGCACGTATGCTGTCTGCTTCTCAGAGAGGTTAAGGCCCAGATGGTCACTCGGTACCTCTAAAAATCAGCCCCATAATCCTACCCCAATAGGTCATCAGCAGGGACTGACCCCGGCACTTTCAGAACCAAAACACAGATTTCCACCACTTCAGCTCAAGTAGTATGCCCATTAACTGGCAAAAGTAGTAGGCTGTTATCTTCTATGAGAATCAGCTACTAAAGGACGACACAGCAAACTCTTTGGCAGCATGTTACATACATCCCCTGCTAAAAGTATCTTGTCTCAAGCATCTGAGATCTCCCAAAGTATCAGTTCCTCATCAGGAGTTGCTTTTGAAATGATCCCTTGGCTTTTCAGAAGTCTGAACTCAGGAGTTTCAGCACCAAAGCACAGATCTCTACCACTGAAACAATAACTCCACGGATGGCAGCAGCAGTAGGTTGTTCTCCTCTATTTGGACCAGCTACTACAGAAGGACACAATCCACACCATGTAGTTGGTTTTGTGTCTTTCTGTATCTGCCAAATTTCACCATCAAGTTTGTTTGCTGAGTATTGAGGTTGTCATGTGAAAGAGGTTTAGGGGGATGGATGTTAAGGTGTGGGATTCCAATACGAGTCCAGCAGCACACCTTTTTCACTATGAAAGGCAACAATTCCTTACAAAAAGCAGTACAGCTTGTTCTAAAAAGACAGTGTCTCCAGGAGATAGGGCACTGAGTCCCAGCCCAGGAGGCCTGGGTTCTGGTCCTGGCTCTGCCAGGAACTGCCTGTGTGACCTTAGGCAAGTCACTTCACTTCTCTGTGCTTCTGTTTCCCCATCCATCTTGTGTGTTTAGATTGGAAGCATCTCAGATATAGGACTACCACTTACCATGTGTTTATACAGCACCTGGCACAATGGTTCCCCAAATTTGGTGGGTACCTTCAGAGCTATTGTAATATAAATAATAATTTGCAGAAAGCAATCAGATTTATGTTGTACATTTCATCTCAAAGCACTTTACAAACTATATACGGAGGAATCCCTTCACTCACCACAAAGTGCAGCCACCTCTAGGGTACAGCACAATGGTCATTTAACAGCATACAGCAACACCACATGACCATTAAGAGTAAAAAAAGAGGAAGTAAAAAAGAATCCTATGTCCAATATATACTGATGGGGGGATGTTGATAGCTAGAACGACAAGGTGGGTGAGATAATATCTTTTATTGGACCAACTTCTGTTGGTGAGAGAGACAAATGTTCAAGCCACATGTCTGACTGCAAAGCTTGTCTCTCTCACCAGCAGAAGTTGGCCCAATAAAAGATATTACCTCACCCACCTTGATTCTCTAATATCCTGGGACCGACACAGCTACACTGCATAAGATTGCTAGAATGTCATTTTAAAAACTTGCTTCCAGGATTTGACTGTTAAAGTCTCACTCCAGCTCAAATCTTCTCAATAAAACCGGTACGGAGATGAAATCTAACCAGATCCTTACCTGCACCAGAACTTAGGGGCAGCAGTGTAAACCACACAAGGTGATATTATCAGTGCTACTTTCATGATGAAAAGCAACTCAGCGAATGTGATAGGCACAGAAACATTGGTGCATTGGAGTATGCTGGTCTAGTCTGGTCTGGGCCCCTGACATTTATGCTTAAATCGAGGCTGACCTAGAATCAATTCTTACCTTTTTAGACTCCAGGATTCCAAACATAGGAAATAATATAGCAGGCAGGAGAGCTGTGATAGCCAATGGGATGACCTCTGTGCACCAGTACACAGCCATAAGGATGATGACATAGCCACACTTGGCCTCCTGGAATACAAGCAAACACGGGTTTAAGCACAGGAAATCAAGTGAGTAGCTGAAGGCACAGGGTCCCCCAATAGATCCCAGGATATAAATGGCAGCGCTCTAATCAAGTGGTCTCTTAGGGGAGGGAAAAGAGCTTTTTAATAGGAGTGTTGTTATCTTCTTCTCCAAGAAAATATTCTTAGACACCCAGCTGGTGCAATCTGGTAAATTTTAAAGGTAAAAATGTACTCAATCGAAGTTTTCCCACAGACTTCAATGGGGCCAGGATTTCACTCCCAAAGTGAATTTTGGGCCTGATCCTGAGTGGTGCCGAATACCTTCAACTCCCCATTGGATTTAATTGGATCCAGGCCCATCTCCACAAGAAGCCAAATCCTGAAAGATACATTTGATCTTTACAGCTCAACCAGTTACTCAGAAACTAGCTTAAGTGAACATTCACATCACATCCTAAAGCCCGGCCTGGAAAACAATGCACGGGCAAAGCTAGGGGCGTTTTAAATGCACAAGCACTTCAGGCCAAAGCTTAGGGTGTGGAAAAACCAGAATTTCCATAGAAATGCAAACATATGGCTAACTTAAATGTTCAGCTTTCAATTGGCATTTGATTCAAGCAGGAGCTTCCATGCCTACTAGCCAAGATGTTTAGAAGCAATTCATGATTTTGGATGTCTGTTTTTAGGTGCTCATTTTAAGACACTTAAAAGGGGCTGGATTTTCACAGGGCAGATGCTGACTTTCTGAACATCAGGCCTCCTTAAGGTGTCTCAGGTTGGACACCTGACAATTGAGGTACCAAAAATCACTAGTAGTCACTTGAAAATCTTTCATCTGACTGAGGATCATTATATTATAGGTATTAAACTATTTCTCTGAAATTATAATGTTTTCTTAACATGGGGGTTGTCTAGGGTGACCAGATGTCCCGTTTTTAAAGGGACAGTCCCGTTTTTTGGGACTTTTTCTTATATGGGTGCCTATTACCCCCCCCACACCCCGCGTCGCGTTTTTTCACAGTTGCTATCTGGTAACCCTAGGGTTGTCTGGATTCGAAATGTCTAAACATGTCCAGTGAAACTGTTGTTGAGACATTTTTATAGCCTAGCGATGCTAAATTCAATTTACTTATGAGAAGTAAGTATTCATTAACTGACTGTAAACATTATTTTGGCTCAGGTGTAAATGCTCCATAGTTCACAATTTGCTTGTGTTTAAAATAACAGTTTGTAGGGTCTTAAGGATTGGGGGGGGTGGGGAAGCAAACAGGCAGGAAGTTGATATTCACAAATGTGTTGTAAGATGTTTTTATAAGCCGGCATGTGTTGCTTATTATTGCTGAGAAGCTCTTTATATGAGCAGAAAATGTTATTTACAAGTAATTGGAAATGTTTATCAACTTAGAAGTAGGTTATTTACTGAGTATGCTCTGTAAGGAACAATTCTGCATAGGCTAAAGTACAGGAGAGATATCAAGGGAAGAGACTTAATTAGGGTTTCTATGACTTTATAATGTGATTCTAGGTTTTGCAGCAGTAGCTAAGTGTTAGAATTTATCATATGTGATTGCATTTGGCCACTGTGTGAAAAATAGAAAGAGCTCTGAGGGTCTGAAGGAGAATATTACTCTTGAACAAATCTCACACTGGTTATTTAGAATGTGGAGTAAATAATTTACTTAAAGTTCAAAAAGACAACAATGCTTATAAATTAACTCTTATAGACACAGGCAATTCAAGCACAGTCCGGTTTAGAAAACTGAAAAGCAAGCACTAAGGTTAGAAAAATAGAGTCATGATTAACACTAACAACTGCAGAATGTTGATTTTGCTTCTTTGAACAGGGACAAAAAACATAACAATCTGTCCTTTTGGAGGGCAGTTGTGAAAGTGATCATTGATGAATTCTAGTAAACTGTTACGCAATCCTGTAAGCTCCTGTTAAGATGACACAATGTTTCAACTGAATACAAATATCTGAATACAAAATACCTCACTAGACTCTCATTCAATTATGAATTTTATAATTACAAACTTCTTTATTGAAGTCTGTATTGCTACTCTTGCATACCACCGCCCTATCACAAGCTTTGGCATTGATCCTACAATATTTGCCATCTATCTAGAGCTTTTAATCTTTAAACCACATCAATGAAGTACACACACACACACACACACACCCCAACTCATAGGAATTTCTCTTCCACTGGAGTCTCTCAAGCTGACCAAAAGCCAGGGCTGTTATTAGACAGGTAAACCAGCAGGGGTGGCATTTTTGTTGACAAACATGCCTGAGGTTTTTCTGAAGTTTAAAATATGCCGAGCAATGTAGGTCAATCACAAATGAATCGTTGTAACATTATTATTAAAACAGACCCTAAAAGGGATGCCAGACTATAATATTTGCTGCAAACATGGGTTTCAAATTTTACCAAAGAGACAAAAAAAGATAAAAGGCCTGATCCTCCATGGTCTTACTCCAGCTCTGCACTGGCATAATTCCACTGAAATCAAGTTACACCAGGGTACAACTGGTGTGACACAGCACTGAATCATCGGGCACAATGTTTTACTTCTCACTGCACCAAGTTAATAATAATGGTGTGCACCTACATAGATTTTCATGAGAGGATCTCAAAGCACTTTACAAATATCAAACCTCATAACATTCCTGTGTTATGCACATTTTACAGATGGGGAAACTGAGGCACGGGGGTGTCAACACAGCAAGTCAGTGGTAAAGCCAGGAGTCTAACCACTAGAGGAGGTGGATGCTTCTGACAAAAATCAACATACATGAGCCTAAACTTGAAACAATGTCTTTGTGGTATCAAAGTTGTAAGTCTATAAAGATAAAAATGGCATGTTTCATGTTTGAGTCTGTGGGTGACCCAGATCCTGGTACTGAGGGGTTTCTTATAACCCCTCAGTGACTGCATTCATTCTACTTCAGAGGCTCTTTTTGTAACGTGTACTGCCTAGACAGAGCTATAACCTGGGACATAAATGCCTTTTTTTGTTTGTGGTTACCCTGCAAGTGATCCTAATCTAGTCCTTAAAACTTGACATTTACTAACCCAAAGAGGAACTACATTTCAGGAAGTAAAAGGTAAAAAACAAACTCTCCCTCCCCCCCGTCCCCCTTTGAACTGTTTGAGTCAACTGATTGGAAGTATTTAAACAAATCCCTCTCCAGATTTCTCGGCAGAAATCCATGCATTGTCCTTCCAGTGAATGAAAGGCTGCAGTAACCCAGGGACTGTGAGGTAACTTGGGAGCTGGCATCCCCTTAGTGAGCAGACCCCTGGCCAGATGGCCAGAAGTCCTGGCTGGCGGTGGAAGGGATGCAGCATTGGTCTCCTCGATTGACGCTGGGTGCTGAGCGCTTCTGAAAACCGTGGCCCCAGCCGGGCTGTGGTCCTGGCCCGATCTGAAGTCCCTGCCAGCCCGGTGGGGCTTTGCGGGCGTGGGCAAGGAGCAGCCCCAGGGGGAGCCCCCATAGCGCTAGCGAGCTGAAATGGGGGAGCCAGCAGATGTTCAGCACTAGACTCCAGCATCCCCTTGGGCATCGCTGGTGCAATTAACAAAGGGGGGGGGGTCCCCTCTCCCGGAGGGAAACCGGAGAAAGCTGGACTGTGCTAGCAGCGAAACGTGACCTATGCATTCACACACACACACACACACACACACACACACACACCGGGCTGGCCGGTCCCGAGGCGGCAGCTCCTAGCGCTCCCCCCGCGCTCCCCCCCGGAGAGGAGCCCGCCAGCCGCTTACCTTGGTGGGGACGAGCAGGGGCAGCGCCAGCAGCAGCAGCGGGGTGCAGAAGAGGACGACGAAGGACTTGAACCTCAGCAGGGGTCTCAGGCACGGCGGGGCCATGGTCCGTGGGGGGGTCCGGCGGGGGGGCCCGAGCCCAGCGCAGCGGCAGCGGAGGGCAGCGAGCGAGTGAGAGGGACCTGGCTGCAGAGGGAGGTTTAAATACACCGGCCGGCCCGGCCCCCCGCCTGATTGCACCGCGGTGACCTCAGTGCCGGGGCCGCTGCCTCGCCCTGCTGGGCACAGCGCCCCGCCGCCAGAGGGAGCCCCCCGCTGCCCCCGTCTAACCCCCTGTGAGCCACCCACAGCCCCCCCCCGCTGCCCCGTCTAACCCCCTGTGAGCCACCCACAGCCCCCCCCGCTGCCCCCGTCTAACCCCCTGTGAGCCACCCACAGCCCCCCCCGCTGCCCCCGTCTAACCCCCTGTGAGCCACCCACAGCCCCCC
>QXTE01000018.1:8342793-8391303 GCA_003942145.1 Platysternon megacephalum | reverse complement strand
CCTCCCCGTCTAACCCCCCGTGAGCCACGCACAGCCCCGGGGGGAGTGGCAGGATCAGGTGTCAAACGCCAACACGGCCCCCAGCTCCCCCCTTCCCGCCCAGCACCATCCCGTGCCCGTCGGGCGGGGATCATGTGCTAGACTCCCCCCCTCCCCACACCCACATTCCTGCCCGGTGCCAATGGCAGCGTGTGGGGAGGGGAATCATGTACCAGCTACTCCCCGCCAGCCCCTATCCCACGCATCCCCCCCCATGGCAGTCCCGGGACCGGGGGCGTGGGGGGTTGATCCTGAGCCAGGCCTCCCCTCACCCAGCCCCCCCCCCAACCCCTCCCCCCAACCTTGGGGCGGTGGGACTTGGGACCATGGGAAATGCAGCCACCAGCCCCGAGTACTGCATGAAGGGCACTCTTGCGGGCTGCATTTCCCAGCCCCTGTAATGAAGGGGGGGGGTCTCTGCCCAGCCTAGTGGCTGCTTGGGGGGGGGGGGGGTGATGGGGAATCTCTGCCCTGGCTGGCTGCCTGCCCTCTGGCTCCCGCTGAGAAGAGTCCAGAGTTGTCTTGGTCGCTCCTGGGATCAAACTCCTCCTCAAAGCATTGATCGCCCAGCATGGCAACTCCAAGCCCCCTCCCCTCCTCCGACCACCCTTTCCAGCCCTCTCCTCCTGCAGCCGGGCAGCCCCCGCTCCATCTTCTCCTTGCCTCGGCTCCCCACCCCACCCCCTCCACTTTTCCTGCCCCCCTTCCCTACGGGGACCCTGGGAAGGAGGAGCCAAGGCTCAGTTTGCTTCCTAGAGCCCCCTCGTGGCTGCACAGCAGAAACTCTGTATGCAGTGGTGGTGTCCTGTTGGTCCCAGGCCCTTAGAGGGACAAAGTGGGGGAGATAATCTCTTTTATTGGATCACCTTCTGTTGCTGAGAGAGAGAAGCGTTCCAGCTTACACCCAGCTCTTCTTCAGCTCAGAACAGAACAGAAAGTGGCCCAATAAAAGAGATTAGCGCATACACCTCGTCTCTGTGGCAGAAATGATCTCTGTACTTGCATGACTGCTCACTGAAAGCCCTGGAGTGCCACCACGTTACCCACGTTAGCAGCCTGAGAAGAGGAGTTATGTTGTGATCGAAGGGGAAGGCGTTGCCAACATGACAGTTGAAACCATGCAAGCAATAATCATATTCATGGCTGTTGCTAGCTGGGCTGTTATTAACAACAGTGTATCCCAGCTCATGTTATAAAGCAGGGGTAGGCAACCTATGGCCCGGGTGCCGAAGGCAGCACGCAAGCTGATTTTCAGTGGCACTCACACTGCCCGGGTCCTGGCCACCGGTCCGGGGGGCTCTGCATTTTAATTTAATTTTAAATGAAGCTTCTTAAACCTTTTTAAAACCTTATTTACTTTACATACAACAATAGTTTAGTTATATATTATAGACTTATAGAAAGAGACCTTCTAAAAACGTTAAAGTGTATGACTGGCACCCGAAACCTTAAATTAGAGTGAATAAATGAAGACTCGGCACCCCACTTCTGAAAGGTTGCCGACCCCTGTTATAAAGCCATGCTCTCTAGCAGACCTCTGCGTGTTTCATCGGGGGCTGTCATTTATAGCACAAACAAGGAGGAGTCCTTGTGGCACCTTAGAGACTAACAGTTACAAGAAAAACCTTCTCCACGTTGCTCATAGAAACTGCTACAATCCTGCAAGCACGAACGGTGTTTAAACGCATGCTTCCGGTTAGCATGAGCTCTACTCCAATGTGGGCAAGGCTCAACTGCGTTGAAACACGGCTATGCTGGGGCCACGCCAGGTCCTTTTCACTTGGATGGGACCTTTGCTCAAGTGAAGACCAAGGGGTCTGATTCTCCACTGCTTTGCACCTTGAGTAGTAATTCACACCTGGGCATAGTGGGCCACTGGCATGAGAAAGTGGGGAATTCTGGTGGGGTGGCATTTTTCCGGCTTCGCACACAGGTGTCAACAACAATCTGAAGTGCATTGCTGTGGGGAACAAGGACTTGTGGATCTGATCCTGCAAACCCTGATGCAGGGCCAGTAAAGTCACTGGGGCTCCTCATGTGAGTAACTGCACGCCCCGTGAAAGGGCTCTTGGCAGGTTTTGGCCTCTAGTGACCAGGCACTCCAGGCTCAGAGTCACAAAAGGAGACGCTCTGTTCTGCTTGTTAAAACGATGAATGCCCACAAAGGAAGTGAGTAGCAGGCTGGAGCCCCAGCAGCCCCTCTGGGCAACATAATGAGCCCAGAAAAGATTCCACAAAGGTGGAGAGGCTGAAAGGGAGCTGGAATCAGGCCAAACCTACATTCATGTGTCCAGTCTCCAGCAGCAGATGAAAGTGTCAGAAGCTCTTGGGAGACAGACCTGTCCTCGCTTACAGACAGCCCCCCAACCTGAGGCAAAAACTCACCAGCAACCACACACCACACAACAAAAACACTAACCCAGGAACCTATCCTTGCAACAAAGCCCGATACCAACTCTGTCCACATATCTATTCAAGTGACACCATCATAGGACCTAATCACATCAGCCATGCCATCAGGGAGCCGTTCACCTGCACCTCTACCAGTGTGATATATGCCATCATGTGCCAGCAATGCCCCTCTGCCATGTACATTGGCCAAACCGAACAGTCTCTATGCAAAAGAATAAATGGACACAAATCTGACATCAGGAATCATAACATTCAAAAACCAGTAGGAGAACACTTCAACCTCCCTAATCACTCAGTAACAGACTTAAAGGTGGCAATTTTGCAACAGAAAAGCTTCAAAAACAGACTCCAAAGAGAAACTGCTGAACTTGAATTAATATGCAAACTAGATACCATTAATTTGGGCTTGAATAGAGACTGGGAATGGTTGAGTCATTACACAGATTGAATCTATTTCTCCATGTTAAGTATCCTCACACCTCGTCAACTGTCTGAAATGGGCCATCTTGATTATCACTACAAAAGTTTTTTTCTCCTGCTGATTATAACTCATTATTTACTAATTAATTAGCCTCAGAGTTGGTATGGCTACTCCCACCTTTTCATGTTCTGTATGTATATATATATTCTTACTATATGTTCCATTCTATGCATCTGATGAAGTGGGCTGTAGCCCACGAAAGCTTATGCTCAAATAAATTTGTTAGTCTTTAAGGTGCCACAAGTACTCCTCATTCTTTTTGCGGATACAGACTAACACAGCTACTAATACAGACTAACCTAACAGCAAATAGGTAACTCCTTACAGACTAACACAGCTGCTACTCTAAAACCTGTCCTTATAGAAGCTGTATTGTTTGCTGTACCCAAGCAACTAATGCAAACATAGTTAACTGGCTTGTGGCTTCAGTGGAGAGGCAGCAATTGTGCTCGCCCAGTAAACACAGAATAAAAAGACAAAACCAACCAAGCAGTAGGAGATGCCTTTTAATGGACTAGCTAAATCAATACAGGGGAAAATCTTGGTTGAGGAGGCTGCTCCCATGCCTTGTTCTGACACTGAGTCCTCATGTGGCCTTGGGCAAGTCACTTAGCCAACCTGTGCCTCAGTTTCCCCATCTACTACAGAGGGGTGTTGAGGCTTCATTCAAGCCAGTCTTCAACATGCCTTAGATAATTTAACTGCCTGTATTCTATGAAAAGGAACAAAAATCCCAAGTAATTGAGACTTGGACTCTTCATTGATTGACCAATGGAAAAATCAGAACAAGAGGTACAAGATACGCAAAAGGAGACACATGGAAATGGAATGATCCTCTCGTCTACTGTGGTTTGAATAGCAAATGGAGTGTTATGTCTTCAATAGGAAAAGGAAGGGAAGGAATGTTGGAAGCACAAAGTTCCCTGCAGTGTTGGATGGCAGTTGGTCTTGGGCAGTTCCAGAGACAGGAAAAAATTAAGGTTAGAGGGAGTGGGATCCCTACGGGGAGAAACAGATGAGGAGGAAAAGAGAGCAAAAGAAGAAACTGGCAGAGAGAAATCCAGACAGATGGATCCACCTGAAAAGATGTGACCTTACCATAACTCTCTTGGAGTTTATGAAAGGGCTGAATTGCTGTGTGACCAGATGCAGCTGAACTAGAGAGAGAGCTTAGAACCAAAATCCTGAGTCCAGACACCGCTGAATTTGGGGGAAGAGAGGGGCCAGCTATAAAATTCAGACCCAATCTCCAACAGGCCAGAACAAAAACACAGATCTGCCTTAATACCATTTTAATAGGCAGGTAGGACCAACTTTGCAATATTGCCAGGAGCCAGCCAGACACAAAATCTTATAAGGCAGGCCCCCATGGCAGAACTAAGGCCTGCATTTGCAAACTTAGATGCCTAAAATTAGGCTCCAAAATCTGGGTTAGGCACATCACTAAACGTTTTGGCCTGCAGGAGTCATGAGCACCCACCAACTTCACTGAAGCCCATGGGAGCTGCAAATGCCCAGCCTATTTGGAAAACCAGGCCTCTTCTATTGAGGTGCCTGGACATTGACTTTAGGCACCCAGCTTGCAAAATTCTGACTTACAATCTTGCCTCTGCACGAAAATAAATTAGACTTGTTGGTAATTAAAGCCATTGGGAGTTGACTGTGCCAATCGCCAAAAAACAGATCACAGCTTCCTTCCTGGAGTTACTACTACCTTTAGGGCCAGATCCTCAGCTGGAGGAAACCAGCGGAGATCCATTGAAGTCAATGGAGTGATGCCAATTTACACCAGTGGAGGATGTGGCTCACTTTACTTTGTTTCTTAAATTCGGTTCAGTGGTGGCAAAAGTTTGCACGGGCAATGAGTAAGCTTCCCCACACAGCCCCAGGGCTGACCTGGGTCAGGCCACCTACAGGGGCCCATCCACTGCTTGACCTCTCTGCTGAGGCTGCCAACACGGGTGCTAAGTAGCGCCAGCTGTGATGTGGATCTCTCTCTCCACTAGGAAGTGCACAGAAACCAAACAAGTCATTGCACATGAGCCTTCAAGCAGCTGCTAGACTGAACCAGCCTTCAACCACTTAGTGGCCTGCTGAATTAGAACCCACAACTCAGAGAGGTGAAAAAGCTCCCTATCCCATCGCTGCTAGATAACCCCAGCAAGCCAATCCCTCCCCTTCCCCTTTAAACTAGATCCTCCATGCCTTTAAACGCCTCCCCAGAGAATGTTTTATTTCACTGGGTCAGATAATTCTCTGTGTAAGAGGCAATGGGCCAAGTTCAACCCAGCTATCACATGGGTCAGTCTAGCCCATCAGGATTGGACCTGGTGTTGAAACCTATCTATCTAAAAACATAGATTAGAGAAGATGTGGACGGTGGGTATGTAGAACTAATTCAAATAAAGGAGACAGCTATGGCCAGATAACTTCCAGCCTACTGAACTGTTTAGCAGGGGTAGAGGGCGGGGGAGTGTGATTGGACAGAATGGGGAAGGTCAGCAGCTTACAATGCAGCCCATGCCCAGGAGCTGCTCTTGAGAGGTTGCTTGCGCTTCTGGCTGACAGGACCGTGTTTGATCTGGCAGCTCTCCCTCCTGTCCCCGTCCCCCGCAGCCTGTGCATGCGTAGAGACACCGGTGTCGGCCGGATCCCATGGTTCTGTGAGAATGGCAGCTCTTTCCCATGGCCCACACGAGCCTGGCCTCTGGCTGCTCGCAGGCTAAGGGGCACCCACAGCTATTCGCATTGCTGCAGAGACATGGCTGCGCTTGCAAAGCCAAAGCACCAGGAGTTGGGTAGGTTTCAAAATGGGCTTTAGCCAGACCCTCCCACAGACCTGAAACCCACGGCAGCCTGAATGACTCCCATGTAAAGAACCGCTTCCCGCAAGTCAAGACTGCTCTAAGGGCAGGGCAGGGTTTCCAAAGCTGAGCCATGGGCTCCCCCAGCCTTTAACGGCCATTAAAGGACTGTTTGGAAGCTGGAGACTATTCGGGCTAGACTGGGATGTCCTTCCATAGAATAGCGTGGCTCCTAACAAGAGTCAATAAAGCAAAAAACTTGAAATTCAGTGCAAAAGCAAATATAGGGGCCTGATCCAAAGCCTTTGGACTAAACGGCTCAGCTTCCCTTGATAGGTATTGGATTAGGCTAGTGGTGCGCTGTGTTTCTACAGAGCCACCTTTCTGGAGTCTTTCAAAGCACTTTGCAACCATTAATGAATTAAGCCTCATAAAACCCTTGCTATTCTTATCCCCACTTTACAGATGGGCAAACTGAGGCACGGGGAGGTTAAGTGATGTGCCCAAGCTAACACAGAATCTGTGGCAGGGCTGGTAAGAGAACCCCAGCCTCCTGAGACCTGTAATGTAACAAGTCCATCCTTTACCCTATAGATACAACCATGAATGTCAGTTTCATTTGATCTGAATACTCTTCAGAACCATGGCATAACACAGGTCCACCAGCGAATGGGACATTGCAGCAAAATATCTGTCAAAGGGTAAGACAATTGCAGTGTTTGGGAGGTAAGAGTTCCAGGTGGGGAAATTAGAAAATAAAGACTATTTGGTGTAATCTGGCTCATTCCAAAGAAATTGCTTTTCAGAGATATCTTGTCCTCCTCCTTACCCATGGATTCCAGTGGCTGCTGTTATCACTAGACAGGGATGGCCACTGGCATGGATGACTTACAAGTAGCAGTGGGCGTATTTAGAGACAGAAATTTCTCCTACCCCATCCACCTTCAGTTTAAACACCGGCCAACCGCATAAGCACACATTCTGCAAGCACAACATCCTGGTGTCAAAGCAATCAATTTTTTAAAACAATTAAAACATCGCAGCTTCAACACAGCATTTGGAAGTGCAAAACCTTAATGAAATTAAATGTACTAGGTTTTAGCAGAAAACTTCTACTACCCTGTCTTTTGACACTGAAAAAACAACTGGTTCAGAACTTACCTCTCTGTATGATGCTTAATTTGATCAGAAGCCTAAAACATGTCTTGTACGATTACGTTATGCACTAGAAGGTTTACACACAAGCCTTAAAATGGAAAGAGTTATTACTGGCATTCAGGGGACATCACTGTTCATTACCTTCTGTTTCTCCTCCCCTCCTTTGCCACACTAAAAGTACTTTTTGTAGCCTCTGCCAGTCCACAGTGTTCCTTTAGGAATATCTTTTGACTGGGTTCCTAATGCAGCATCTGATATTTTTCCAAGAAGAGCTTTTGTAACTCTGAACTTACAGTTCTTTCGGTACAATCCCTGTGCCCAATAACTTTCTACATAAAAGCCTTCATTATGAACCTCTCGGTCACCGTCCCTTGCTGACCAGACTTTTGAGCCCCAGATGGTACTTCCAGTACAGTTAGGTCAAACCCCAAGGAGAGTTTCAAATACTGTAGAGTAAAGACTGAAAAAAAAATGTTTTAATTGTAATTGGCAACATTGTAGTCTGCCTGTCCTTCCATTACTTCCTGATGGCTGCCATCTCATTTACATATTTTTTCAAAAGCCTTTTCTCTGCTGTGTTACATAATTTGTGTTTATCCAATTAAACATTAATTATTTCCATGTCTGGGCAGTAGTGGATTTTTTTGTTTTGTTTTGTTTTGTTTTTTTGGTATAGGCAGAAAATTAACCAAAGCGAAATGAACTCTGATTTAATAACAACACTTAGCCCATGTGTGGCATTCTGGAGACGCTCTGCAAACATTAACTAAGGATTCTTCCCAACCCCCCAGTAGAGGAATGAACATTATCCCATATTACAGACCGAGGCAAAGGCTCAACATTTTCAAAGTGTCCAGCGATTTTGGGTACTCAACTTGAGACACTAGGGGCCTGATTCACCATGGTCCTGCACCTTGTAGCCGCTGCAAAAGGAGTGCAAAGTCATTCGCTTTGCATGGGTGCAAATGACACAGGGCAAAGCAGGGCCGGCGCAACCCATTAGGCGACCTAGGCGGTCGCCTAGGGCGCTGCTATTTTGGGGGCGCCGGCGCCCCAGCCGCCCGTAGAAATTTGGGGGCGGGACCTTCCGCCGCCGCTGTTGGGGGCGGCATTTCGGGGGCGGGACCTTCCGCCGCCTAGGGCGCCGGAAGAGCTGGCGCCGCTACTGAGGCAACGCAATGAAGAATCTGAACCTTAGGACCTAATTTTAATAAGTATTGATTTGCATGGGCCTAATTGATGAGTAAAGTTAAGCACATGTGAAATAGGGTGACCATCTGTCCTGAATTGGGTGGGACAGTCCCGAAATGCGGAGTTCAAGTCCCGGTCCCGGGCTGAATGACTCCTGCAGCTCCTGTGCTGTGCGGCTGGCTTGGCGTCGCTCTCCACTCCAGGTGTTACAACCTCCAGGGTTGCAGTGTCATTCAGTTTTGGCTCTGCCCCCCTGACTGGACCAAATTCGTGAGAGTAGCGTTGTGACCTGGCTCATAGGATTGCAGGGTCTACCCGGCCTCCCGTCATCATGACGGCTGGGTTAAACCTGAGTGGCGCTGGGACCCCAGAAGTTGCAGTGCCTGGAGCAGGGAGGCGAGCCCAGCTAGCCCCGGGGAACAGGAGCTGCCACGCGAACCTTTGAAACATTCTGGAGATCCAGTTTTGGGTCCCGACCCACGGGTTGAGAAATCCTGCTCTAGGCTGCCTAGGTACAAGAGCAGAAATCCAGATTATAGCAAATCTTGTTGGTTTGCCCAGAAAATCCCCTTCCTTGACATCTATCTACCTGTCCAACTGTCCATCCTTAGACTGAGCCCCCCTGAGTGTTTTCTATGTCTGGAAAGCACCTAGCAGATCATGGGCATTACAGTAAATAATAAATATGAAGTACAGTATAATCCTTTGCAGCTAATATTTTTGAGTCACTATATATTAAGATCCCATTTATAAAGGTTAACTAATATATTTTTAATAGATGGCTAATCAATTGCTATAGAGTCTTACAGAATCCAAGAAGTCAATAGGTAGCTTATAAACATCTATATCACTCTCCTCTGGTGCGCTTATTACTATCTCTAACATATTGTGTCTGTAACGTACTTATAACACCTATTAACTCTTGATAAACCATTTATAAATGGAACTTCAATGTAAAGTGTGACAATTTGTTTCCATTATTAGTGCTGCGGTAATCTCATGGTTCCATTCACTGATACAGGCTTTTCGTCATCAGGACATAGGTTGTCCACCAGGAAGTCCTAACAAAAAGAATTCTACGGGAAGGGATGCAATGGAACAGAATTCTACTACTCTTCCCCCTAGTTTATACCCTGTGATTCATTAGAAGTGCATCTCTAGAAATCTAGAGCCTTATAATGATTTACACTTGGTCCCAATTTCATGTGGATCAGCAGCCAAAAAGAAATATCTCAGCACAACACACACACAAGCCTTCTTCCACAACCACCTATATCCCAGTCAGCTCACTACACAACAAAAAGACGACTTGCAGTTTGACTGGAAACATCAACAGATCCCAACTGTGTTGGACCAATGGGAGAGAGTGAATTCCACAATCAAGAACCAATCACTGAAAATGTCCTGTCATGACCCCTGCCCTTTAAATCTAGTGCGTTTGCAAGTTCAAGTGCCCCCACTGATCCCAACCATCACAATATTTGTACTGGGGCAAAGGGGAGGTTTGTGGCCCACAGATTAAAGATTTGCCTTTCTTCATACCAAAAAAGTTCTCCTGAAATGGATTGAGGGTTATTAGGCAAAATAAAAAGCCAGCCCAAGAGTGATCTGGAAGTGTTATGCTCACAAAACTCAGGACTTGTCTCCACGGTGAGGCAGTGTGCTTAGTGGTACTGGACTGGGACTTGAGAAACCTGGGCTCTATTTCCAGCTCTGCCCCTGGCCTGCTGGGTGACCTTGCTGGGCCCCCCATGTATGTAAAAAGCGGATAATGATCTCTCTTTATGAAGTGGTTTGAGAACTACTGATAAATAGTGCTCTATGAGCACTAGGAAGTGCCACAGGTACCAACCATCTTTCAATGGGGAGAAGCACCCTGCATCCACATGCAAATTTTTTCCCATTGATAGTTCTCTGGACAGACAAGGGGAGAATGAATGAAAGCAAAGTCACCTCAAAGGGATTCAGACCTGTGGCCTGATGCAAGGCCCAAATGCTAATGGGAAACTGAACTTGGAAACCGGGCCATAGGGCTCTTTCTGATTGGCTGAGATAACAATGGACATCGTCACATGGTCAGAGACCAGTCAGCTGTACTAACAAAGGAGGATGTGGCTTGGAGGAGATACAGACACCATGGGGGATCGGTGAGGTGGAGGTAACCTTTCTAAGCTACCTACCAACA
Organism: Platysternon megacephalum; assembly: GCA_003942145.1. Taxonomy (NCBI): domain Eukaryota; kingdom Metazoa; phylum Chordata; order Testudines; family Platysternidae; genus Platysternon; species Platysternon megacephalum. The sequence goes on along the minus strand of QXTE01000018.1, from coordinate 8,381,033 downwards.
CCGAGCTGTAAGTAATCTTCCACACTAGTAACAAGCCAGCCTGAAGCCCACTGATTCAAGTGAGATTCATCGCGAGATTAGCCTGGGGTGTGTTAGATTATCTGCTTTTTATTTTATGATGCTCTGTCTACTTTCTCCCCCACACAAACTCACTTAAACTAGGGCTCCTCTACAGCACAACTAGAACCAAGTCTCCTGACTCCTAGTCCTGTGTCCATCCATCAGGATGTTATGGATGGGGGAAACTTGTAGCACGTTTATAAGCAAAATGTCATATAAGATCGGTTTAACAGCCAGCGGATGCCGGGCTCCTTCTAAGACCTTTGAGAAAATGCCCTAGGTGTGAAACATTCTACCAGTTTCCCATGCAGTGACAACTTGAAAACAGGCTGGGAGTTTTTTCCTTTTAGTCGTCTTGCTTCATCTGTCAGGTCTTTGTCCCGAGTCAAATGAATATTGGGCAGGTTCACATCATTTCAATTCCTGATGCACCTTCTCTTAGAGGACCGTATCCTGCACTGGCATGGGTTCTGGACTAAATAGGAGATGGGAAAGACCCATTAGACCAGGGCTGGGATCTACAGTGCCAGCCACGCAAAGCCTGGATAGAGAAAAATAAGAGGAAAACAAGGGCATTCTAACGCCCTCTTGTGGTCACCAGGAAGGCTGTCTGCCAAGGACCAAGGAATCCACTGAAGGCCATTCATGTTTTCTTTGTCCTCAGGAAAGGAATTCACAGCAACAGGCAGGAAGGGGGTGGAGGAACAGATCCCTGTGCTGTCCCCCTGCGACAAGGAAGTTCGACGCTGCAGACTGGCCATCTGATCATAGGCAGCCTCAGGGCTGGAGTTGAGCAGGTGAAGAGTTCCCTCTCCCTCTAGAGGCTTTCACAACCCCAGAGAAACGTCTGCATGCAACTAGGCAAATTACTTGGTGCAGTGGTGGTCAACCAGGGGTACGTGTACCCCTGGGAGTACACAGAGCTCTTCCAGGGTGTACAGCAACTCATCTAGATATTTGCCTAGTTTTACAATAGGCTACAGAAAAAGCACTAGCGAAGTCAGTACAAACTAAAATTTCATACAGACAATGACTGGTTTATACTGCTCTATATACTATACACTGAAATGTAAATGCAGTATTGATATTTCAATTGATTTATTTTATAATTCTATGGTCAAAATGAGAAAGTCCGCAATTGTTCAGTAATAGTGTGGTGTGCCACTTTTTGTATTTTTATGTCAGATTTTGTAAGCAAGTAGTTTTTAAGTGAGGTGAAACTTGGGGGTATGCAAGACAAATCAGACTCCTGAAAGAGGTACAGTAGTCTGGAAAGATTGAGAGCCACTGACTTATTGTATTCAAACTAATTTGGGATACAGCGGAAGGAGGTGGAAATACCACCCCAAACACACAGCACCTGGAGACTAGGTTGGATCGGTTGGCTCCAGGACGGGACTCACCCCAGCTCTTGGTAAACAACCACCACCAAACACTGCCCCTCCCTACTCACACCCACTCTTCCTGTTTCACAGATTTTGTTGGCGGACCCATGATTTAGGGTTGGGTTAGTATGACAGGCAGTTTCAGTTTCATTTCTCTCGCTACAGGCTGACCAAATAAATAACGAAAGAGAAAGAGGGGCACAGCCCCAGAGAAACCATGGAGGAGGAGAGCAAGTTCTGCAAGAACTGGTAAGAAATCCTTTATTTCCCCCGTGTGATATTTATATCTGAGACTTGTAGAGGCTCTAGCCCCGTGGTTCTCTGCCAGGGGTACGCAGAGGTCTTCCGGGGGTACATCAACTCATCTAGATATTTGCCTAGTTTTACAACAGGCTACAGGAAAAGCACTAGCAGAGTCCGTACAGACTAAAAGTTCATGCAGACAATGACTTGTTTATGCTGTTCTATATTCTACACACTGAAGTGAAAGTACAATATTTATATTCCCGTGGATTTATTTTATAATTCTATGGTAAAATGAGAAAGTACGTTGTGCCAGTTTTTTATTTCTAGGTCAGACTTTGTAAGCAAGGAGTTTAAGTGAGGTGAAACTTGGGGGTACAAGACAAATCAGACTCCTGCAAGGGGTACAGTAGTCTGGAAAGGTTGAGAGCCACTGCTCTAAAACAATGAGGAGGCCAGTGGCACCTTAAAAACTAACAGATTTATTTGGGCTTAATCTGTTAGTCTTTAAGGTGCCACCGGACTCCTCGTTGTTTTTGTGGATACAGACTAACACGGCTACCCCTCTGATACTGCTCTAAAGAGCTCCCCTTAGTCTCTCTCAGTGAGGAGGAAGGCAGGGGCAGGGCAGGCTGTTGAGGCAGCCAGCAGCAATGAGGTTGGAAGGGTTATCTGCTTTGTGTTAAACTTTGCAAACAAGCTGCCAAGAGTTTTTAACTATTTTTGTATTTTAAAAACACACTTTTTCCTTTATCATGGACAGATCCTTCCCCGTTGGTTACTGTCCACATTCTGCTTCTGTGTGCACACACCTAGGAACACAGGAAATGCCACACTGGGTCAGACCAGAGACTCATCTGTCTCTGGCAACAGCAAGTACCAACTGCTTCAAAAGAAGCTATGGGAATTCCCTGATTATGGAATAACTGACCTACAGGGAAAGTTAGTTTTCATGGAATCTGGAATAGGGATCTGTAGCAAGGTGCCTCCAAACCCTGTCAGTGCCTCAGTTTCCCCTCATGCCCAATGGTTCTTTCCGTCACCAAAATGACTTAACTCTCTGGCTAAGTCCCCAAAAGTTCCCCCATCCAGGCTAATCAGTCTCTTCATCCTCCCACTAATAGCAGAGGTCACTATGGCAACCTAGAGTAGTGGTTCTCAGCCAAGGGTACGCAGAGGTCTTCCAGGGGGAACATCAACTCATCTAGATATTTGCCTAGTTTTACAATAGGCTACAGAAAAAGCACTAGCGAAGTCAGTACAAACTAAAATTTCATACAGACATTGACTTGTTTATACTGCTCTATACACTGAAATGTAAGTACAATATTGATATTCCAATGGATTTATTTTCTAATTATATGGTAAAAATAAGAAAGTCGGCAATTTTTCCATAATAGTGTGCTGTGACACTTGAATTTTTGTGTCTGATTTTGTAAGCAAGTAGTTTTTAAGTGAGGTGAAACTTGGGGGTACGCAAGACAAATCAGACTCCCAAGAACATGAGAACGGCCATACTGGGTCAGACCAAAGGTCCATCTAGCCCAATATCCTGTCTCCCGACAGTGGCCAATGCCAGGTGCCCCAGAGGGAATAAACAGAACAGGTAATCATCAAGTGATCCATCCCCTGTCGCCCATCCCCAGCTTCTGGCAAACAGAGGCTAGGGACACCATCCCTGCCCATCCTGGCTAATAGCCATTGATGGACCTGTCCTCCATGAACTTATCTAATTATTTTTTGAACCCTGTTATAGTCTCCTGAAAGGGGTACAGCAGTGGTTCTCAAACTATTGTACTGGTGACCCCTTTCACACAGCAAGCCTCCGAGTGCGACCCCCTCTTATAAATTAAAAACACTTTTTATATATTTAACACCATTATAAATGCTGGAGGTAAAGCGGGGTTTGGGGTGGAGGCTAACAGCTCATGTAATAACCATGTAATACATGACCCCCAGTTTGAGAACCCCTGGGGTACAGTAATCTGGAAAGGTTGAGAGCCACTGGCCTAGCGGGAACTCATACCTATCTTCCCAGCCTTGGGAACCGTAAACAAATTATCATAATCGTGACCAAAAATCTATGGAGTAGATCCTCAACTGATGTACGCTGTCCTAGATCTATTGAAGACCAAAGTTCTCCAAACTTGAGGACAGATGGAATCCACCTCCAAACTTTGCAGCTCCCCATCTGAATATAGGGCCCAATTCTCCTCTTGCATCAACTTTACCCGTGTGACTCAGTTGGAGTTATTCCTGATTCGCACATGTGTGAAAGGAGAATCGGACCCAGATATTTTGGGCCTAAATCCACTGACAGTGCCTGTCCCCTTTAAAGATGTTCATAGTAGAACAGCACAGCCTCAGTAATGGAGTCCAAATGTCTCAGCCAAACAGGGCACAACTATAAATATTCATCTCTAATTTTCAGGGACAAGCCAGTTGAGTTAAAGGAGGTCCAGTAACATTCCTTTCCTTCCCCCTTCCATGCCACACAGTAAACGAGATGTGTCTGCTGCCAATTTCTCTCTCCACGAAGCCCACTGCATGCGGTTTCTCGCTATCTGTCCAGAGTGCAATGAACCTATTGCTCTAAAGGAGATGGAGGAACATCAGGAAGAAGCACATAAGCAGGTGAGAGTTGCTCTATTTCCTGAAATAACAAGAGCTCCCAGTTATGAGCAATGTTTCATTTTAGCCTGGCCATGCTATTGGATGTCAAATAGCAACGAACGTCTATAGCTGAAGAGCAGAAAATATCCTCTCCTCCCTGCTCACAGCTCCCATCCAGCCACATGGCACTTACATGCTCAAGCTGAGGGTCTGTGGCCTAGAACACATGGACCTGACTCCACTCTGTTACGCCTATTATATGCTGGTGTAACGCCATTGATTTCAGTGCATAAAACTAGTGTAACAGAACGGGGAATCAGGTCCTACTGGAGCCATCTTCAGCAAGTGTAAATCATCATAACTCCACTGATGTCAATAGAACGATGAGCATCTGTCCCTATATTGATAGGGCTGTAGGCTCCTAACTTCCATTGAAATCAATGGGCGTTAGGACCCTAAATAAATTTGTGGCTCATGTCCTTAGCATTGAGCTTGGTGAACTTTCAGGCTTGGATGCCTGAATAAAATGGCCAAATCCTGCATTTGAACAGCCAGATCAGAATTGTATTTTCCACTAAATCTTGCATATCATAGCTCAGTCCCTGCTGCAAAAACTACGATCTCCACCAGCTTTTCATCAAACGGGATGAAAACAGAGACGCCATCCTAGGCAATTAGCCTGAAGCAGAGTTGGCATGAGATGCCACCAGACATCTTTGAAGTGTTCCCCCAGGATCTGTTTCGTATTTTCCCTTAAGCAACCTACTAAATCTTTCCCCCCCTTCACTTTCAGGTCAGATGTAAACTGTGTCACCAAAGCATGCAGAAATACCTGCTGGAGAATCATGAGGTGAGTAGAGCGATGTATAATATCAGAATTCTATACAGATCATCTCTGACAAATCACCTTGAGATGCACTGAAAAGGAACGACTGCAAAATAAACATCTTGCCTGCTGAAATGTAACAGCGCCCGAGTCAGCTTAAGCATGACAGTCGTTCCTTAGTTTAATTTAACAGAACATTTTACATTTAAATAAGCATGGGGCGCACTGTCCCTACCCTCCTCTTCCCACGTAGTTTTGCAGGGATTGTCTAGGAGAGTCTATGACCTCTGCACATCTCATGGGGCCCACTCTTTTCATGGACAGTGGCACTTCTGCCCTGCCGTCCAAGCTGACGTCTCTCACAATTCCAGGGAGGAGGCTTGGAAAAGTGAGAGGCCATTCTAAGCATAGGGATGACCTGCAAGAAGGTGCAATGCTGAGGTGGGAGAAGCAGACGGTGGGAATGGTTAGGAAGGAGATGTGGAACAAGGTGAGGATGGAGAAGTTAACGGCATAGGCGGCGACTCCGTGGGGGCTCTGGGGCTCTGGGGAGGCTCCCCCCTCCCTCCCACAGCAGCTCCCCACCCCGCCCCCACTCACCTCCGCCTCCTCCCCTGAGTGTGCCGCATCCCCTCTTCTCCTCCCAGTGCTTGCCGCCGCAAAACAGCTGTTTCACGGCGTAACAAGCTGTGGGAGGGAGGGGGGAGGAGCGGGAACGCAGCGCGCTCAGGGGAGGAGGCGGGGCCAGGGCGGGGATTTGGGGAAGGGGTCCAATAGGGGCAGAGACTTTGGGGAAGGGGTTGGAATGGGGGCGGGGCAGGGGTGGAGTCGGGGCACGGCGGGGCGGGGAGGGGATGTCCAGCACCCACCAGCGCCAGGAGAAGTTGTTGCCTATGGTTAGCGGGGACATTTTCAGAGCTGGCAGTGATTGCGGCAGCCCAACATCCTTATGCTTTCGGCTTTGATTTACTGTTTGCAATAATTTCCTCTGCCCACGTGCAGTCCAATGAATGTAATGAGCGATCACTGAAATGCACATTCTGCGAGCTGGAAATGCCCTTCAATAAGCTGCAGAAGCACCAGGAGGCCTGCGGTAGTCGCACGGAGCTCTGTTGGGAGTGTAACAAATACATCATGTACAAGGACTTGGACAAGCACAAAGACGTTTGTCAGAATGGCAAGACGCTATCAAGCAATGGTGAGATGCACTATCAACCCTTATTTCCCCCCAAATTCCTGTTGGCTTTAAGGGCAATTTTGGGCGTGCAAGAACTGGAGGGCAGTGTTCTCTCTCAGGCAGGGACCCCAGTCCCATTAAACCAATCCGATTAAGTTGGCATAACAATCCTACTTCTACTACAAACGGCCGACTTTGCAAACACTAGCTAAAGCGCAACAAACTCACCCCCTTCCTGGGGTTTGGCTTAATCTTAAAGCTTGACTGCTCTTCGAGCCCACACCCTAGAGCTTCTCTCTCCAGAGAGGCACTGCCACCTCCTATATATATATATATAGCAGAGAAGCAAAACCCACTTAAGCCTTTCCCACCAGGTTCAGCACCTGCTACACTGGTAGAGTATTTAGAGTCCATGTTGCCAGCCTGTTACAGTGACCTTTAAAAGTAGCACATTTGAGATGGGCTTTCTTCCTACTGAAGTGTCAACAGCCAGGCACATTACTGAAGTGTTCAATAGCATCACAGTCCCTTGGGGCTGTGGACGGTTTTCTGTTGGGTAAGAGAAGAGGCCTGACCAGAGGGTGACAGGATAAGTGGGTCATCATTTGTGAACACTGTCCTTCCTCAGAATCATTGGTAGGCACCACGAAGAACAATGGGGGATAGAGAGCAAGAGCGTACTCACTGGGAAATATACAACCCTTTGTAGCATAGCGCTAAGTAGAGATGGGCCTGAGGTGCGAAATGTGGATCCAGACTCAGATTTCAACCACTCCAAAGTTCAGCAGGGAGGGAAGGTCAGAACTTGAGTTTATTTAATAGGGGCCAACAGTGAAATCCATATCTGCCTTAGGCTCTGGTCCCTTGAAGTTCAGTGGTGTTTGGATCAGGTGCCTCTAGGACTGGTCAGCGTGACCTGAGTTTGAGGAGCGTGGGTATGGTATTTTACTGACTCGTGCCAGCTCTGCGCATTACCAATGGATCGCTTTCCCTTTTTCCTCTGAAGGTCTCAGTGACAATCTTTGTCAGCAGTGCAATAAGTGCTTCCCAGATGACCAGTACCTCCAACACCTGGTAAGTGGTCTGGAAGCTAAACCCGCAAAGAGCTTGGGCCTCATTCAAGTCAGGCCTTTGCTGTCGAAAGCCCCATGTTGGATTTGGTAGGACAACATGTTTTGGCTGCGCAGTTTGCACAGCCATTGCTATCCCACGGCCAGCTGGCAACCGCTACACATGCCCATGAGCACCAGTCCTTGTTTGGCAGGGCTGCGTCCGGGGCTCTTTGCCTCTCACTGCTGATGCAGAATGCAAACAGCTGTGACATTACATGCCCCCTGTGTCCTTCTCACCCACTGCCTAGGAAGTGGGACATTGAGATAGACTGGTTAATAAAGCCCTGAAGAACGTAGCCCCAGCTCTGTTGCCCTCTCTGTTCTGAATCTGCCACTAACCTCTGAGCCAGTTTGATGGTGCCTTTGCTGCAGAAGCTCCTAATGAGAGCCTCACTCCCCATTGGAGCATCTACCTGGACTCCATCCTCCTCTCTTTGTAAACCACCTGCAAACACTGACTCCCCCAACCCCAGAGGGGACTTTTAGTTGTAGTCGGTTTTGTAGAACCTTTCTCCCTCCCCACTATTTTTTAAGACCGCCATCTTTATTGGCATTTAGTCTCCCATTATCTCATTCTGATGTTTTTAATTCTTTCTTATATTAAATCGCTGTGCAGACTATACCTTTCCCCAACACCATCAAGGGCACCCATCGTTGGTTCACCATTTGGCTATTTCCTTTGTTCTCTCATTATTCTTTTTAACTGTCCGCCACAGAATGAGTGCAGCCCGCTCTCCAAACTCGCGGAGATTCTCGCCAGCCAGTCAGTTACAAAATCCCGCCCGCTCCCACCTTCCTCTCTGGTTACGTCTCCCCCCCGTGAGAATGCAGCCGTGGCGTGGACGGACGTTCGCCCGAAGCGGAAGGAAAAAGACTTATCTTCTGCCTCCAGGCCCTCACTCAAGCCACTGAAGAACAAAAAGTCAGCAGGCCGCCCTGCTTTCACTGCCACAGTGGATCCCGTACTGCCTAAGGCTCTTGAAGACCCATTGACTTACGATGTGTTGGTGACCTGTTCCCAGTGCAATATCCTCCTCCCAGGTCCGACTCTAAGGAAGCACGAGGTGAGAAATGCTACGTACCCCGCTGCACACTCTTGGTGATGGTGGACAGTGAAGGGATGCTGGGGACAGCCAGAGGTGCTGACTCCGTGGGTGCTCCGGGGCTGGAGCACCCACGGGGAAAAATTAACGGGTGCTCCGCATCCACCGGCAGCCAAGCTCCCCCCTCCTCGCCTCCTTCTCCCCCCCCCCCGAGTGCGCCGCATCCCCACTCCTCCCCCTCCCTCCCAGCGCTTTCCCCCCCCCCGCCGCCTAACAGCTGTTTGGCAGCGCTTAGAACTTTCCAGGAGGGAGGGGGAGGAGCGGGGACATGGCACGCTCAGGGGAGGAGGCGGAGAAGAGGCGGGGATTTGGGGGAAGGGGGTGGGGACTTTGGGGAAGGGTGGAATGAGAGCAGGGCAAGGGCGGTGCAGGGGCAGGAAGAGGCCGGGCCAGGGGCAGGGGGGGTTGAGCACCTACTGGGCAGAGGGGAAGTCGGCGCCCATGGGGACAGCTGGACTTTAGACAACCTCAGCTCACAGTCACACCTGCCTCTTCTGTTATTCCTACTTATTGAGAGCTGGCAGCATGCGCAGCCCTGAACTGGGCATGGAGTAGACAAACGACCAGATTCCATTTTTGTTTACATTCATGTCAGTCCAGCAGAACTTCACGACTGTTTAAGCTGAAGGGCAGTGTTGGCTCAAGGACAAATGGGTATAAATTGGCCATGAATAAATTCAGGCTGGAAATTAGAAGAAGTTTTCTAACCATCACAGGAGTGAGGTTCCAGAACAGCCTTGCAGTAGGAAGGGCAAACCACCTAACTAGTTTTAAGATGGAGCTTGATAAGCTTACGAACAGGGTTATAGGATGGGCTTGCCTGTGGTAGCAAGGGGCTGGGCGTGAGGAGCCTGGAGGGCTCTTCCAGTCCTATGTTCCACTGACTTTAATGGAATTACTCTGGATTGACACTGCCTGACTCTGCCCTCCACAACATCTGTCTTCTGCCTGATTTGAGGGAAGTTACACCAACGTAAAGCTGGTGTAACAAAGTGGAGAATCAGCACTTAGTATTTAGGGTCTAGTCTTGCAGCTGTGACTCATGGGTGCAGACTGGCATAGATCCATTGAAGTCAACGGGGCTATGCCTCTTTTAAATTAACTGAGAATCTGGTCTGGTAAATCACACTGGGTTTGACTCTCAGATATGCTAAGGGCCTTTCACACTACTGACAGCACGAAGGGGCCTTACAGGGGGTGCAAACAGCCCCCAAAGGAAAGCCCCTGAGCAGAGCCAGTATAGCGCTAGCATAAGGTTTCTGCACAGCCGTATTCCCATCCCCTGGTGTAGGAGGGGAAGCTGCAGTGTGACCAGGCACATGGCTATTCCCCGCTTGTCCATGGACAAGCTCCTGCATAGCCCCAGAATACAGAGGTGGCAAAGATGGCTTAAAACCTCCTTTATTCTCCCTCCCATCCCTGCCTCAAATGCAGTAGTGGAGTAACTAAGAGTCAGGCCCCTTGACTCTAGGGCAGGGGTAGGCAACCTATGGCACGGGTGCTGAAGGCGGCACGCGAGCTGATTTTCAGTGGCACTCACACTGCCCGGGTCCTGGCCACCGGTCCGGGGGGCTCTGCATTTTAATTTAATTTTCAATGAAGCTTCTTAAACATTTTAAAAACCTTATTTACTTTGCATACAACAATAGTTTCGTTATATATTATAGACTTATAGAAAGAGACCTTCTAAAAAGGTTAAAGTGTATTACTGGCACGCGAAACCTTAAATTAGAGTGAATAAATGAAGACTCGGCACAGCACTTCTGAAAGGTTGCCGACCCCTGCTCTAGGGTCAGATCCTGCAAGGTACTCGTCCTCTTCTTCCCCCTTCACTTCCCAATATGCTTCCAAGTACATAACTACAGCATGGGGAGTGTGATTAGGGTTATGCTGTAGCGGGGACGGAGCTAGCCTCAGGTCTCAAGGCCTGGTGCAGGGACCCAGTTGTCTCCTAACCAAGTGTGGATAAGGACGCAGGGCTATGTTCTTTTGTAGTCATTGTCATTATTATTCATTTGTTCAGAGAAAATGTCTGCGTCTAGCTTCTTTGCAAAGTCTCAGGAGGAAACCAAAATGGAGTCCTGGAAAACAAGGTACTATAAATATTTCTAAGAAATTCAGTAGAACTCAGTTCGAGACATCTACAGTTGCTGGGTTAATCAGGATGATGGGGCATTTCCCAGAGCAGGTGTCTCTGGAAACGTTAAAGATCAAAGAATCGCAGGGCAGCTGGGTATTGCAATGAGGATAGTGGGATGTATACCTACACAGTCTCCATGTTTAGAAACCATGCTCTGATCTTCAAGGCCCCCATGCCCATGTCAAGCTAACTCAGTAGGACTGCTTGGATTTGGCCCTAGCTGCATTGCAACTGCCCAGAGCTACACGTTAAGGCAGAGGCAGAGAGACTAGAACTTGGGCGCTCCCAACATCTAGTCTTAGTGCTTTCCACTTGAATAAGCTGCCACAGGGTCAATACTGAATTTTATAGCCACTCTCCTGTTGGGGACTTTAAAATAAACATATCTGCGTTTTCATCCCATTAGGAATTTAAAATCAGCTCCCTGCTGTCCTTGTAGAAAGTGTGAGGTCTTCAGCTGTCCTAGCAGACAGGATTTTAGGTACTCAAGATGCACGACAACACTGAGAACCAGCAACAAGTTTCTAGTAATCCCATCTTAATTAAGGGCTTGTGCACCCCCCCGTGTTATACGACTTTAATTATGCTGTTATAATAAAAACAGTACAACCCCACTAGAACGGGCACAATTATACCAGTCTAATGGTGTTTATTTCTGTATGCAAAGGGGCATAAGCTATAAGGCACCTTTATACCGGTATAATGGCATCCACACTAGGGGTTGTACCAGTGTAACTGTACTGATAAAACCATAATAATAATTCCCCTGACAGTTATACCAGTGCAAAAGCAGTGCACAGACCTGGCCTAAGTGATGCCAACTATAAGGACCGTGGGCCTAATCCTGCAGTCCTTACTCAGGACAATCTCCCATTGCTTTGTGTAATATTTTCCATAGACAAAAATGCTACCTTATGCTTTTAGCCAGAACTATCCTTGTTTTATATCAAGAAAAAAAAAACAAAAAAAAAAGTCCATGAATAGGGTGACCAGATGTCCCGATTTTATAGGGACAGCCCCGATTTTTGGGTCTTTTTCTTATATAGGCTCCTATTACCCCCCACTCCCTGTCCTGATTTTTCACACTTACTGTCTGGTCACCCTATCCATGAAAGAGCATACAGTGTATGTCTCTCCTCAGACATACTGCACCAACCTGAACACAAAATGGCTGCCTTTCTCTGGAGGCAGCATATTTACACATTGAAAGATGTCATACAACTAAAACAGAGAATGCACCACAGTGTGAAATTAAAGGGAGTTTTGGCTGACTATGGACTACAGGATCGTACCTTGAAATACTTACCCATTCATTACATAGTTTGTATTCACTTTCCTTGTACTTTGGACTGTTCTAATGGACTCAGTCAAAATGGGTCGGGGGAGGTAAGGGCATACATTCATGGGCTTACCTATTCATTGTAAAATAAAATAAATTACATTGGGTTTTGTTTTACAGAGGAGCCTTTCTAAGGCACTCCTGGAAGAAACTGGAACCAGAGATGCCCCACCAAACCCCAGGCTTCAGTTCAGTGCTAGTAATGGCATTCTAAACACATGGCTTTATACATAGCGAATAAAAGCGTCATGCTTCCTACACTAGACTGAGAACAAAGAACCATTCTCGGAAATTTATTCTGAGCCAAATAGGCTCGTCGTCAAGCTCCACCATAAAGCTCTGCACAGCTATGCCCCAACGAGAGCCATCCTTTTGGGCATTAACGTGTAGTCCCTCCTTAGGGACTCACTTGTTCTCTGTGCCCTGCCTGTTACAAGAGCGGAGGTTAAAGGTCCCATTTTCCTCTCAACTATATTGGTGTGTCGTGGCTGAAGGTGCAGTAATGTAACAGAAGTAGTTGGCCTTCAGTGCTTCCACTGAAGCCTTCAAGGTATTGGCTTTCAACTTTGACCCTAACTTCCCATAATGATCCATCCCACACCCCTAGACAGGTTGTACTCAGGTCTGCTGGGCTCATTCACAGCCCTCCTCTCCCAGCCATACACACACACACACCCCTCACCACTGAGAGCAGCCTATGCATCATGGTCACTTACTGGGGAAAATATTTCCCCTCAAGGAATTTAGAAGCAATATAGATTCATTGGGCCCGATGCTGAGCATCTGACTTCAATGAGAGCTGAGGGCCTCACTGACTCATAAGGTTTGGCCCAGCACAACAAAGGGCTAAATGCTGGTCTCCTTGAACTCTATGGGAACTTAGCCATGGACTGCAGGACTATAGCCCACACAGCTTAGCCCCCCAAGGTGCTGAGCACCCTCATTGGCAGACGAGAGTGTTCAGCCCCTGGTACTACGGAGCCCAAACTGCTTCACCATGAACCGAGCGGGGCAAATGGTGGAAAAGTTAAATCTCCAGCGCAAGTGGGGGTTGTATATTGAGGCAGATGTTGAACTCTAGTTGAGTGGGAACAAATGAAAATGTTAACTGTGAACAAATAAGGTTATTTCCTTGGTACCATGTTTTCCCTGCGCTGGAGTGCTCCTAGCTGTATGTGATCCTCTCCACTGGGTGCTGGCAGCGGAGTGTAGCAATCAAGTGAAATTGTTTGCTAAGTGCGTTCTCACCCAGTTCATCTGAATCCATTTGAAAATGAAGGTTGATTTACGTTATCTGAAGAAGCCAGGCTGCCAAGCCACCCAAACAGGACCGGATACCCTTTGTTTCCCGTCTCACGTTCTCATCAGCAAAACATCCAGCTATCAGAGTGAACCAAGTTTGACTATCGAAATGAGACCTACAAGATAGCTCTAAGCAGGATGGGATTTTCCAAGGCTGCTAGCGCTAGCCTAACTCATTGCTTCCACTGAAGTCAATAGCGGACTTTTAAAGATGTCCACCGCTTTTGACAAGCCCATCCTAAATATCTGCTGAACAACTCCACGTTATGGAATATAGATAGCTACACAATTGCTTTTGGGGGGGGGGGGGGAATGGGTGTGTAGCTGGGGTATAAGGGCTAACTCACACTCTGTAGCAGTTTCTTACATTATTTTACATTCAGTGTTTGTTTTACAGGTGTGCATAGGATAATAAATTTAGTATCCCAAGTCATTGTAATGTGCAAAAATCCATAAGATTGTATTGTCTCTGAAGCAAAGAGTGTTTATTGTCTGTGCAGAGCCCTATCACGATGGGGCCCTGATACTTGACTGGGGTTTGTTCCTCAGCGCTACTCCAATACATTTTTATTATAATAGAAAGATCGGCTCGATTAGTCTCTTCATTTTTGTCTGCACAGCACACGGAGGCCTAGATCTGGGGTCTTTGGGTCCCAGACTTTTATTTGCAGTAAATTAATTATAATTGGGTCTGTTTCAAACCCTTTGAACTAAAAACAGCTTCAATTTTTTCCCCCACAGAAATACTGTTCTAACCAGCACTCGTCATTAGAATCCCCTCCCTCCATTGAGAGGGAGAGCCGGGGTGCTGCAATACAGCACAGTAACTACAGCAAATGTTGCAGACGTTGGGGGGGGGGGAGAGGTCACACTCCTTGGCCGATTGTGGTAATCATGTTAAGCTCCACATCACCGGAAAGAATACATTTAGCTTAACATAGCAGGTTGATTATGGGAGGGGTCCAAGGAGAAGGGGAAAAGGGAAAAAAAAGTGAGTGAACAATAATGTTTTACATTTCATTGGAACAAAGTTTTCCACCCCCCCACCAGCCTCTCATTAATTCCCTGGGAGTCCAGAACAAAGTTTGCTGTAATCCTGTGCACCCCCACACCATCCCAGCAACCCCCTTTATGTCAATGGAGTTGTACAGGTTTTAACAGAGAAGCATTTAGCCCCCTGCAAACAAGGGCAGATGGGAACAAATTCAGGTTTAACTCCACTGCCTTCATGGGGTGTTGGCCCTGCTCATAGCAGGGATGAATTTGACTCAGCAGCTCAATATGGACTGAATCCACCAAAGGACACGAGACTCCAAAAAAACCTGCTTGCTTAGCCCTGGGAAGCAGATAGAGACTAGCTGCAGGGGGCCTGGATTAGATAAAGGCAGAATCATTAAAGGCTAGTTTGGTAGCTAGGCTCCTAGTTTAGGAAGTGGGGGAGCTAGGTTCAAATCCCTGCTCTACCACAGATGTCTTGTGAGAGCTTAGGCAAGTCACCTAGCCTCTCTAGGCCTCCATTTACCATCTGTAAAAGGGGCATAACAGCAGCATGGCCTGACACCCTGCCCAGAGTCTGGAATAGGCTCTCTTCCTCACTTTATTATTCAAACACAAAACTCACCAAACAAAGCTAGTCCCTTGACCAAAGCAGACAACAAAGGCCTCGCTCTCTGTTCTGAGGCCTGCCACAGAAGCCTGTTTGCTTTCTGTAGTTTTCTTCTCAATGAGCCCCTTTCAGCCCTTTACAGGGATCACCTGGTCCCTTCCCAGCTGGGTGTGATAATGGAACAGGGCTGGCGCCCCCTGGCCTTTAGAGGAGCAGGCCACCTTGTTACAACTACCCTAACTCGCAGGGATGTTGTGAGAATAACAACATCAACGACTGTGAAGTGCTCAGATAACTACAGTAATGGAGAGCTGATAAGTGCGATAACTAGATCGGCCCTGCCACCAACTGCTGCATCTTCTGTATGGGCTAAATTTGATCTTCAGACACATGTGTGCAATTCCCACTGAAGTCTAAGGGCAGAATTGGATTCTCTTGCTAACGGCCCTCTCTGTTTAATAGCAGCCATTTGGGTGTAGTAACATAAGGACAGCCATCAAAAAACAAGAGATGGAACTTGGGCTGTAAATCAGATCTGTATTTCAACCCCCCCAAACCCTGGGACACTCCTCGCTGAGCACAGGCGTTGGCTCAGGCCCATCAGAGTTAAAAGCAAGGTTGTAGAACCCTGGTGCACTCATGCTTTAACTTCTCCCGCATGTGGGTCACATGTAAAACAAAACACTGTGGTACAACAATGAAACCAAGTGGGTTGAGGTTGAATGGAGCAACTAAGTGTTTGTGTAAATATAAATATATATCCTTTGTTGTTACAAAGAGAATTTTCAAAAGTTGTACTGACACAGTGACAAGTCTGCTTGAGTATGTGGACATAGCGCAGGGAGCTGGGAGTTGCTCTCATTCATCTCAATTGGGTGTTAAACCTGAAGTTGAAGTTAAGACAGTTCAGATGTCAGCCTTGTTTACTTCACAGCTAATCAAAGCATGTAGGGATGATCATATTAGGAAAATCTGAACAGTATACTGTGAGTAGCATTTTATACTGGTGTCACGAGTGGGTGGGGCTCAACTTGTGGGTGGAGCTTGAGAGAGTACAGCTTTCTTTCCAATTTCACTGCCGCAGGGATGAAAGTGATTTTAGCTACTTAACCTAAAGCTTGAGTGCTGTGGGGCTATTTTGTGTCAAGATAAATTAACTCTCCGATGACTGCAAAAATATTCACAATCCACCAGCTTCAGATGCATCTGATCCGTAACACGTTAAATAAGTGAAAACTATGTGGGAAACTATAGCCTAGCATCTTCCTCAAGCAGATCAAAACCCCGTGTCAGAAAACTGAGCAAATATGTGCAGATTATTCCATCCGCTTGTTTTGCATTGAGTGGTCTATAAAAGGATGGAAGCACTATCTTGTCATAAGTGGAAACCAGCTTACATTGCATGCATGAGGTTTGGGGCCCCTAGGTTAAAAGCTGGAGCAAGCACCACTTTCTTCCCTTGCAGTTTGCGGCTCAGCTTCCAGACGCATCACCTGGTTTCATAGCGGGAAAGGGAGGATGTACTGCAGCATTCCCCAAGGTTCCTTGTGTGGTGTTTGCACTGAGCTCCCAAGCAATGAGCTCTCCTTCCTGCCTTCACATCAAGGACACTGCTCAACCGACTTCCTCCCCATTTGTACTGGGGTAAAGCCAGGCTGTGCCTGCGACATCACAGAAGCTATCTGCTGTTCCCTCATAATGGCTGAGTGCAGGCAAATGACATGTCTCAGTGCCCACTGAGCCCTGCCAGGACAAGCTCGGAGAGGGAAGAGTGCTGGGGTATGAATGCCTTCCCACCAGTCCAGCATGGAAATCAGAACCGGTAACTAATTCCTCTTGCATCACATGCCTTGTTCGTCTCATTTTTACAACCCTCCATCAGGTTTCCTGACTCCCTACCTGTGCCTTATCCACTGGACACACTGGACTCCTAAAATGGACTGAATAATTGGATCACTCCATTGGCTGAACAGCTTAATGTTTATTTCCCTAACTCCCTGGAGGTGATGTTTCAATAGACCAGGGGTAGGCAACCTATGGCACGCGTGCCGAAGGCGGCACACGAGCTGATTTTCAGTGGCACTCACACCGCCCGGGTCCTGGCCACCGGTCCAGGGGGACTCTGCATTTTAATTTAATTTTAAATGAAGCTTCTTAAACATTTTAAAAACCTTATTTACTTTACGTACAACAAAAGTTTAGTTATATATTATAGACTTATAGAAAGAGACCTTCTAAAAATGTTAAAATGTATTACTGGCACGCGAAACCTTAAATTAGAGTGAATAAATGAAGACTTGGCACAGCACTTCTGAAAGGTTGCCGACCCCTGCAATAGACCAATTTTCAAAGTTTTTTGGAAAGCTTCAGCAGGTCTCTACAGTGCCTCCCAAAATAGGCTGTGATGTTAACCCAGGAGAGCAGCTGAAATCAGCAGGTTTCGCTGGTTCATCTCAGGCAGTGCAGTTAATCTGTGCAGTACAAAGGAAAGCAACTCTTTGTACAGTACCAGGCACACTGAGTTGAGGCTGCTCAAGAAATAACTGATCATGCAGAAAAGCCATCTTCAATTATATTGGTATTTTCCAGGAGCTTCTGGAGTCTGCATAGATAGAAAATTTAACAAATTGATCTGGAACATCTCTATCATTTTACCATCGAAGGTTTAAGCATTATTGGAGGCCAAGGAACTGAAACAGTGTCCTTTGCTGTTGCTATAATTGTACCATTGCCTCTTTGGCCTGAGCAGTGAGACAACGCTTGGAGCTTTGCAGGGTTGTTTCTGTTGAGAGGAGAAATTGATTGTATGAGTCGGGTATTTCTTTGTTGCAGTCCTGTTAACTTACAAAGAATGTACATAAAGTCCTGTCTCCCTGAACAAAGTAGAAACAAACAGCAGGCAATTTCCTTGCTCAGAAATTCCCAGGACTGCCACTCCAGCAAGTTCTGCGCCCAGAAGCAATGTCTCTCTGTTTCCTCTCAGGCCTCGTCTTTGCTGGAGAAAACGAGGTATATTCTTAACATGAGTTAGATAACTTGAAGTAAATCCTAGCGAAGACGAGGCAGTTGAAGTTGTCACACAAGCAGCGGCGGCTCCAGGCACCAGCGCAGCAAGCGCGTGCCTGGGGCGGCAAGCCGCGGGGGGCGTCCTGCTGCGGGGGGCGGCCTGCCGGTCGCTGTGAGGGCGGCAGGCAGGCAGTTTTCGGTGGCGTGCCTGCGGGAGGTCCGCCGGTCCCGCGGTTTTGGCGGTGGGGACGCCGAAGGCGCAACACCGGCGGACGTCCCGCAGGCATGCCGCTGAATCGGCGTGACCAGCGGACCTCCCGCAGGCGCGCCGCCGAAAGCCGCCTGCCTGCCGTGCTTGGGACNTGCGGGGGGCGGCCTGCCGGTCGCTGTGAGGGCGGCAGGCAGGCAGTTTTCGGTGGCGTGCCTGCGGGAGGTCCGCCGGTCCCGCGGTTTTGGCGGTGGGGACGCCGAAGGCGCAACACCGGCGGACGTCCCGCAGGCATGCCGCTGAATCGGCGTGACCAGCGGACCTCCCGCAGGCGCGCCGCCGAAAGCCGCCTGCCTGCCGTGCTTGGGACGGCAAAAAACATAGAGCTGCCCCTGCACACAAGTGAGCAGGTGGTTTTTAACTCGACCCACTAACTTGCGTGAAAACTACAAACTGCCTTGTCTTCCCTAGGAGTTTACTTTAGTTAACTCAAGTTAACAAACTTTTTTTCCTAATGAACAGGGTCGCACTCACAACGGCGTCTCTGGCTTTCTGCTGGTTTCCTTTAATACATGCGCATGCTTTTGTCTGCACACCTTGCAAAACAATGCCCTAGCCCCTTGCATTGGCAGTCAAGTAAGCCTTTCAACCCACGGGATTTAGCTCTGCTTAGTCCTCATGCCTTTTATTGTCTCCAGCTATCACTACATAAAGGGGGTTAATTGTTCCTTCCACTGAGCTTGAAAGAAGGATGCTTAGCACACACATTGCTTTAACCTGGTCTGCCATTGTTTTTGACACAGACCCACTTGAAGGCAGCCATTAGCATCTTTCAGCATAACAGTATTATGCTTATTTTCTCTTTTGGTTAGATCACAGTTTAGACCCAAGAGCTCATGTGGTCACCGGCGTTCGGATGTAAAGAGGCAGGATTTTTGTTATTCACTTGGAACGTTCTCGTTGTAGCAAACAAACTAGCCACAGCCTTCCTGATCTAGAAACCATCTAGGTTTGATTCTGCACCCAACAGGAACTGATTGTCTCCTTCATGGAGGATGACAGTGAACCAGAGCAGAGTTGCTGGGCCTATTTGCCTGACGTCTGCCTGAGCAACATGTTCTGGTGGCTAGACGACAGAGACAGATCTCGGGCTGCTTTAGTCTGTAAAAAATGGAATCAAGCCATGTACTCAGGCTCTCTCTGGAGAACCAGAACAATCACCTTCAGTGGGCGGCCGTCCAGGTCAAACACATCCGAGTTTGAATCTGCTCTGTGGTACGTCAAGAGATTTGGTAAGTATTTGGAACACCTAGAGATCAAGTTCCTGAATCCTTACAATGCTGTGTTGACCCGAAAATTTCAAGTGACTATGAGAGGGCTTCTCTCGCGCTTGGGCAAATGTAACAGCCGTCTGGTATCCCTGACTATTCAGCATCTGGAGTTGGACCGATTGGTCTGGAAAAATGGGATCAGGACTCAGTTTATCAAGAACGTAAGTACTTTCCTGAAAAGAATGAGCAAGCACCTTGATTATCTCAACCTGAAAGGAGCAAGAGTGACTCTGGAAGAAGGCTGTGAGCTTTTGAGCTCTTTGAGCTACTTGAAAAACAAAAGTTTTGCCTCCGAAATCAACATAGAAGACTTCTTCAGCCACCATCTTTCCATCTACAGCAGCCCCTTGTTCCACCAGACTATGTCCACGTTCCGCAACCTGGTCATCCTGACTCTCAATTACAACTGCATCTCGGATGAATTGCTGGACATCCTGTGCGAGCACAACGCCCATTCTCTCTGGACTATAAACATCAAGTGCCACATCCATGACCCTCACGGGCAGGTGGTTTGGGGGATGTCCTGGGCCAACCTAGCCAAGAGAGCACCCAAACTGAAAGTGAACTTCTTCTTTGAAAGAGTCATGAAGCANCTGCTCAACCGACTTCCTCCCCATTTGTACTGGGGTAAAGCCAGGCTGTGCCTGCGACATCACAGAAGCTATCTGCTGTTCCCTCATAATGGCTGAGTGCAGGCAAATGACATGTCTCAGTGCCCACTGAGCCCTGCCAGGACAAGCTCGGAGAGGGAAGAGTGCTGGGGTATGAATGCCTTCCCACCAGTCCAGCATGGAAATCAGAACCGGTAACTAATTCCTCTTGCATCACATGCCTTGTTCGTCTCATTTTTACAACCCTCCATCAGGTTTCCTGACTCCCTACCTGTGCCTTATCCACTGGACACACTGGACTCCTAAAATGGACTGAATAATTGGATCACTCCATTGGCTGAACAGCTTAATGTTTATTTCCCTAACTCCCTGGAGGTGATGTTTCAATAGACCAGGGGTAGGCAACCTATGGCACGCGTGCCGAAGGCGGCACACGAGCTGATTTTCAGTGGCACTCACACCGCCCGGGTCCTGGCCACCGGTCCAGGGGGACTCTGCATTTTAATTTAATTTTAAATGAAGCTTCTTAAACATTTTAAAAACCTTATTTACTTTACGTACAACAAAAGTTTAGTTATATATTATAGACTTATAGAAAGAGACCTTCTAAAAATGTTAAAATGTATTACTGGCACGCGAAACCTTAAATTAGAGTGAATAAATGAAGACTTGGCACAGCACTTCTGAAAGGTTGCCGACCCCTGCAATAGACCAATTTTCAAAGTTTTTTGGAAAGCTTCAGCAGGTCTCTACAGTGCCTCCCAAAATAGGCTGTGATGTTAACCCAGGAGAGCAGCTGAAATCAGCAGGTTTCGCTGGTTCATCTCAGGCAGTGCAGTTAATCTGTGCAGTACAAAGGAAAGCAACTCTTTGTACAGTACCAGGCACACTGAGTTGAGGCTGCTCAAGAAATAACTGATCATGCAGAAAAGCCATCTTCAATTATATTGGTATTTTCCAGGAGCTTCTGGAGTCTGCATAGATAGAAAATTTAACAAATTGATCTGGAACATCTCTATCATTTTACCATCGAAGGTTTAAGCATTATTGGAGGCCAAGGAACTGAAACAGTGTCCTTTGCTGTTGCTATAATTGTACCATTGCCTCTTTGGCCTGAGCAGTGAGACAACGCTTGGAGCTTTGCAGGGTTGTTTCTGTTGAGAGGAGAAATTGATTGTATGAGTCGGGTATTTCTTTGTTGCAGTCCTGTTAACTTACAAAGAATGTACATAAAGTCCTGTCTCCCTGAACAAAGTAGAAACAAACAGCAGGCAATTTCCTTGCTCAGAAATTCCCAGGACTGCCACTCCAGCAAGTTCTGCGCCCAGAAGCAATGTCTCTCTGTTTCCTCTCAGGCCTCGTCTTTGCTGGAGAAAACGAGGTATATTCTTAACATGAGTTAGATAACTTGAAGTAAATCCTAGCGAAGACGAGGCAGTTGAAGTTGTCACACAAGCAGCGGCGGCTCCAGGCACCAGCGCAGCAAGCGCGTGCCTGGGGCGGCAAGCCGCGGGGGGCGTCCTGCTGCGGGGGGCGGCCTGCCGGTCGCTGTGAGGGCGGCAGGCAGGCAGTTTTCGGTGGCGTGCCTGCGGGAGGTCCGCCGGTCCCGCGGTTTTGGCGGTGGGGACGCCGAAGGCGCAACACCGGCGGACGTCCCGCAGGCATGCCGCTGAATCGGCGTGACCAGCGGACCTCCCGCAGGCGCGCCGCCGAAAGCCGCCTGCCTGCCGTGCTTGGGACGGCAAAAAACATAGAGCTGCCCCTGCACACAAGTGAGCAGGTGGTTTTTAACTCGACCCACTAACTTGCATGAAAACTACAAACTGCCTTGTCTTCCCTAGGAGTTTACTTTAGTTAACTCAAGTTAACAAACTTTTTTTCCTAATGAACAGGGTCGCACTCACAACGGCGTCTCTGGCTTTCTGCTGGTTTCCTTTAATACATGCGCATGCTTTTGTCTGCACACCTTGCAAAACAATGCCCTAGCCCCTTGCATTGGCAGTCAAGTAAGCCTTTCAACCCACGGGATTTAGCTCTGCTTAGTCCTCATGCCTTTTATTGTCTCCAGCTATCACTACATAAAGGGGGTTAATTGTTCCTTCCACTGAGCTTGAAAGAAGGATGCTTAGCACACACATTGCTTTAACCTGGTCTGCCATTGTTTTTGACACAGACCCACTTGAAGGCAGCCATTAGCATCTTTCAGCATAACAGTATTATGCTTATTTTCTCTTTTGGTTAGATCACAGTTTAGACCCAAGAGCTCATGTGGTCACCGGCGTTCGGATGTAAAGAGGCAGGATTTTTGTTATTCACTTGGAACGTTCTCGTTGTAGCAAACAAACTAGCCACAGCCTTCCTGATCTAGAAACCATCTAGGTTTGATTCTGCACCCAACAGGAACTGATTGTCTCCTTCATGGAGGATGACAGTGAACCAGAGCAGAGTTGCTGGGCCTATTTGCCTGACGTCTGCCTGAGCAACATGTTCTGGTGGCTAGACGACAGAGACAGATCTCGGGCTGCTTTAGTCTGTAAAAAATGGAATCAAGCCATGTACTCAGGCTCTCTCTGGAGAACCAGAACAATCACCTTCAGTGGGCGGCCGTCCAGGTCAAACACATCCGAGTTTGAATCTGCTCTGTGGTACGTCAAGAGATTTGGTAAGTATTTGGAACACCTAGAGATCAAGTTCCTGAATCCTTACAATGCTGTGTTGACCCGAAAATTTCAAGTGACTATGAGAGGGCTTCTCTCGCGCTTGGGCAAATGTAACAGCCGTCTGGTATCCCTGACTATTCAGCATCTGGAGTTGGACCGATTGGTCTGGAAAAATGGGATCAGGACTCAGTTTATCAAGAACGTAAGTACTTTCCTGAAAAGAATGAGCAAGCACCTTGATTATCTCAACCTGAAAGGAGCAAGAGTGACTCTGGAAGAAGGCTGTGAGCTTTTGAGCTCTTTGAGCTACTTGAAAAACAAAAGTTTTGCCTCCGAAATCAACATAGAAGACTTCTTCAGCCACCATCTTTCCATCTACAGCAGCCCCTTGTTCCACCAGACTATGTCCACGTTCCGCAACCTGGTCATCCTGACTCTCAATTACAACTGCATCTCGGATGAATTGCTGGACATCCTGTGCGAGCACAACGCCCATTCTCTCTGGACTATAAACATCAAGTGCCACATCCATGACCCTCACAGGCAGGTGGTTTGGGGGATGTCCTGGGCCAACCTAGCCAAGAGAGCACCCAAACTGAAAGTGAACTTCTTCTTTGAAAGAGTCATGAAGCACAACAGTCTAGCCAGGATACTCTTAGCGGAGATCCCACTCAGGAGCATCAGTCTACGGAGCTGCTATTTCAGTGACCCGGATTGGTCGATGAGGCCGACTCTCACCAATCTCTTACCAGCCTACAAGCACATTCTGCAGGTATGGTGGGAACAGCAACATTTTACCGTTTTGTCACTAATCTAACCAGGTGGCCGTGTGGGCGTTGTACCAAATTGTCAGTGTAAAAGTGAAACCCTGACCCATGAGGTCATTAGAGCTCCACAAGGCAGTTTTCACAAGAGATGAGTCCCGTAGATAACTGCCCTGACCCTTGGTACCGACATTGACACTGTTATTTATTTTCAAGAAATTAACGCTGGAGTTCAACAATGACCATGAATTGCTGGATGAGGAGCTGCTGCAACTCGTGCTATCATGCGAGAGGCTGTTCTTCCTCAAAGTCTGGGCCTTCCTCCGTGTGGCATTTGTGGAGAGGCTGCTGCAAAATCGGGCAGAAGGGAAATGTGTGTTGTGTACCATGAAGGTAAAAAGCCCTTTCCAAACCTCCCACCCTCCACCCCATCAAAATGTAGTTCACGAACATACAAATGCAGCCCTGCCTCTGAATGTGGTTTGAAAGTTACCATTAATATGCAGGGAAAGGGGTTGTGAGGAAATGTAAGAATCCTACGTGTATTCCCAAGGTCCACTCGCAGAGCCCCCTATAAAGAAGGTCCTTATTCAAGAAAACATGTAAACACATCCTTAAGTCCTATTGACTTCAGTGAGACTTAAACATGTGCTTATATTCCGTCCTGAATAGGGATGCTCTCCTGAATCGTGGGCAGGGACAGCTGCAGCCAGGGGAAACCATCCTGCCAGGGAGCTAGCAGAACCCCAGAGTCCTGTGCCTCCAGCAGAGACCCAAGAGCTGATCCTGGGGATCAAGGGGTTCTGGGGGCAGAGAATGAGGCACTCTTTTTCCCAGCTATTCTGCTGTTGAAATCCCAAAAGGCGGGGAAGCCTAGATTTTCACTCAGTCTGTAATAAGGCAAGTTCTCACTGACGGCCCTGGGAATCTTGTCTGAGCAAAAACTGAGTAAGGACTTCAGGATTTGACCACATTTATTAGCTGGCTGGCTTATCTAGCAGTCTCAACAGCAACCCGGGCTTCTCCCTATTACTAGCTTAACTGCAGCGGCTGCTTTGTGTGTCTGTGATTGCTGTCCATCCACACAGGTGAGGATTTACACAACCAGGCATGAGACCTGCGAAGAGGACCGACTGCTGCGAGACATTTACAAGAAGTTCAGAAACCTGATCGACTCAGAGCTTAATTATTTTGTCATCGCCTACCCAATGGTGTGAGCAGTGTGTGCTGAGCCAGGAGTTAAAATAAAAACCAGTCACACTAGGAAATGTCTGATCTGTTCCTCTGAGGAAGTCTGTGCGGAGACTAATGGTATTAGCAATGTCCCTGAAAGGGAAAGTCCACTAGAACTGTAACAAGCAGTGAGCAATTTTAGAGGCCCACGTATTAAAATTCTGGCTTTCGCAGATGGCCCGCAGTGTCTCATCTTTGTTATTTTGTCTTGTCTTTGCAATGGCACCGAAGGAAGCAGAGAATATTATTCTGCCAGGACAGTCACATTTACAATAATACTTAGCTCTTATATAATGCTTTTGATCAGTAGAGCTCAGTGTGCTTTACAAAGGAGATCATTATCCCCATTTTAGAGATGGGGAAACTGAGGCCCGGAGTGGGGTTGTGACTAACCCAAGGTCACCCATCAGGCCATTGACAGAGCCAGAAATAGAAGTGAGGTCTCCTGAGTCCTAGTCCAGTGCCCTATCCATTAGGCGACACTGCTTCTGCCAGCAGTTATCTTACGTTTGGCTGAAGTACATTCTCCATCCATTTGTCAGTGGACAGGTGTACACATCACCACAGCTGGCCCTAACTAGCACGGTTGCTGGCTTCCTGTCTCTCTAACATAACTAGTGACTTTGTGTAGGAATATCTGTTCTAGTTTATGTAGTTCAAAAAATCTGTCAATGAAAAGCAGTGACACTGACAGCACCCAAGATTCGCTAAGTGGCTGGAATGAAGGAATTTTTCTTGTTGTTCCATAACTTTAATGTCTACTGGAAAGCTTACAATAGACTTTCTGGGACACAGGCAGCTGGGGAGGAGGCATTTAGGTCTGTTTTAATTAATTCACACACCTAGGCCAGGTTCTGTTCTGAGTCACACTAGTGTAAACACAGAGTCGCTAGGTTAATGTTCAGTGGAGTTCCTCCGGCTTTGCCCTGGTGTATCTCCCAGCAGAATCTGGCCCAGTGTCGGGGAATGCTATCTCTGACATCAGGGCTTCAGAAGTTGTTAATGGAAATGGACTCCCTCATCTGCATGCACAGCACTTCGTCGATGTACAGTGTGTTCTCCTTGACCTGGATCTCCTCCTCCAGTGAAAGCTGTCGACGGCTCAGACCTTTCAGCTCCACCTCGGCTTGTGCCAACGTGTCCTTTAGTCTAGGGGCAAGACAAAGAGAGACATTGGTTTTGACTACATATACCTCCTTGCTATTGAGCGGCATCACTTCCTCCCAACGTGAAACCCACAGGATGGGATGTGGCGGGAGGAAATCTCTGTGAAGATCCCCTTATGGTTTCTCCCCACATTGTTCCACTGGGGGGGTGGCCCATCCATGCAGGACAGATTCCCCCATACCCTGCAGGTCCCGTGGCTTCCTACATGGAGGTCCTGTGCCTCCAGGTGTTTGGTCCTCTCTGTCCCGCTTTGCTCTCCAGGAATGCAGCTCTTTCGGAGCCACGCTATCAGGGACTCCTCCTGGCCATGGTTGTCCAGGAGCCCTTCCCCTCTCCCTCTTAAAAAGGGGTCTCAAATGGTAAGATAATATGGCTCCTGGCTCCATTACCTTCTCCTTATAAACTCTGCTGGGTACAGGGGGATGCCACTAATCCCCAAATCCCCATAACAACCCTGCCAGCCCTTCCCCCAGATATATCATCAGATCAGCAAAGAGCACTCCACATAGCCTGGGAGACAATGCCCAGAAGTGGCTGAGCCCCACTTCCACATGGGAGGGGATACGTCCATTGGCTAAGGGGCTCTTCCACATACGATCCAAGAGGCGCAACCTCCCTCCCCTTGTAAACAGCACCATTGGATCGGGAACATGCTGGGTGCTGACAATTTTGCAGAACTGACTCTCCCAGTTAAAATGATTTGAAGAAGGTTGTTAAGCCACAACATCCTCCAGCCCCATTCGCTCTCCTCAAGCAGAAGCGGATGGGAAATGGTATAATGAAAGGGCAACAAAACTATGTAAAAAGTATCATTTTTTTCTTGACAATAACGGCGAAGCCGGGGCTGGGATGCTCCAGGCATTCCCATCACATCTTCTTTTTAATAATTTCAAGATCTAACGAGTGGAAAAATCACAGTAATATCCATAACTCTCTCAGGGAAAACAACATGACACTAAGGGCATGTCTACACAGCTAAGCTGTGCACAGGCTAGTTTGAATCCAGCTAACACAGGTAATGACTGCAATGAAGAGAGCACAGCACAAGCTTCTGAGCTGGCTAGTGAGACACATATGTAGCCAGGGCCTGGGCTGGGCTTGTACTATCCATGCTGCGTTGTCTTCACAGCTGTTGTTACCCTCACTAGCTGGGTTCAACTTAACTCATGTAGACAAGGCAATGCATAGTTTTTGCCGTGTAGACACACCCTTCAAAAGGGTTCTGTTACTCTACCATCATATCTAGAAAAATAGGTATACAGAATATTGAAAACATGTGGTAACTGTGTGCGAACATACATGTCTGTACATGTGCCTGGATTTATTACTTCTTTGGCTGGTTACATTTGCCCAGTAACCTACACCACTGACTTCTTGGTGTTTCACCATTTCACTTACCTCTGAACGTTGTTTGTGATCTCCTGAACCTCACTGATCAGCCTGTATTGCACCATATCACGACACAGCTCCACGTTGGGACGATGGGTCCTCGTCTCCAAACGTGTGTGAGCCACCTTGGCAGGTCCTTCTTTATCGATTATAGCTTTCTTTAAGGCCGCAATGTTCTTTTCCTGGGATGTAATCTCATCCATCACCTTAGTAAATCAACAAAGGGAAGTGCTGCAAGGTGCCACTTGAAAACTTGGTATCCTCTTTAATAATGATACTTTGCAATTCTAAGGCGTTACTTCATTCGTGGATCTCAAAGTACAGAGGTGAGCGAGGATTATTACCCTCATTTTACTGATGGGATAACTGTAGCACAGTGGGGAGGGAAGGATTAAGGCCGAGATTTTCAAAAGTGGTCTCTGACACTCAATTTTTTGGGCGTCCAATTCGAGATACTTAGGGCCTGATTTTCAGAGGTACGAAGCATTCACAACTCAAGCTGAAATCCATTTGAGTTGTGGACACCTGTGGAGAAGAGCATCTCTAAAACTCAGGGGTGAAATCCTGGCACCATTGAAGTCAGTCACAAAACTCTTGTTGAGTTCAATGGGCCGGGATTTCACTCCAGGGGTCTTAGGTTGGGCACCCAAACACTGAAGAATCCATAATTAGAGGCCACTTTTGAAAATTTGAGCTGAAATGACTTGTCCAAGGTCACATAGCAAGCGAGTGATAGAGCTGGGAACAGACGCCATGTCATCTGATTCCCAGGTCCAGACACTGCCACTAGACCATAGCTGCCTCTGGGTACGTCTACACTACGGGATTAGTCCGAATGGCTACTATCTAATATGTAGCACTGTGTTATCATCAAGAGCCTCCAAGCTTTCATGTGCCTTGTAGCACATGCAGTCATGAGGATTTGTATAACTGGGAATGGAAAAGCTAATGGTACTTTAGTTATAAAAACAGAAAAAGCACTGGGCTTTGTCCAGCTTAGAACTGCAAAGTTAGAATTCTTAAGGCACAATAGCTCAAGGCATTGGATCAATAGAACTGGCTGATGTCCCTGTCCTATTTTCTCTGCTGACTGTCTCTAGTGTTTACCTTAGCAAGGTGGATCTCCAGTTTGTTCTTTGCATCTTTTGTCTCCTTCACCCTGTTCTGAAAAGCAACGTTCACCGTCTCGCACTGCTTGCGCATATCACTTGCTGTCTGGGATAAGATTCGGTCAATCAAGGCCCTGAGCGCCAAAGAGTTGTTCCTCTGCTTGTCGGCCTTTTCAACATTTACATTCGAGAAATCTACCCAGTCTTCAGGGCTCACAGAACTATAATAAAATAAAAAAGGTCTCTTTATGTATCTTCAGCCCTCTTTGTGTATTCATAAATGTGCATTAACGACAGAAGATCTCTATTAATACGAAAGAAGCAGTATTATTATTGCTTATTATTATGTTCATCATTATTAAGCATCATTATAATTATTGGCCACAATCAACATCAGGCTCAATGGTGCTAGGCATTGTACAAACACATAGTAAAAGACTTTAGCTTAAGAGTGAAATAGACAAAAGTTGGGTGGGGAAACAGAGGAAGCAACTTGCCAAGGTCATACAGCAGATTAATGGCAGAGCCAGAAACTGAACCTAGATCTCTTGAATCCTACGCCAATGGCCAATCTACTGGACCACACTCTGCAGCCATTAAGATGTGGAACTGGAAGTTAGATTAGTAAATCCATTGTGGGTTTCCAGTGACATGGAGTTTTGCTTTCATAAACAATTAGCACCAGATCCATTCAACAGAACTATAGTCCATTAGGAAATTCGTTATTCGTATTGATTTTAGATGGAAGGCACTCAGATACTATGGTATGGGCCACAGTATAAATCCCTAAGATAGACAGACAGACAGACAGATAGCCTTATTATAAACTGGAGTGGGTATGTTAGGACTTGTATTACAGGGACAGTTTATATTATGTCTGTATAACTATTGGATGTGAAGCTAGGGAAATAACCACTTACTTTCCTTCAACCTTCACTACATTTCTGGCATATCTTATATCAGGTGTATTGTTTGTCAAGTTGGAACAATAGTTATCAATTGTCAAGGCGGTGAACTTGTCTTTCAGATCCATCTCCAGATTGTATTTAGCTGAACGGTTTAACCTCGGGGGAAAACAATTAGACTCTGTTAATCTGAAACCTAACAAAATAATTATCCCCTTCTCTTTTTCATGGAGGTAAACCACCATTAAAGGGCCAAATTCTGCCATCCGCTGGCACTCAAAAATCCCACTGACATCCATGCAGCTTGATGGCAGGATCAGGTAAATAAGAAAATATGAATGTTATTATCATAATAGGCAATACTGTGAGTTACAACTTGTATAAATCTAGGGCATGCTGTGGCTGCTGCTGCCATTGAAGTCAATGGTAAAACTCCCGCAGGCTTCAGTGGTGTGGGACCAGGACAGAGGCCCTGGGAGTCAACGGATGCTGGGGCATATTGTGCCGTCAGTGTCTAAACAGAACTCTCCACTGAAATCAGTGCTGCTAAAAATCGAATGGCATGGTCCAGGCCCTGAGAAGTACTAACTCCTGCAACTCCCCTCTGATTTCAGCAGCTGCTTAGCACCTCTGAGGATTTGACACTAGCCATCCCACAACCTCTCCAGAAGCACTCCCCAGTCTGAGCTATCCGGTGGTTTGTTCCTCTGTTGACCCCTTGATACCTAATTTGCTCATTGGTTTGTTCCAGTGTGCGCTCAAGCAAAGCCATAACCCCTTGGAGCACTTCAACTTCCTTTATCAGTTCCCGCTCCACTTCGTCATGGACCAAGTCAATCCCAACTCGCCTCTGCCTAAGAGAAAGAGGAGAGAGCCATCACTCTGTGTCGACCATTTGAGTATTGCAGCTCAGGAGACCCAAAGCCCTTGTTCTTGTTATAACTGATTGGAAATAGCCACCTTTCCACTCCTAGGACCTGATTCTCCTCTGGTTTACATTAGTGTAAATCAGGAGTGACTCCATGGAAGGCAACCAAGAAGAGAATCAGGCCCTTCATTT
The DNA here is from genome assembly GCA_003942145.1 of Platysternon megacephalum. NCBI lineage: Eukaryota > Metazoa > Chordata > Testudines > Platysternidae > Platysternon > Platysternon megacephalum. The sequence continues at coordinate 8,350,684 of QXTE01000018.1, read as the reverse complement.
GCAGGGTCAGGAATAATGCTGCTTTTCTCTTTCCTATCTTATTTTACAAAGGTTTTTTTAAGATGAATAAAGCAAGGATATCTGCTGAGAACACATGACGAATGGGCCTGGTCCTGCAGCCTTTCTTCACATGCTTAGACGCAGTGAAGCACAAAAAGGACTGGGCTCTGTGACTTGTTCACTTTGCTTTCATATATTGATCATGTTTCTTACACACTTGTTTATTTAGGGCCTCATCTTGAAAGGTGCTGAGCAGCCTTAATTGCCACTGAAGCCGATGGGAGCTGTGGGTGCTCAGCACTGTTGAGAATCCATCTGGACCTGAGCTCTGAGGACAGTCCTCCATGCCTGCTATCAAAGTCCTAGAATTCCTCAAGTTTCATCCACTTTACACCCTGCAACTTGATGACCCGCTTCATTGTCACCAGCCTTCCAGAGGAGGAAGCCTGCAGTGCACTTGAAACCGATCAGCGCTGCTCTCCACTCAGCCCAATGGGATGCTCTTGGATTTCCCTTATTTTCCCAACAGAGGCTTGAAAGCACTGCCTCCATTGCACTCCCAGCTCCTGCTGGCCTGGAGCCATATGGGAGACGGAGGCTGGGAATCCAACCCAGATCTCCCCTACTGGAGCGCAGGGTACAAAGCACTTCCTTCTCTCTGGGTGTCGGCCTCTCTTATGAAGAGCCTAAATCTGCAAAGTGCCGAGCACCTGCAAATCCTGCTGACTTTGGCTGGGATTTCCAAAGACATCTACGAGAGCAAAGTTCCCAACTCCCATTGGATGTCAATGGGAGCTCAGCACCTATTTCCCATAGACCCCCTTTTAGAAACTCCATCTTTAGCAGGGGTTGCAGGGGCTCCGCACTTTGCAGGATTGGGCCTTACGTGTCATACATCCCAGGCCCAGACATATCATTTATCCATAACACTGTCAGGGTTTTCATTTTTTTAACAGCTTAGTAATTAATTTTCTTACCCCCTTAATTATTATTATTGTTGTTGTTGTTGTTGTTTGGCTATTACGCTTACCTGTTCAAGAGACACTCTTGAGCGATGAATAGTGGCTCTTTACAGCTCTCCAATGCGTTCTCTAGCCTTGTCTTAAAAGTCAACAGCACCTCTGTCTCATTAACAATCTGTTCTAGTTTGTCGTCTAATTCTTGCTTCCAGAATTTTATTTCATCAAGTCTCTGTTCTGCGGAATGAAGAGAGATTGCAAATTAATTATAAATAAAAGCCCAGCTTGTTCTCCAGAGCCTCACGGCCCAGCCTTAGCCATGGGCAGAAAAGGACTCGAGCCACAGCACAGAGCTGTGCACAGAGCTCTGTATGCTGATGTACTGCAATGGTTTCGCTAAAGCACTGGACTATGAGCCAGGGGATGTGGTTCAATTCCTGCCTCTGCCACAGACTTCCTGTGTGACCTTGGGCAAGTTGCTTGATTTCTCTGTGGCTAAGCTCTTTATTTGTGAAATGGAGGTGATGATAATGATACTTCCTTGGTCTGTCTTATCTCATTAGACTGTAAGCTCATTGGGGTAGGGGCTGCCTCTTACTACAGTGTACAATGAAGCTCTGGCCACACTGGGTGCCTCCAGGTACTATTGTAATAAAAATAATAATGCTTCCAAAGGGTCAGATTGTAACTGGCCTTTGCAGAGATACATGAGTAAGAAAGAGGATTCTCAAGTGCAAATCACAACTGCATCCACCTTACCCCTGGCACCCTGATGCACAATCTCTCTCTGAATTCCCCATGGAACATGGTGGAGCTACACCATTTCCATAGTGGGACAATGTAATGTGTGACTCAGTGTGAGCCAAGATATGGGGTTTTTTTCTTTCTTTACTCAGTCCAGGCTCTCGCCTTAACAATTAGTTAGTAAATATTACACCAGGACTGAATTTGTTTCCCTATATCTAACAGATGCCTGAAACTGTTTGGTTATAAAATCCATCACAAAGTATTTTTAAAAGGATTTGGAAATGCATCCCCATTTTTCTAAGGAAAGGAGAAATAAGCCATTAAAACTACTTAATATCTCCTGCTTTTGTGAGTCTCCCTTAATCAGTCCAATAAAATAACGAAGCCCACAAAGCCCACATGATCACCTATTTTCTTGTTAACGTCACTTTGGGTTTTCTGAGTTGTTTTTTCAATTTCATCCACCAGCCTCTGGCTCTCAGCTACAAGTCGCTCTGACCTGGATCTCTGACTCTCCGCACTGGCATACTGTGTCTTGTTTGCAATATGCCACTCTGGGGGGAGGAACTTGGGTGGAGCTTGCAACAGTTTGGCCATTGTCTTTTTGAAAGATTCTGAACGTAAAGCAGCAGCTTAGCTCTTAGGATGGAGAACCTGAAAATGGGATAATATTGTATCAGGTCATTTGGGCACAGATAGCAAAACAATCTGCCTTCAGGTCAGAGAGGATAGGGTGGAAACTGGGTAAGTAGTAGCCCCTGAATGAAGTAGGTGAAGACTTCACGTGGACCAGACTTCGGGTCAGCTTGGAGGATGATGAGGGCGAGGGAAGGCACTGGCAGCCAAACCACATAAAGCAAAATCATGGCTCATGGAAATCTGGGGGATGGAATAAAGGGAGAGATGGGGCTTGTAGGGCAGGGAGGAGTAGGGAGAGAAACTGAAAAGGAATATGGAAGAAGGTGAGAGATAACATAGGGAAAGAAAGAAAAAACACGGGGAAAGGAGAAAAAGGAGAGCGAAATTATTCAAGGGACAAATAGGGAAAATTAAAAAAAGAGAGGAAGGCAAAATCAGAAAAAGTCTCTTGAAGAGAAAGAAGAGATGTAGGAACAGGGGTAGAGGTGACATGCGCTGAACATTTTAAAAAGGATTAAGCAGAAACATTAGATTAAGGGAAAACAGACCTGAAAAAAGATGGAGGAGAAAATACACGAAGAGGTACAAGGGAAGGAGAAAGTGGAAGGAAGGACAGAAGAAAACAAAACAAAAACTAAGACCAACTAAGGTAATTTTTGTTACTTATGGAAATGGTGATGCCAAGAGGTCATGATAAAATACATGAATTTCGTACAATATATAAACGTATTATAATATACCCTTGTGCTGAAAACGTGATTTTGTGCTTCCATCCTACTGTTTCCCCAACAATCCCTTCCCTAAACACACACAACACACCAATCCCTCCCTTTAAATCCACCCCACTCCCATCGCTACCCAACAAATACAGACATAAATCAGTCTATGCCGCCAAACCCACCCACACCAATCTGTCCCCTCAAACCACGTACATACTTTTGCTGGTGTGGCTACTGGCCTGACTGTTGCTTATGGCAAAAGCTCACCAAGTTCTAAGATCTTGGCTTCCCTTAACCGGCAGATTCACTCCAGATTGTGACTTCAGCCTCAGTCGCTGCAGCAGTGAAGCATGTTTTTCCCCTGAGACTGACTATTCCAGGAGCAGACTCAGAAACAGCCTGGAATATACACAAACGTGTTCCTATGGGAACAAGGCAACACTTCACCTTGGCAACAGAGGCGGGGTTCTGGAAGAGGCACATGGCTGGAGAATAATAGTGCTTTCCCTTCCAGTACATGAGCATCTATCTATCTCTCACGCAGACTTAATGTACTTGGATTTATTGTTACAATTAATTATGTTAGGGTGCCTACAGCCTGGGATAAGTGGCTTTATTATTTTCAATCTAGCTAACTAACTAAATGAATTATCAGCTACCTTGTACTGAAACATAGTAACAAGAGCTTTAAGTGACTGTCTAAATTGTAAGCAATTAAATACTTTCAACAATATTTTGTGAGCACTATTTTGTTTTTAAACAGGCAGTTATATTTTTTTCCTTTCAGGGAACAAAAGATCAGGAGCCAGAGACAAGAAAAGATGGAGCTGAACTGAAAAAGGGATTAGTCTAGATACTCTGACGATCAGTGCTCTGTAAATACCAGATAGCTATAGGTTACCTGAGAGGAGAAGGCTCTGGTATTTAAGAGATGGAAAGAAGGGAGAAGAAAGGACAGGAAAGAGAGATGTGGAGCTTGGAAGGAGAAAGAAAATGGAGCTGAAAGAGTCAAAAACTGGGGAAATATTCCAGATCACCCTGAGAGCTAGACTGAGCACACAGACCTAAGTCTGTATGTCTCTGTCATCCCAGATTGTAAAGTCCACCTGAAAATATTTTAGTGTGACGCAGTGGTATCCCATTCAGGGGCGGCTCCAGGCACCAGCGCAGCAAGTGCGTGCCTGGGGCGGCAGGCCGCGGGGGGCGGCCTGCCGGTCCCTGTGAGGGCGGCAGTGAAGCTGCCTTTGGCGGCATAGCTGCGGGAGGTCCGCCGGTCCTGCGGATTCGGCGGCAATTCGGTGGTGGGGATGCTGAAGGCGCGGCACTGGCGGACTTCCTGCAGGCATGCCGCCGAATCGGCGTGACCAGCGGACCGCCCGCAGGCGCGCTGCCGAAAGCCGCCTGACTGCCGTGCTTGGGGCGGCAAAACACATAGAGCCGCCCCTGATCCCATTATCTTTCTTTTGGTTCTGGAACTTTTCCACTGACAATCTCTGGCCTGCTCCTGCTCCTCAGAGTTAAGGGCACTCAGTATTTTGCAGGATTGGGCCCTTGTTTATTATCTATTATGTAAAGCCACTAAGAACTGGTGAATCTTTTTACCTGAAATAAGTGTTCTGTATTTCTCTTGCAGCCGTCATCCTTACCTGTGTTAATGCCATCAACTGGAGAAGGGAAAACATAAAACTTTGAACTCAAGTCCAAGAGGAAATACTCTCAAAATATTTTGTTTGTAAAACATACGTATTTGTAAATATCAAGCCTACACATATCCTGTTTATTGGTTTATGTATCTAAAACTTCCTCTTTATTTTTAAAACCTCACAGGGAACCCTTAAAGAAACACCGTCAAATAATTTTATTCCCTAACTTAAATTATGGTTAACACAAGTTTTAATTAAACTTAATATGGATGGAGAGAATTTTTTTAAAGTTAAAAACAATCAGAATCATTTTATTCTTAATAATTAAAACAATTTTTAACATTCCTAGGCTATTGTGAACCCAGACACTATCTCATGCTAATCCACGAGAACCAGAAAGAGAAACTGAGCAGTAAAGTTTCCCTGTTTGAATGAAATGTAATAATAAACAAACAAAAATAAGCAACTGAACAGCATAAAGGGAAAAGGAAATGTGATCTTTCAAATTTTTCTGATTTTAATAATTTTTAAAAATTAAATAAAAATAAGGTATTTAATAACCTCAGATAGAATCATAGAGATGTAGGGCTGGCAGGGACCTCAAGAGTAGAGCCCCACATGGAAACAAAATTGATATCCGCGGATGCTGATATCCGCGGATATAAAGCAGATATCCGCAGAGCTGCAGGGCTCTACCAGGAACTTCAGCGGTGAAAGCAGCAGCATGTCGGGTCCAGGGGCGGATTAATAATTTTGCCGCCCCTAGGCCCTGAAATAATTGCCGCCCCTGGCCCCGCCCCGACTCCACCCCTTCCCCAAAGTCCTGCCCTAACTCCGCCCCCTCCCTGCCCCTATTGGATCCCTTCCCCAAATCCCCACCCCAGCCCCGCCTCTTCCCCAGCACGCCGCGTTCCCCCTCTTCCCCCCTCCCTCTCTGACCAGCGAAACAGCTGTGGAGAAGTTCCCCGGCTCCAGCTCGCCTCCTCCGCGAGCGCGCCGCCGCTTCCTGTTTCTCTCCCCTCCCTCCCTGCCCAGCGAAACAGCTGTTCGCGGCGCAAGCGCTGGGAGGGAGGGGAGAGAAACAGGAAGCGGCGGCGCGCTCGCGGAGGAGGCGAGCTGGAGCCGGGGAACTTCTCCGGGGGTGCTCAAATTTGCCGCCCCTGCAAATTTGCCGCCCTAGGCCTAGGCCTTGTCGGCCTAGGCGATAATACGTCGCTGGTCGGGCCGCTGGTCGCAAGAGCCAGCCCCGGCAGCTCCTCCAGCGTGGCTGTTCCGCCCCCAGCCCTGCCCACTGGGGCACCAGGCTCACCAGCAGCTGTCCCTGGTCACACTAGTGTGTGCAAGCAGCTCGCATGCTCCCAGACAGGAGACACACACTCAGGGCGGGCTGCCCCAAGCTCAGGTGGGGCTGGGAGCGGAGGGAGTGATGTCACCTTCTCCCAGCGCCTGCAGGGGCTTTACCCCCTCCCCCACCCGGCCGTGCGGAGAAGCTCCGATATAAGGGGTGGCACAAGGCAGCGCAGCAGCCAGTGCGCAGATGAAGCAGCGCAGTCCCAGCTCCCCGGCAGGACTCGCCCTCTCCTCCCCAGGTAGCGTCTGGGCCCTGGCAGCTCAGCATCCCGGGGCTGGAGCTTCCCCTGCCCGCTGCGGCCAGGGGCGCGGGGCCCTCGCCCCATCTAAGTGGAGCAGCTCCGAGAGCGCAACTGCCCCGAAAAAAAAGGATGGCCGGAATGCCGCCCCTGGAAATGTGCCGCCCCAGGCACGGGCTTGCTTTGCTGGTGCCTAGAGCCGGTCCTGCACATACTGCTGCGTGGAAGGGACGCCTGTCTGGGAGCTGCTCACAAATGCTAGCATGACATGGGACAGTTGCCGGTGAGCCTGGTGCCCACCCCAGTGGGCAGGGCTGGGGGGCGGTACAGCCATGCCGGAGTTGCTGCCCAGGCTGGGTGCTGGCTCCTGCGAGCAGCAGCCTGACATGCTGCTGGTTTCACTGCTGCAGTTCCTGGTAGAGCCCTGCAGCTCCGCAGATCTCCACTTTATATAGATATCAGCATCCACGGATATGCATTTTGCATCTGCACAGGGCTCTACTCAAGGGGTCATCTAGTCCCTCCCCTCATGCTGAGGGAACCTGGCCAACATGCCTGACAAGTGTTTGTCTAACCTGCTCTTAAAACCTCCAAGGATGGGGGATTCCACAACCTCCCTTGGAAGCCTATTTCGGTATTTAACTATCCTTACAGTTAGATTTTCCCTCCATATAACCTACATTTCCCTTGCTGCATATTAAGCTCATTACCCCTTGTCCTATGAGGCTTTTTTTTTTTTTATATATATTTGATAGTCTTTATTCAAACTTGATTAAAAAATCCTTTATGCCACAAGCACACAGGCTCCACCAACTTCTTTGATCTTCTCCTCTGCTTTCCTGCTGAGGAATTTTGCTTGCTGAGGCCCCATTCCCATCCCCCTCAATGCACTGGGCCTTGGTTGCAGCATCCCCCTCAATGCACAGACCCTGCAGCATCTCCCCGCCCCGCCCCGCTCGCCTCACCCATAGCCAGCCAATCCCAGAGTCGCACTATCCCCGCAGCCAATCAGCTGCCCCCAGGCTGAGCCCGCCCCGCTGCACCACTCATTAATATTCATAAGGTCTCATGAATATGCAAAGACGGGCGGCCGATGGGGGCAGCCCAGATCGTTCCCACGTTGGCGGGCAGAACAGCGGGGCGGCCGCGATTGAATTGCGATGCGGGAGGGCGCAGACAGAGCCGCCTCCATGTCCGCTCAGCCAGCGGTTCCTCGGGCCGTGGCTGCCGCCGCAGCCACCACAGGAACCAAGCTCACCCACCCGGGCAAGGCGATCCTGGCCGGTAAGGAGCCGCCCCGGCGGTCCCCGCGCAGGGAGGGGGGAGGAGCCGCTGCCCGCCCCGCCCTATGTGCACGGAAAGGGCCGCGAGGCCGGGGGAATTCAGACTCCCCGAGTGCCCGCCCGCACCTCTGCCGCCACAGGGGTGTCACCGTGTGTGGCGGCCGCGGCTTTCCCGAGCCCCAGCTGTGGGGCGGGGAACCGGTTGCGGGGGGGCGGGGCAGCGCGTGTTGCTGTGAGGGGGCGTTGGCTCGAGGGTGGCCTGCTGGGGGCGGGAGCGGTCGGCTTCAGTGGGGCTGTTGGGGGGGGGGGGGG
>QXTE01000018.1:8156256-8339603 GCA_003942145.1 Platysternon megacephalum | reverse complement strand
GCAAGGGTGGGCCTGTTGGGGGGAGGGGGCGGGCTAGTCTCAGTGGGGCTGGGCAAGGGTGGGCCTGTTGGGGGGGGGGAGGGGGGCGGGCTAGTCTCAGTGGGGCTGGGAAAGGGAGGACCTGTTGGGGGTGGGGGCTGGTCTCAGTGGGGCTGAGCAAGGGAGGCCCAGTTGGGGACTGGTCTCAGTGGAGTTGGGGTGGTTTGGTTGGAGTTGAAAGGGGGTGCTGGCAGGATCATGATAGCTGCAATTTACCATGTACTAGGAGAGCCATGGAAGGTGACACTGATGCTGCTCTAGCTTCATCCCAAAGACAGTGGTGCTGACCTGGCTGCTGAGTCCCACTTCCTTTTGTGTTCATTTCCTTTAATGACATAGAGTGAGCTTCCCCCAAGGGGTAGGGAATGGTCGCAAGGAGGGTGCTGTGTTATGCAGAGAGATTTTTGGGGTGAGTGGAGCCATATGGGTTTCCTTCATCCTCCCTTCTGCAAGAAATTGTCAGTCCCTGGCACTGAAGGCCAGACTTTCAAAAACTCATTTAGGGACCCAAGTAAGGGCCGTATTCTCCCCTGTTTTGCACCTTGTTTAATCACTAATTCATATTCAAAGTGCATGTAAAACTGTACTGTTTTGCTTTAGTAGAGTTTTTACAACCGTTTTGTACTGGGATAAATGATTACATTGGTACAAGGCAGTGGAGAATCAAGTTGTAAAAAAATTGATTTGCAGTCATATCCATCATTTGAAAGCTGGAAACACACACCCTTGAACTGCATTGAAATATAATGGCTTGGAGGGGTTTCTGGATGAATGGAACGGGGGTAAAAATGGTAAGTTCGCTTAAAAATCGGGACTGATCTCTTGAAAAGCATGGATAGCATGTGTGCAATATAAGGACTAGGGGCCTGATACTTCTAACATTAAAGTCAACTGGAATCCTGCCTTTAACTTCAGTGGGAGAAGGATGAGGCTGTATGGAGATCCTGAAAAGTGATTTCACATTCCAGTGAGGGCTTCTAAAAGGTTATTTTGAATTTAGCAGAAGCCTGAGATGAAATATTCCTTGGTTAATTGTTGCTGAGTAACATATTATTCTAAGAAGAATTCTGAGGGTGAAGAGAGAAAGGGGACCTCTTAAAGTTTTTATAGATATGGTCCAAAGAATAATAAAACTTTCAATTGGATATTAGGAAGAGTCAGAGGGGGGGAACAAGATTTCTAAAAATGGGTATCTAAAATATTGGGCCGGATTTTCACAAATGCTGAGTACCCACAACTCCAGCTGAAGTCTAAAGTGAAAATCACCTGATCCAACTCCCACTAAAATCAAGAAGTGTGGCCGTTGGATTTGTATTGGTGTGTCTGTTGGTTTTTATGTCATGTTTATTGGTTTGTTTAATGATCTGTGGGTATGTGCGAGCTGGGTGTTAAGCTAAAGTTATACCACCATCCTTGTGATTTCCATAGTTAATATTTTTGCCTTTTTGATGTTTTAATGGAATCTCTCCTCTCTAACTGCACTTAAACTTCACTATAAGTAACCACGCTCTTTGTTTTCAGATTGTTGGTGTATTGCATGTGTAATTTAGGAATTATTTCTCGTTGTCTCAGTAGAATTCTTTGATCCTCTCCCCTTTTGTCTTGGCTGCTTGGTTTGTAATAGTTACTGGCTGAGCCAGTGGTTTTTTTCTGTCTCTCTTCTGGTTTTGAAATGTTTCTGCTGTGTTGCTGTACTTATTGCATTGTTGCCAAAACTGTTAATAGGATAATTTGCAATGTGGATTGGCACAGTGCAGTACAGCCCAATTTGTGTGTTGCTTACTTTTTGTTTCCATAAAATAACAACATAACATTTCTACCTCTCTCTTCTGTGCAGGTGGCATTGCTGGAGGTATTGAAATCTGTATCACCTTTCCCACAGAATATGTAAAAACACAATTACAATTGGATGAAAGAGCAAATCCCCCTCGGTATAGAAGCATTGGTAAGAGGAAACAACTCCTATTTGTGTGCATTTTAAAATATCAAACAAAGTTTCTAGTAGACTATTAGCCTAGCAGGCAAATCTCTGATTCATTTGTAAAGTAAAAGTTGGTTATCAAGACTTGGAAATTGTCTTGCAGGTCACTGTGTGAGGCTAACCATTCAGGAACATGGTGTGAAGGGTCTGTACAGGGGCCTAAGTTCTTTGTTGTATGGCTCTATTCCAAAATCTGCTGTCAGGTAAGGTGATCTCTAAATTATTATTCGTAAATATAATAAAAATGTCCAATTTGTGGAAGGACTTCACTGATAGGTTTTTATCAATTTTATAGCGTGCTTTTTCATCCATAGATCTCAAAGTGCTAAATGAGACTGGTTTTTGCTTTCTGCTTTTTGATATCATTTGCCACCACTTCTCTCCTCCCCCCCCCCCCCCCCCCCCCCCCCCCCCCCCCCCCCCCCCCCCCCCCCCCCCCCCCNTGCAGTGTGCTCAGTACAGTTCTCTCTCTTGAGCTCCATCTGTATTTTATTGGCCTTGCAATATAGGTCTTGGAAAAATAATGTTCTGTATTGAAACTTTATGCAGATTCTTAGGCCAGGTGAACATCTGAAAAAAAGACATAACTTCAGTTTGACTGTTACACAGTTTGAAAGGGGAAAATAGTGTGAGTGGTCCATTTTATACTTTTTCACTCTTAATAAAGACCCAGTTTGGGATCATAGTGTTTTAAATAAAGTAGTAGATACTATGGATTTAACATCACAAGGCTATTCCTGGTATGCACTGGATCAAACATTCCAGGGTCAGATAGTGATAGCTGCAAAATGTCAACTTCATTATCTTATTGGCTGCTGCTGGTAAGAATAAGATGACATTTTTACTACTTAGACATGTGATATTGTTTCGTTTCTGTATTTCTGTCTTCTCTTTGCATTTCTAGCTGGTGCTTTACTGAGCTTTACCATTTGGAATAAGGCTGTTATGACAGCACAGTCTCCTTTTGACTTGTGTTGTCATAGTTAGTTATTACTTCAGTAATATCAAGGGAAACATACCAAATCACACAGGGTAAGATTGTCACTCTCCCTAAGGTGTCCCTGTGTGGGTTACCTTTATTGTAAGTAGCAATGTGGGCCTGGACAGTGCTTTGCCTCCCATGTACATAGGCAAGGAGTGGTAGGGCAGAGGTGGGGAGTGGGTGTAGCCTTGGCTCCCTTTCCCCAACGTTGTACCAATACAGAGGGGACTGTAATCTGTGCTGGGTATAGAGCTGGTGCAGATTCCATCTCTTTTTGCTCCTTCCCCCTCCCCCAGAGTATGGTGGGATCATGGAACCATACTGTGGCTGTGAGCAGGACTGTGGTCTGTTCTTTTCCTTGGGCAGCTTAATTGTTCATTGCCCTTCGCTCAGGGCATGTGGCAAAGTCATAATCTCACCCACAACTTGTCTTCATTTCCACTTTACTAACATTGGATAGGGGAGGAGAATGGCACATTTAATTTAGCAATTTCATTTCTGATTGGAAAAGATTTATTTTCATAATAGAAGGACTTTGGTTAAAGGACTGAAGGAGAGAGAAGTTTTCCAAACCACAGGTTGTTTTAGTCTTGGTGAGTTGCTGGGATACTGGATACCAGTCCTCATTAAAAGTAATTAAACCTCCATAGCTGAGGACCATTACTTTTTTTTTGCAAAAGAGAGAGGATAGAACAGTGGGCTGGATACTTCTGACACTGTCGTTCAAGATGCTTCCTGTCTGCATTTGAGGAAATCTGTGGTTGAGAAAAAAAACCTCTTATGTTCCCTGCAGGTTTGGAATGTTTGAGTTCCTCAGTAATATTGCAAAGGATTCAAGTGGGAAACTAGACAACAAAAGGAGTTTACTTTGTGGCCTTGGAGCTGGTGTTGCAGAAGCTGTCCTAGTAGTCTGTCCAATGGAAACTATAAAGGTGGGCAGAATGTTAATATTCATAGGCTAGAACATCATCTACTTCTTGGAAACTTCTTCCTGTCAGCTAAACAAGTCCATCACTGTTTCCTCGTTGTGTTTTTAAAATGGCCTACCACATTTTAGCTTGTGCTATTTTCATCCGTCTTAGGGCAACTAGACAAAAGTATTATCACTTTACTGTGCAAACTTATGTAGTTATGAAATATTTTTGTTTAAAAGGCAGGAGAGGGATTTTTCCCATAAATCGTGAAGTTGGCAGTATTGCAGAACCTAACAAAATAGCCCTTATTCATATTAAATGATGGACTAGAGCAGTGGTTCCCAAACTTGTTCCGCCGCTTGTGCAGGGAAAGCCCCTGGCGGGCCGGGCCGGTTTGTGCACCTGCCGCGTCCGCAGGTTCGGCCGATCGCGGCTCCCACTGGCTGCGGTTCGCTGCTCCGGGCCAATGGGAGCTTCTGGAAGCGGCGTGGGCCGAGGGACGTACTGGCCGCCGCTTCCAGCAGCTCCCATTGGCCTGGAGCAGCGAATCGCGGCCACTGGGAGCTGCGATCGGCCGAACCTGCGGATGCGGCAGGTACACAAACCAGCCCGGCCCGCCAGGGGCTTTCCCTGCACAAGTGGCGGAACAAGTTTGGGAACCACTGGACTAGAGGATAATAGTCATGAGACAATGTTGTGCTTAAAGTTTTGTTTTAAATTGTTACAGGTGAAGTTCATTCATGATCAGTCCTCTTTAAATCCAAAGTACAAAGGGTTTTTCCAAGGTGTCCGTGAGATTGTTCGGGAACAAGGTATAATCATGTAGCAAAAACTACTGTGGGCTTTTATCTCCGCATAACTTAATGGGGGAACCATAAACATCCTTTGTTCTATTTGAGCCTAATCGTATAAGATAAATGTGTTGAGAGAGAACACGGTTTGTTCCAGTGAATTATCCAGTCTTTCAGTAGACTGGCAGGTTCATTCTGGCTGTCTAATTTTCACTTACACTTTTAAAGTTTATATATAAAATGAAAATTATGTAATCTGTTACAGGCTTACGTGGAACATATCAGGGGCTGACAGCTACTGTCCTCAAACAAGGTTCAAACCAGGCTATCCGTTTCTATGTGATGACTTCCCTTCGAAATTGGTATCTAGGTAAAATGAGTCAGGCTGGCAATTTAATTGTATTATGAGAAGTAGATAAAATCTTATTTAATATTTTTTTTAAACTTGCTTAAATGGCAATGTTATAAAAGTTTGATCAGTACTTCCTACTGTTGACTACTTAATTGAATATGAGACTATATTCTAAATTAAGAACAAAATTATTTCTAAAAGCATTAGCATTTGTAGAGGTATATGGTCTAATTGCTTTATCTCCTATATGTGCTTGATCAGGTGATAATCCCCACAGAAAGATGAATCCATTTATTACAGCTGCATTTGGTGCTACTGCAGGTGCAGCCAGTGTCTTTGGCAATACTCCGTTAGATGTCATCAAAACCAGGATGCAGGTAAAAATCACTATAGAAACTAATCTTAAAATGAACTGGCTCGTGGATAGTGGATATCAGGACACTTAGCAGGCATCTGATGTTTCATTTAAGAAGGCAATAAGAACCTCATACGCTGGTCTCTTACACCTACACTCTATCTGGGTTATTGTGACTCTTGAGGATTATTATTACTGTAGTATGTAGGAGCCCTAGTTGTTGACCATTACCCCATTGTGCTATGCACGGAACAAACACCGAGCAAAAAGACTCATTTAACCAAAAAGTTTGCATTTGACTTCAGATCTAGCATAGTGCTCTGCTAGTGGCTGTGTCAGGTACCACGCATCACAACTACCCTAAAGGGAACCACATTTTGTGAAGAAATCCTTGGATTTGCTTGTTTTCTGCTGAAGTTTTACAAGCTTAATTTCCATTTGTAAAGGAAAGGTGTATTAATGATGGCATATCATTTGTCTTTAAAATGAAAACTAGGCATAAAAACTTCAACATTTGTTACTGGGATTTTTTTCACAGAGAAACAAATCCAAAGTGGCAGGTAGAATTTTGTGGAAATCCTGCAGTTTTCTCTCTGGGCCTCCCATGTTTTTCCACTGTTCATATCATTTTAGCAGATGGTACTGTGACAGTTTTGGGATTCTGATTGAGGGGCGGGGAGGTGACATCTTTCCAAAAAGCCATTTCTTAATTACAGTTCATACTGGAATTTGCTAAAAACTGAGATCTCTAATCACTCAACTCCATTTATATTTTGCATTTCAGGGCCTGGAAGCCCATAAATATAAAAATACACTAGATTGTGCCTATCAGATCCTCAAAAAGGAGGGCTTATTAGCGTAAGTAGATTCAACTATTGTCTATATATGTGGGCTATTATAGCTGCAATATTTCAGTGAAACTATTGTTTTCCATATTTTGATGGGTGACGCTTTTTAGCCCAGCCTACACCTCTTTGCTAGAATGGGATTTATCTTAGTACTGTTGTTTTGGTGTCTGTCTTCATGGGTTCACTTTTAGTGCAGTTTAGAACTAGCATATGCCATTTACAACTACTGTTCCTTACCCTCCCCTGCCCCAAATGACTATATGTCTGTCACATGCACACTGGTCACAGAGGAAAAGAAGGTGGAAGCATATTTGATAACTTTCACTCCTATCCATACACGCGTCTGGAACAGAAGATCAACATCATAAACTATAAGAACTGTTGCCTATTTGCCAGCAGATGGGACTGATTGCCAGTTTATGAATCTGATATAATCAGTTACTGTAGGCAACTTGTTTTAGGAATACTTATTAGAAACTATTTGCAAAACTGTAAAAGTTCAACTTGCCGTTGAAATTGACTTTGTGAAATAGATTTATAGCTGTATACGAAACTTCATTGTTCAAGTCGTCTGACTTTTTATTCCAAAAACTAAAAATATGTTCTTCCTTCTGTGAAGCATTTTCTTATTTATAATTCTTCTACCTACAGATTTTACAAAGGAACAGTTCCCCGTCTTGGCCGAGTCTGTTTGGACGTAGCAATTGTGTTTGTTATTTATGAAGAAGTGGTCAATGTTCTCAACAAGGTCTGGAAAACTGCCTGATGCTGCTTGTATAAGGCTGACGAGGACAGTTTGGATAGCTGGCTAGCCAAGTCCAATGAGTGCAGATCTAAATTGAATGTATTGCCTATGGTTTATTATCAAAGGTGTTTGAAATGCAAACGCTATCATTCCATCTTCATTCTTTAAAGTGACAAAACTGTAATCCAGACATTACACTACTTCAAAGTTTATAAGTTGTATGGTGTAGGGAAAAGGCTAGTAGGGCAATATTACTAACTGCATACATGCTGGCTCCTAACACAGCTGAAATTGGTGATCTTGGTAGGCAGAAAACCAATTAAAGTAAAAACACTTGGCTAGATTCTGCTGTTTACATGAGTGTATCTCTGGATTAATTTTGTTGACCATTAAACTCCAAAGAGGCCCCATCTAAACACACTGCTGTGTCAAACAACTAGAAGTGTTTTGTTTGGTTTGGTTTTAAATGTATTTTAGTTAAACTGTTAACCCGTGTATGGACACTCTTAATTTAAACCAGGCTTGTATAGCTAAATTTACCCTGACGCAGGGTGAACCACATAAACTAGTTTTATGTCTAATTAAAAGTGCACTGGTTCCAAAACAGATTTAGGTAATCTGATTCTTAAACATGTGCAACTTGTGTGTGTAGACAAGGCTTGAGTGCCTTCAATAGAGTTACTGTTTACTTACACTGGTATAATTGAGAGCAGAGTCTGCCGCACTGTTCTTGAAAGATCACATATGCTGAAAAATTGGAGAAGGGAGCACACTTCCCATGCTGGCTGACAGCATCTGTCAGGCTGAATAGCAACTGTGTAAATAGCTTTATTTCTTATTTATTTATTTTTTACTTTGGAGTTGGATTTCTGGGCCAGGAGGAAGCTGCCTTTTGAGCTCCTGCTGTGAGAATGCTGGACCAGCTTTCTGATCCGAGGTACTAGAAGTGGCCAGGAATACTTGGGACCAGATCACTGGCATATACTAGGGATGTAAATATCGGTTAAAAAAGTTAACCGTTAGACTATTAAAATTATATCATTTCATTGGTTAACCGACGCCGCTCCACCGCAGGGGTCCCGCTGGGGCTGAGGGCCTGGCTGGGGCTGTGTTTGCGCCAGCTAGCTAGCCCGACAAGCTTGGGCTGCTTTGGCCCAGCACAGCCAGCCCCCAGGGTTAACGGTTAAGGTCCAGTTAACGGTAAGCCTAATGCTTACTGGTTAACCATTTAACCTTTTACATCCCTACTGTATAAGGGCCCAGTCCTGCTATATTTACTTAAGTAAAGCTCATGTTGAATTCAGTGAGTCTTACTTGAGTAAGGACTGCAGGTCTAGCCCTATTCTGAAATTGCAGAATAAAGTTTCCAAAACTTCTACGGTGTTTCATGCTCTGTCTGTATTCTGGTAACTTTACTTGGCCATTGCAATCTTACTGGAGATCTGGCCCCTGCTTCCAGCTTCTTGAGGGACATCACTGAAAGTTGCTCTGATGGTCTGTCTGGAATAGGAACTCGGGGAGCTGCATCTTCAAGGGTTAGATAATGCCCTAAAACATATTTTGTAGTCTTTGTATTTATGAATGGATAAATGTGTTGGTTCTTAATATATGCTTTAGTAATCAGCCTGCCAAACTGGAACACTGAGCATGGCAGATGGGGGGTTTTGTCCCCGAAAGAGAGAATAAACTTCAGACATTATAACACTTGTTCTTCAAAAATGATCCCAGTTGACCTCTTTATTTTGATGGTACATTAATCATTAAGGCATTTGAAGACATTTTTAATCTGTGAGCATGGCTCCTCCGGGGAATGGGGGTGGGGGAAAATACTTCTCTTACGCTAGTGTAATTTCAGAATTACTTCAAGGGTTACACCAGTGAATCTGAAGAAAATTTGGGCCCGAGGTGCATACAGTTTAAAAAAGACAAGCATTAAAAAAAAGTTGGGGAAAGGACCAAATCAATGTAGATAAAATGTCATCTAATGTACTGTATCCTATAGCATAGACTTGCTGTGGCTTTAGACTTGGACAAGCCAGAAAAATGTCAAACTAGAGCTAAACTCACGGCAATTTAGGCAAAGGATCATGTCAAAGCAAAGGTACTGTCCTGTCTCCTATTATCCCTGTAGTATCTGAACATCCCTTCCTCTTGTGGTTCTCACCACTAGCATTTGGTTGGATTTGTCACCAAGTACAAGAGATTGCCATATTGCATCAATTAAAATTGGAAACTTAGTTGTAGAAGCTTCCTTTACTGTACAGGAAACTTGTGCCAGTCCACTCTCACTTGCTCTCAGCAAGCATTGGCCAACCGAGTGGTGCATGTTTCTCTATGAATTGGCCATTTGCATTCGATATTAAAGTATTTCTATAATCTGAGACTTACAGATAATTTGCTGCTGGGTTTTGGTGAATACAAAGCACATGCTATCGAGGTTGGGGGCATACAGAGCATATTAGGAACTCCTTTAGAATTGGGAGCCATGTTAAGACCTATAACAGGTGGTGTTTTTAACTGGCCATCAAGGAATACTGTATTTAACATGTCTGCTGAATTATTTAAATTTTAAGACACTAAGCTCTAAAGCCATATGCGTTACTTCATAGCTGCCATAACATGGCTCCTTTACATAGTCACTGATACCTCCAGAATAGGCAGGGCTTCCACCTTCATAACTTAAAGAATAATTTATTGCCAAAGTCATTACAACCCTCTTTACTGTCTCAATAAACAGCAAGGTTGTCCCCATGCACTATTGATTGGAGTTTCCACATTGATCAAAATTGTGTCCACTAAAATCACTCTGTAGTTGCCAAAACTTCTTGATTCCCCAGAGACCCATCTGTCTTAACTGCACCATCAAAGGGACACCAGGTGAGTTCTCTTGTCCGACTGTTCTCTACCTTCAACCTTAGGTGGTCTGCCATTTATAGCTGCATCAGCCACTTCAACTCTGGTATAGATAACCAGTTCAAAGCCTTTGTAAACATTGTCCAAGTTCCTCATTGCCACAGAGCCTAAGTATGATTCATTGCTAAAAATGGCTTTAGTGGCTATTTAGTTTCAGAGCTCAGCTGAGGAGGAAGCAATGCCTAACGTGACAAACTACAGTGACTTAAATAGTTATAACAGTGGCTATGTGACGGGAGTTGACTCTGGCCTATCAAATAGAAATAGCAATAAAACTTTAAATACTAGGTCATTAAGCTTAAACAGGAGAGAGCTGAGGAAGTCACAGGAAAGCATCAAGTCTGATCATGAAGTTTAAATGTTGAGGGGGGTGACTTTTAGAAATACTGACAGCTGTGTTGAGTTGTATGTGGGTTTGGGGCCTAGTGTATTTAGCTTTGTTCATTTAGCCATAGTGGCTCATAAGCCACCTATTTTGTTATCCTGAATCTGCTGGACCAGAAATAAAAACACATCATTTTCAGTTGTGGCAAAATCAGAATGATTGTGTTCACCTACAGACAGCATCTTTACAAAGCTACCAAATTGGCAAGTAAAAATACTGTACATAGTTATGCTTATTTGTACGATACCTAGTATTGGTTGGGTCAGTAGTATATGGACTTGCCAGTTGGTCTGGTCGGTAATACATGGAATTATTAGAAGGTCTCTAATTTTATCCATTACTGGGCACCGTAACCAGGGAATGCTATATTGATCAATGCTTCAAGGAAAGCCACTTTCTAATGTTTGTGCCTTTTTCAGTGTTTCTTTAACATTTCTCACTTGTTTGCTACATTTATTTTTAATGTTAAATAATTGTTTACAAGTTCAATCTTTTGTCTCTTTCAAAAAAAAATAAAAACATCTAAATATGGAGCTTCTTAAATTTCTGTTTAAGTGGATTTCATCAGGGAAAACAAATGAGAATTTGATACATTTCAAAAGTATTAATCACGGGGTGAGAAGATAATGGACCAAATTTTGCTCTTGCTTTAAACCAATGCAATCTTGTTGCTTTCACAAGTAAATGAGAGCAGAACTTGCCCACTGTAATCTGATTAGTGATGTAGTTCATATTATTTGGGTAAATATATCCAACTAAAGCAGAATCCCTGCTGCAAAAGATATTTGTTCTATATACCTCTGTATTCTCCACAGCTGGATGGTGCAGAAGGAAACCATCTCAGAAATTCAGTAGAATTATATGGATGGGAAAGTAATTATGCTTGGACATCCTCTTCTCATTCAGCATCACTGCTAGTGTTCTCCTTAGAAACTCCGCATAGCTTCTGGATGGAACAGAGGTAGGAAGCACCTATCCAGCTACTGAAGGTGATTATTTTTTAATTTGTTAACTTGTTCTATCCCTGCATTTTTACTGTGGAGACACACTTGGGGCCCTTAAATAGATACAATGGTAATTGGTTCTTGAAATCTAGATATGGGGTTCCTTGTAGGCTGCACACTAATTGATATATAGAAATTCATCATATGAAAATGCATATTCACAACCTATACTGATCAGATTACAATGTTCAAGCACTCCAAATGGAAGTGCGTACACAACTTTTATGAATGCATTCCCAAAAGTCTTATAAAGGATTTCTTACCTCTCACTAGCAGGGTTGCATAGGGGTATGGTTTGAGAGAGTCTGGGGGAATGGAAAGTGAAACCATGTTCTTCTGAGTGTTGCCTGTTGCACTCGCTAGGGGAGGCAGGTACGATAGTCTGGCTGCACTGAAGTTTGTTGGCGTTCTTGGCAATGTGGCGTCTCTCCTTTATTCATTCAGATCCCCCTGGTGCTACACATGTATCTTACGTTGTCTCGGATGTAATAATTAAAGTTACTATTGATCACTTTTTAAAACGTCATTACAGATATTTCAAATTTGGGAATGTGTTCAAATGAATTTGCATAGTTGAATTTGCACTACACAGAGTGATCTTGAACTGATTTCTAGCCATTAGAGGTCAGTGTTCTACTGCAAATGCTTAGAAAGAAGTACAGCAGGGAAATGTTCAGTCACTGTTAATACTAGATCAGCTGCTTACTACCAATGTTTAGAGAGGTGTGCCTGACCCTTTACAACCAAATAAAACATGACAAGTCTCTATCCTAAGGAGCCTACAATTTGATAACTATATTTACTGAAGGCCTCAGTCTGCAAACCCTGCTCCCAAAAGTGAGGATTTGCAGGCTTGGGCCCCCTAATCAGTTACACTGAAATCCAGGACATCTCTGAAAAGGAAAAATTAACATGTTGAGTGTTGCAGAAATTGAATGCAAAATAATCTGGCCTTACAAGGAGGCTCGAGTTGCCACTGAATAATATGATTTCTCTCTCGTATGCATTGTGGACTGGCTCTGAAGTTTTAGAAGGCCATTAGAAAACCAGTGAGCCATCTATTTCAAAACTGCCATTTGCTGTTGAATCTGATATATACCACTTATATTAATCTCAATTAGATGCTGGTCTCCTATTCTCCCTAAGAATAGGTATTTGTGGAGCCAGAAAAATAATATAAAGAAATCCAGCAGAGGTGTCACTTAAAGGCTTCAGTTTTAGCGCAAGCACATGTACAACTAGTTTTATATTTCATTATTAATTAGATCACATACTATTAACAAATTGAGAAAGCAGACAAAATGAAGAATGGGTGCAACATACATACATATATGTGTATGTTTTAGAGCTGGTTTGAACATTTTCAAAACTTGCAATGTTGATTTAAAAAAAAAATGAACTTCAGACAAAGCTAAATTTAATTGAAAGTGGGTTCATATTTTGAGCTCTAATATTTCTAATACTTTTAAACAGATGTCCAAGAATATAACATAATTATAAGCTAATAGTTACTTGCTGCTAGCTAAATGCAAAAGACAATCAGTGGCCATGTCTGAAACAGTGAAGAAGAGGAAGTCTAGTGCTGCTCAATGTTTGTCCTGTGACTGCTTCATGAATATATCTTCTCTATAATGCTTTTCATCATTGTATCTCACAGAGCTCTGTACAAACCAGGTCACTATCATTATCCCAATTTTTACAGATGGGGAAACTGGGGCATACAAGTAGCAGAGCCAGGAATATAACTCAGGTTTGCTGGAGGACCTTGGGCAAGTCATTTCAGCTTTCTGTGCCTCAGTAGATTTGCATTTGGCCTTGATTTGGCAAAGCACCTAAGTCCATGCTTATGGCCTATTGAAATCAATGGAGCGCAAGCCCTTTGAGCGGGGGCCTATATGAATGAATCTGGGGTGATGCAAGGTATATGGCTAGTAAGAATCATACTGTAATGCCCTACTGACCATGTCAATGGAGAAAATAGTGATGCTGTGCTGTGAGAAAGGGTCTGTAACCACAGTATGTTCTGGCTCTAAAGGTGGGTTTGCTTTCATAGCATTTCAACAGGAAAAAGACTGACTATTACTGTGAAATAGAAATCTAGAGCTTTCCTACTCAGAACACATTTTGTTGAGCAATAGTTGTGTGTATACATTTACTCTCCATCATGATTTTGGTCATTCAAGACCGTGTTAAAACTCAGAACACCAAAACGTTATCTGACAAGTATGCAAAAGCATGCCAAACCTCGATCCACTTCCGTAAAAGCTAGAAGGTTAGCGGTAACTAGGGTGCGGCGCCAGTGGCACCTTATATTTTTCAGATGTGCATAAAGGCTTTCAAATTGTTTCCACTGTGACATTAGCAACAGGATATCTGCATTATAAACAGCAGGATGCTCCCCAGCTTGAACTGTCAGTTTACGTATTCAGTTAATGGCTTTTCCTTATTCTTTTTCAGTCTGCTAGAAAAGCAAGAGCTCCAGCCTTGTTTATATTGGGCAATAATATATTCTACAAGAGATGGGGCCTGAGCCAAACTCCCACTCCAAACGCCATTGAACTTTGGGTTGTTTGGTACCTGATCCAAAACTCTGTCCAAACTATTTGGATTGGAAGAAAACTCTCCATCCAAATCCTTCTGAACTTTGGGGAAGTTCAGACCTCGATTGGAATGGTGTAGCTTGGGCTCATCTCTCTGATTGAATTGAGACAACACTTTTCAGCATGAAGGGGGTACAAAACATTTCACAACTGAAGTGCAACTAGGAAATTTCAGTGTGTGTTTCCTGTTTGAGGGATTCCCTTTGAAAACCATGAGGGAAGTGGGGGGTAACTACATAGTCAATAGCTCTTCTGCTTGTTGTCCTCCCCCCCGACCCCCATGTGTTGGTTTGTTCACAGTTTCAGGCCAAACTTAGGCTGAGTAACTGAGAGCAGCTCCTTGGAAATTAATGGAGTTGCCCGTGTTTACACCAGCTTATCCACTGGCCCACAATTTAGAACAACCAAACTTTAGAAAGTTGTTGTAGTGAGAGAATACTTAGCTATTGCCTGGTCATTGCTATGCAGTGGGTACAGGAGGGCCTCAGCCCTAGGCTTGTGATGTAATTATTTCTGTAAGGTATCTGTAAGTCCTGCTTCAGATGTTGGAACAAAATAGGCTGGATAAGATGAGACAACGTGGCAGTGAGGGGGAGAAGATCTGTAACTCAACAAACTATGACCTGACCATGTAAATTCGTTTGCTGAGTTCAGTCCATCGGACGAACAGATCTGGAACTGCCTGAACCATCTCAGCCTGCTTAGTAATTTTTTCGACAGTTGCACACACGTTGACGCATGCTGGTTCTGTAGTGGTTGCTCAGACAGTGTAGTTGTTATAAGGAAGAGAGTGATCCTGCTCCCATTGAAACCAACAGAAGTTTTGTCATTGACTTCAACAGGAATAGGAGTGTGGCCAAAGTAGTGAAAATCCTCCAGGGATGGTGCATTTAGCAATCAGTGTTAGCATCATTATCCCTCCTGGGCTGGCTCCTAACCCTGCAGTGAGAGTCCAGCCTCCTGCCCCTCTATGTTGACTCAGTTGAGTAGGCTTGTGCATTGTGCAGAAGGGAAATGCAGTGACGTAGTTGGGCCAGATTACTGTAGCTCCAACACTGTAAAGTGCTGTAGCTCCATTGACTTGGTGCCATGGTGATTGACCCCAGCCGAGGATCTGGTCTGGGATATTTAGCAGGTAAGGCATTTGAGCTGCACATGCTTAAAACTGTAGTTTCAACTAATATTTACATTTAAAAAAAAAAAATCTTCTTGCCAGTTTTCTGTAAAGTGGGGCAGGGGGGCAGGCAGCAGTTGCTGGCTCTAGAAGCCAACTGAGGAGAAGCAGGATGATCTGTGGGACAGAATCTGAGCTGTATCTATCTTAGGTACACATTCGGCTCCCATCACCATAGTACACCTCTACCCTGATATAACGCGGGCGTGGGGAGCCAAAAATCCCTACTGCGTTATAGGTGAAACGCTGTTATATCGGGGTAGCAGTGGCAGGGCTCCAGCAGTGATTTAAAGAGCCCGGGACTCTGGCCGCGGGGAGCCCCAGGCCCTTTAAATTGCTGGCGGAGCCCCGCTGCCGCAGCCCCGGGGTAGCAGCGGCAGGGCTCCTGCAGTGATTTAAAGGGCCCGGGACTCCACGCAGCAGCCGGAGCCCTGGACCCTTTAAAGCGCCGCCGGAGCCCCGCTGCTACCACGCTATATGCGAACCCGTGTTATATCGGGTCGTGTTATAGCGGGGTAGAGGTGTATCTGCACATCTTACTGTATTTATCCTCCCAACACCCCTGTGCGGTAGGACAGTGCTATTTTCCCCTTTGTACAGATGAGAAACTGAGGCTGAGAGAGACTAAGTGACTTGGCCCAGGTCACACAGGATGTCAGTGGCAGAGCAGGGACTTGAATTCAGTCTGAGTCCTAGGCTACCATCCTTAGCAGTGGGTCATCTCAGTGTAGATGAAGGAGGAGGCTTGGTAGGGAGCACGACACTCATACAGAATGCAGCTGTGATAGTCCCTACCATGCAAATAGTTGTAGCCTACTAAATATTACTATCCTTTGTACTGCAGTAGGACCCAGCGGTTTCAGTCACGTCCTGAAGCCAATGACGTTGCTCTGAATTTACAGCCCTATGACTGAGATCACAATGGGCCCCAATGTGTTGTTTTTCATTTAAATTCTAAGTATATTTCCGTTTTGAAAAAACTTCCTGGGAATCTCTTTCCCGCTGTATCCTCCACTCAGCCAGAAGCACTGAACCAAAAGGAGTTTGACATATATTTTATTATAAATGGTCATCAATACAGAACCAAAGTCATTTTTATAAATATCTGTGAGGAACAGGAACAGATGCAGGTAAAAAACCATCCTTTAGCAAGAGCAATCTGCTTGCCTGGCCGTTGTTACTTTCTATTAGTTTGTTCTGGGGGGATGGGACTTCAGTTTTTTACATTCCTTGCAAAAACAAAGCTGCTGATCTAGTGAACAGAAGCCAGAGGGTGGAATCTGATCTTTTTTTCACAGGTGTAAATTTGGAATAACACCACTGAAGTTAATGGGGTGACCGTGGGTTAATGAGGGTTAACGGAGATCAGAACTAGCCCAAGGCGATCCAAAACTCCCAAATCATTTAGTGGCACCTTAGCAGGCTCCCTCAGCAGGGAGGCCGAGGATGGAATGGGTCCTGGAGATCTCTCCTAGGGCTGGGGTGGAGGCACATTGCTGGGCAGCTTCCTCTGCCGCTGCCTGTGTTATACCTGCGAAATAGGACTCCTGAGCAGTTAATCTTTGCCGCTTTGTAAGCACTGAATTTATGACCACGTACATAAATGCATACAAATAACAGCCCCACTCCCCCCATGCCTCCTTAGCAAGGACTTAAGCCAGGACCTGCAGCACAGGCCTCAACCAACCACTTGAGCAAAAGATTTTTAGGTTTGACCCCCACTGGCACATGCTGGTGGAGTTTGTTACACGGTAATAGCCCATATGGGGATTTGAGCTCAGATGCTAAGTGGGTTGTGTCCCTTGCCTCTAGTGGCTGATGCAGATAAAAAGATAATAGCCTACTACTGCTGCAAGTGACATGTGTAACTCCGTTAGCTTAAGTGGCAAAGGCCTGTGCTGTAGTTTCAATCCCCATATGGGCCACCGCTTTGTAAGAACCCCCACCAGCAGTTGTTATGTTGTGCACACACACAACAGAATAAACACACCTGAGGGCAGTGATACTGCCATGGTGGAAGTCAAATAACGTGTATTCACTAGAGCAGAGGCTGCCTTCCTTTGTAAAGCCTTGGTGTAAGCTGCCTTCTGTTTCTTGTGTGCTACACTGGACAGAGGAGTAGAAAACATATCTACATTATCCCGTGTGGCTTAAACTGTGGTAGGAGAGAATGACTTTGAAGCAGAGGTGCTCTTACCATACAGAGCCATGTGTCCCAAGCTGACTAGAAGGAGACTTATAATTTAGCTTTCTTCAATCTTTTAACACAACTGTATTTAAAACAACTTATCACTAGCACCAGAATGACAATTTCTGCCTTTCCCTGTATTTTACTGGCCCATTGTTGTGATCAACACTGTGGGGCCCTGCTTGGCAACAGTGTAAGCAGTGACATGGCTGAATGCAAGCACAGGGACGATAACAAGCTTCTGAGTGAACAATAATGGCCGCGCTCTATTCTCAAAACACCGCTCTCCTTTCGTTGAGAAAACACCAGAGTCGTCTCGGTATGGGGTTGTGTTCAGGCTTCCCGGTGGGTTTATTCAAAGCGGCGCAGGTGATTGTATAGTGACTGTACGTAGGTGAAAACACACATGGGATCTGGCTTGCGTCCCATCACCATCATGTCGTCCACTTCTATCAGGCGGTCGCAGTGAGCCAGTTTCCTGCAGTAACCCCAAAACAGAGCCATCAAACAAAGGGTTATCGCCAACTATTTCCAGTATCCATTTGCTACCCCGGTATTGGAATCACTCGGGCTTGTATCAAACAATGGAATTTTCTCTCAAAGAAATCTATATAACATTGCAGTTAATACTGAAACGGTCAAGCTCATGTATTGCTTGAAGGCTGCCATTTTCTGTAACCAGAGAAAATTCCTGTTCCACCTTTCTCATGGACTGACTCAAAGCTCAGAGGGATTTTTTTCCATTGGTTGCAATAGACTTCAGATCAAGCCCCTAATGCTCTGCTGGATGCATCCCTGTCTCTCATCATGCCACAGTTCCCCTGCCTCTCCCTGGGCCTCAGCAAGCAGGGTCCCTCGGGTTTGCAAATCCTCTTCTCCCACTTGCAGGAGAAAGGAAGCCTGGGTCACTCCAGTTGTTCAGAGGGGAACCCAGGGGCTGTTCTGCCGACCAGTAGGGATGCTTGCAGAGGACAACAGGGGTAAGTGAAATGGCAAGGGAATTCATGAGGAAGGCCTGGATGTTTGTTTTAGGTGAAGTGACCCAGGCAGCAGTCCTGGATAGTCATCAGTATCAAGGGCTGACACAGGCTAGGATCCAAGATCAGGCAGAAGGGGCGATGTCTGTTGAGGCCTGGGGTGGGAGAACTGCGGAATGATGCACACTGGGCAGACAAAGGTTTGTCCAGTTGAGCCCAAGTGATGTGGAAGGAAATGAGACACCAATCTTTCTCTGCTCTAAAGAAAGCACCAAGGTCAGAGTCAACAACAGCCAGGGGGAAGCTGACATTTCCACAGGCAGCTCTTATCTAATAGGTTACTACTGAATTTTCAGTGTCTCTTCTGGTCTAGCGCACATTTAGCTTGGCACACCATCTTGGCTATGAAAAAAGCTGGGTTTGGGCCACAGGATGACTGGTCCCTTCGAGAGGGAGGGAGAAGTCCAGTGCACCTGGGACTGATTACCTGCTACCCAACTGGGCTTAAGGGAAAGCACTTGGGCCTTATAAGGGGGCAGGCAATAGTAGGGGAAGGTTGACTACCCACTGATCTCTCTCAGCTCAGGCTGGTGAGGCTGCTGTGGGAGGGCTAGTGCGTGAGGAGGCTGAATTCTAGCTAGGAAGGGCTGAGAGTGGCTGCTCGGTGAAGAGCCAACGCGGACAGAAGAAGAGCTCCAGGACTGGCTGCGCATGCTAAAGCTGAGTATGAACGTGGGTGTGGTGGTGATGGACTTTATTTGAGGACTTTGTTTTGAACTGTAAATATTATTAAACCAGCCCTAGGCTGGGGTGGTGGTAACCATAAGGAAACCTAAGAGAGTCCTGAGAAAAGGGGAAGACTAAACCAGGGCTGTACAGAGCCACCCCGTGCAATGAGAGGCGCTTGGGAGCTAAGGCATTCATAGTTCATGTCAGAAATCAACCTGCTAAAAAATCATGAGGCTCACTCACGTGATTGTTAATCAGCCGCAGGCGTAGGAAAGATTATCTTCCCCTGTCATTTTATTTATCTATGACTGAGTTCGCTTGCAGCGAGCTCAAATACAGTGCACGGCCTTTATGGTGAGAGTTTCGCTTCATGGCAAATGGTGATTCCAGTTCTAGTGAAGTTTTGATTTGAAAAACTTCACTCTGAGTGGGCCCTACTGTATGTCAGTGTTAGTGTTTGACGCTACATCAAAAGCTGTAGGCGCCTGTAGCCGTGCATTGCTGCATCCTGTGATTATTTGGAAAGAGCATGCTGAACCTGACTGTGTACCCCATGGAGCGTTCTTATTGTTACCCGAGTTAAACTGCACAGCAACTGAGTATGAGTCATGTTTACATTGGGTCAAGCAGCTTAAAAATTCCTTCCTTCTGTAATTAAACAAAATTATCAAATAGCTGAAAAGTTCCCCTTTGTTATGAATTTAGCAAACCCTGGCTGGTCTCATTCACTGAGCCGGTGTGCCAAAACACGCAGGATGACGCAACTGCGTGGTGTTATCCCTCAATCTATTTTACAAAGATTCCCCTAACAAACAGGGCTGAGATTTTTCAGAAATGCACAACGCTAGCCACTCTCTGCTCCCACTGAAGTCAACTCTCATGGACATCAATAGGAGGAGACTTGCAAATCTCACTCCAGAAAACTAAACCACTTGGTGCATCCTTTTGATCTTTCCAGAGGGGCTAGATTCGCATGCAAACCTCATCTAAATCGGGTATTAGTGTGGGATTTTCAAAGGGGTTTAAGAATTAGTTGCCCAATTCCCACTGAATGTCAATGAGAGTTGGATGCCTAACTCCCTGAGGCTTCTATAAACCTCGGGTTCTTTGTTACGATGGTTACTGGAAAAGTTCAGTAAGAGTCACTTATTAATTGTATCATAAAAAGCTAGAAAGGATATAAATTATTCTTCTCTGTCCAAATACAGGATATAGAACCAATTTCCCAAAGAATAGTGAAATAACACTGTAAGGCTGGTTTAAATGAAATGCTTATAAAATCATCCCACTCAGATGAGACACTTACGTTGCAGCAATTACCTAATAAAGCTTCAGTCTAATGTCAAACCCCTTAAGACCAGTAAATGTTTCTCTGTGCAGAAAATGGCAGAACGGAATTTAATGGAATGCTTTAAACTGTTAAAATGAGCCACCTTCCATAAACTGTACCACTTCAGAGCTTTCCTTGTGATTTGCTTTGACTGCTGTCTGGTTCTTGATTTTAACTTTGAACGCTCCCAGTACATGTTGACTTCTGGCCTAATGGAAAGATTGGCTTTTATAGCACAGCACAGAGTTTCAGACATCAGGTCCTTTATAAAGTTACAATGAGCTAGTGCATACTAGGGTTTTAACAAGAATATTGCTAATACTACATTCTCCATTAGGCCATCTGCGTCTTCATTAGCCTGGATTTGGTCTTGACAGTTCTGACTATGCCAAAGCTTTGTTCCTGCTGTTTACTCTTGGGAAGAAAGAGAGGAAACATCATCTGAAGTTCCCACTGGCCTGCAATAGAAGAAACAGCTGCAGGAGTCTGGAGGGATGTATCTGCAGACCTTTGCAGCTGGGAAACACAATTAACTCAGCTCTGCCTTTAATAGAAAGTGAACTTGCACTCCATGTGACACTGGGAGAGTTCTGGGGTCTATAATCAATAGTCCACCAGACAGCATCTCTCGGTAGTTTTGCTTTTCTTGCTACCATCTATGGAACAAAATAGTACTGAATATTTTTCAAGTCCTAGTTAAGAGACTTAGGGTATGTCTCCGCAGAGATAAAAGACCCGTGGCATGGCTGCAGCTGGCCTGGGTCAGCTGACTTGGGCTCAGGCTCTGGGGCTACAAATTGCTGCGTAGACCTTAGGGACTTTCCATCTTTGCAGGGTCCCGCAGCTTGAGCTCCAGCCCAAGCCTGAACGTCTACACAGCAGTTTTACAGAGCCCGAGCCCCATGAGCTCAAGTCAGCTGACCCGGGCCAGCCGTAGGTTTTTTTTTTATCCCTGTGTAGATGTACCCCAATATAGACCAACCTTAAGGGTTTTTGTGCCAAAGTAGCTACACCAGTGCCAACTACTAGTGTAAATGTACTGCACTGATGAAATACTGGGGCCTTGTCTACACAGGGCGTTAGTCCGCATCTGTGGGGCGTAAATTCTAGTGCACACTAGCGTGTTGCACATTAACTGGAGCCAGCTGGTGTGCATTAAAAGTTCCCTAGTGCGTGTTAACATAGTACTGTTTGAAACAGGACTCAACACTCACTAAGGAGCTTTTAGTGTAGGGTGCAGGTGGGCCAGTTAGCATACAACATGCTGGTGTACACTACAATCCACACCCCACTGATGCGCACTAACGCATCGTGTAGACTAGCCCTGCTGCAGCTTACTCCGGTTTCAAACCACACTAAGTTGCACTGGTGCAGCACATCGACACTGAGATTTGTGCCTGTCTAACTACACTGGTACAAATCACTCCCCAGCAGAGACGGGCCCTTAGACAAATGTGTGTGTTAACAACAGAGCCCTAGGCTGACATTTTAATTGCTTTAATTTACAATGATAAGAGTGTACAGACATAACTTTCCTCCCTCCTAACAGTATTTCACAAAGCAAAATAAGTGTTGCTCTAAATAACAATGGTATTCCACTAAAACAAAAACGACAAAACATGAGGGTCTGATTGTATGTTCCTTAGTCACCCAAAAGTCAGGAGAAATTCAGTTCAAGAAAAGTGTCCATTGCAGAAACGCAAGTACACAGAATCATGCTGTGTATATATGTCAGTGGCATACTGGTTCTATACATACTGTAAGCATGCATAGCAGGACCGGTAAAAGGGCTTTGGTACGGCAGTCCACTTTACTCGCTATCTCCTATGTTAACACCACAACTACTGTCTGCTCAAAGACCACTCACGTGCCGCCTCTCGACTGATGCGTGTTTTACATTTGTTTCGCCACTTGATTTTGTGTTTATTTCACGGATCAGCATCATTTTACAGCTATAGAAAATTAAAGACAATGGCCATGGCTTGCACGTACTTTGCCAGGACAGGCTCACTGGGAGGGCGGATAAATCTCTCATTGCAAGTGTCCTTGCAATAGCCACTCTTGTTCCCTTGCAGGGGATGCCAAAAAGCAGTTCTCCTACCTGCCAAGTTAGAGTACTGTAAATGTGAATTTGATTAGGCACCATGGTATCGCGACTCTTGGGACTGTTGTTTTGGTTCCTGGTTCTGTATCCTAAACTTTTCAACTCAAAGGCAAAGAATCCTTGACCTCGTAAGTTAAAGTTGGAGGGGCAGATCCAGAGCTGCTGTAAATTAGTGTAACACCATTAAAGTCAACGGAGCTATGCCAGTTTACTCAAATCAATGGCATCCGCCAATTTACAGGATCTGGCTGAGAGTAATTTTTAAAGTGACCCGATTTTCTAACAATGGAATAATAACTTATTTTAAATTCAGTTTGCTTGTATTTTCCACTGCATGTAAGTCACCTTGTACAACCCACCCTCCAGCTGTCTCAAGGAAAGTGCATGTATTCTGTTCTCTGCTACATTGAAATCCAATAGGCTGTCAACAATTACGAGTCATACGGTCTGATCTGGTTACTTTGTCATAGTTACCAGTAATCCATCTTAAGACCATTTCTGGTTTTTTCCAAATCTCAATTAATAAAATGTATAAGGTTTAAGAGCTTTCCAGATGGGTATTTACATGGATTTAGAAAAGCCACCTGTCGGGAACATGCAGTAATAACTGTCAGCAGAATTTGTAAAAGCTATTTTAACTTATTTCCCTCAAAGGACTAGAGGGAAACAACATCCGATTAGACAACAGCCCAGGTTGACTTAAGCTACTGAATGTGGAACCTGAACGGAAGTTCTATGGTGTGCAATAGAAAGATCAAGTTAAGTCTCCTGAAAGTGTTAAAGTGAAAACCATGAATTTCCAGACCTAAATCAAGTGCATCAGAACTTCAGGTTAGTGCACGTACCCACACTCTGAAGACCCAGTCCTGCCTCCCATGGATGTCAGTAGCAAGACTGCCATAGATTGCTGTGGAAGCAGGACCCAGCTATTAGAAGCTGCAGTGGTAAGTGCTTTATAGATACTCTGGTGCTAAGCATTATGGGGGAGATGCTCCTAAGTGCTGAAGGGGAGATTTTCAAATGGCACTGATGCTCCTAAATCCCTTGTGTATATAATAGCTATGACTAAAATACTGTGGGATTAATCTGGTTGATAGGGAGAACTGGAGTGCGCAGGCAAGAATCTGAGTGCATGAATCCAAAGACATACTAGGGCACAGCGCCCTGGAGTTTCTTTGCAACAACTTATTGATTACCAGTCATCTGCTAAAAATGCCTCTTGATTCCTGAGCCTCCTGCTTTATGTGATGTCTTGTAAAGTCTTACAACTCTTTTCTGGCATAATAAGTGTGAGCTTGTGATGCAGAGTATGAGAGAGAAATGATCACACTCTTGCCGCACAGTCTTGTGAGACTTTTAACTGGATGCACTTCACAGAGATCTAAAGTGATACTCACTCAGCCATGGTGAAAGCCAGCTCAAAGTTCTGCTTGCGGTTAGCTGGGTCAAGCGCATTATAATCGAAGGCTTCGGGGAAGAAAGAATGCACTAGGGCACAGAATGCCATCCCGTCACTCCAACTCGAGGAGAAGTTCTGCAGATCAAGGTGCTGTCAGAATGCAAACAGAGCTTTAGGGCTCTGTACAGAGCTGGGAACTGCTTTATACTTGACCTTCTCTTACTCACCAAAGGGAACATGCAGAGTACACAGCAGATGCCTTATGTTTTTTGTTTCCATGTTTGTACACCCATTACGTTATTTGGGCTAAGAGGAGAATTGGCATCCTCAGCCCTTTTGTGAAAGTTAGCACAGGTGCAAAGCAGATGTGTAGTCTACGGGCCTGATCCAAAGCCCAATGAAGACAATGGAAAGACTGCCATTAACTTCAATGGGCATTGGATCAGCCTCTGTCTTTGTCTACTCTAAACTGAGAGCATTACTTAGCCCTATGGAGTAGTCGCTAACCGGAGGATGGTATTTTTCTGTGCAGTGCTTAGTGTCGTATAAAGACTAACCTGTATTGCTTGCTATACATTTAGGGTCAAATTAGTACTGACTTTAGAGTGACCAGATGAGGGGAAGAAAATATCGGGACACATGCGGGGGGGGCGGGGGGGGGGCGGCTGAGCAAAAAAAAAAAAAAAAATGGCCGAGCGAGCTGAGCAAAAAAAAAAAAACCACAGTGCTGCCTGTGAATATCTAAGATCGGTTGGGACACGGGACAGAGACCGAAATATCGGGATGGTCCCAATAAAATCGGAACATCTGGTCACACTAACTGACTTACACTCTGAATAGCCCTGTTAACTTTAAGGGAGTTGTCTGAAGGTAAATGAGGGGACACTTTGGCGCATTGGAACTGCACACAATGAAGGACCATGCAGAAACTGGCCCATTTGCCATTACAGCAAAGAGCCAAAGTCATTCTGGATTTGCACCCATGTAACAAAATGGAATTGGGCTCTTTTGCTTCGTGGTGCTACACTTTTCCCCACCATACAAAAGTCAAACCCTGATGGTTTCGTTATCTGTTGGAATATACCCCTGAGTTTAGAGTTCAACAACAATTATATTTTGTTTTCTCAGAATGGAACTGTGGAATGGGCATTCTTTTGCTCTTATAAATCTAGGAAATTGTCCCTTTCCCCTCGCAATTGTATTAGGCAGTGCCGTTTAATGCTATGTAACTCTAACGGAACCTCCCCCAGGCCAGATTCTCTTCAGTTACACTAGAGCAATCCCATAGACATGAACGTGCTGAAACTGGGAGAATTTAACCTCAAGCATTTAATATGATTAAACATCTCTAATTCCAATATAGAGCAGTCTGGTTTACGGCATAACAAAGTTATCTTGGTCTCCAGGTAATAGTACTGCCGAGTAATCTCCAGCCCTATCCACATCCCATTATATATAATAAAGGAGGCACACACTGCAATTAGCAAAGAGTGAATCTAAAACAAACGTAAGATGAATCCTATAATCACACACAATTCAGACCTCAATCCAGCAAAACACTGAGGGCCAGATTTTTAAAGATATTTAGGCGCCTAACTCCTATGGCGAGTTGAGTGCCTAAATATTTTAAACAATCTAGCCCTTAAGCACTAACGTCAATGATGTGAGTAGTCTCATTGACTTCAAATGAACTAAGCAATACACACAGTTTCTTGGGGGGGGTTGGAGACCTGTGATAAATGTAACCCATTGTCTAGTGCATTTTAGATTCACTCGCTATGGAACACACTTTCTGAGTACAGTTTCTCTAGAAATACTCAAATACGTTCCTGGAAATCATTAAAATGGAAAGCAGTGACATCTTCTCACCTTGTATCCTATGGTTTTGGAGCGACACCAGTCCAGTAGAATCTGCTTAATGCTGCTTGCACTGGCGACCCCAAAACTCTGTGACCGCTTCAGCTTTGCTTTGGACTCTCCTTTTCCTCTAGAAGAAGAAAAGGGAGAAAACCTTGACGAGAGGAGACTAATCCTAACGTCTTCACGTCAGCTGCGTGCCCTGACAGAGACAGTAAAGAGCCCATAAACACAACCTTTTTTTTGCCACCCCTTGCCTATGTGAGGCATGCATAGGGGAAATCCTGGCCCTAATCACGCTAAAGGGAAAACCCCTATTGACTTCAAAAGAGTCAGAATTTCACCTCTAGCTTCTATTTACAGTATAAACATTGAGGCCAGGACCATGTCCTGTAAAGCACAGTACACATTGTTGGCTCTCGAGTAACAATATAAAACCATGAAATCCATCTCCTTTTATGAGCCATCCAGAGGGAGGTTTTTACAACACTCCCTTCTGAACAACACCCGCTGGGCCAGGAGAGTGAATATACAACAGCTTGAGCTCTGAATTTCCTGGCTTCTGTTCTTTTCAGGTTGACCGCCTGACATTACTGAATCTTCATTCTTGGTTGGAATGTCCACCAAGGACTTGAGCCAGTACCCACTGGAAATTCTCCCACTGCCTTCAGTGGAGCTGGATCAGGCCCCAGATTTCCTTTGCTCAAATTTCCAAGTCTGGAGATCCCTCTGCTATAAGTCATTAGCAGAATATTTTCCCAGTACTGAGCCCCCTTTGGATGCAAGAGGGACTAAGGAGTGACATACTTTCCACTGTCCTGCTCAAATTTCTCAAAGAGCGCTTTCCTGGCCTGCGTTCCTGAAGTGCGTGGCAACGTCTGAGACCGCACCAGTTCTCGCCTCCTTTCCACTTGGCGATGTGCAGTCGGAGGTGGGGAACAGGATTTGGGTGTCACATCATAGTAACTGTCAATGGTATTGCTGAAAGAGAACACCAAAAACACTCTAAGAGAAACTATCCGGAACATTGGGTATCACCACAAAGCACTGAGATCAGTAACAGCAAAACTTCAGCAACCTAAACCCATGGAATAAACATTTTCAAAAGCATGTGAATAACTTAGCCATTTTCAAAAGTAACTTGGGTATTTGGGAACCTAGATCTCACTGAAAGTCAATAGGACGTAGACTGCAAAAGACTAGGTCTCCAAGGGTATTGAGATGCCTAACTCCCATTGAAATCAGTGGGAGTTAGGTGCTTAAATAAATATCTAGGCCTAAGTCACTTTTGAAAATGGGACTTAGCCATCTAAATCAGGCGTTGCAATTCTGAGCAGAGCAACTCCTAACTCCCTTTAAAAATCTATGCGTTAGGCACGTAAGGTCTGAATCCTCATTAATTTCCAATGAGATTTAGGCATCTAAGGGCATAAGTCACATTTTTGGTACTCGGGCTCCTAAGTCACTCATACCAAGCCCAATCCTCAGCTCCTATAAATCAGTGTAACTCCACTGCCTCCAATGGACCCAGGCCAATTTACACCAGCAGGCCAGTTGGATTATATTATACAGGATTATATATCGCTTTGCACTTCTATTTGAGGTTCCCAAAGCACTTGACAAATATTAGTGATTTAAGCCACATCGTACACATGTGAAGGAGGGTGTGTTACCACCATTTCCAACCGGGGGAAACTGAGGCACAAATCGAGGCACTGACTGGTTCAAGATCACACATGATCTGCGGCAGAGCTGTGAATCAAACCCAGAGCTACTGACTCTACGTCCCATGTATGAAGCCCATGATGATCATTCTTCTCTGACTTAGCCACCAAGGAGCTGGTATCGCATCCTAACTTATTAATTGTTCATAAGAAACGTAAAACCCTGTTCAGGGAAATTTTCAGGGCAGATGCAAGCCCAGTTTAAGAGGGTTAGGTAATCTATGCTACCCTTTTTCTTGATGAGGTTTTGCATGCTGAGGATGCCTTGATATTGCCGCAGTCATTGTGATACTGTGTAATCCTATACTAAACAACTGTGACTTTGAGTTAATCAAAAAGGTGTGGTAGTCAGCCTTTCGGAGTGAAGGCAGAAAGTCATAGTGTGTCCTGCAAGGAGTTTAGAAACTTAAAGCTGTAAGCTAAGCTGCAGGCCAGTCAAACTAAGGATGTTTGATAAGGGTCATGCATTCAAGTGCCAAAAATAGACCCAAAATAACAACTTTTACACAGCTGAGTGCTTTAAAAGGAGTTTTCAGAGGCCCAGGCATGGCTATTAAAGGACAACTGAAGCTTTTTACATCCCATCTGTGCCTGTTCACGCTGGGATTAGAACAGGGCTAGCAACATGGCAATCAATAGCAAGGTTCTGAACTTGGTGCGTTCTGACAGTGAGATTTGTATGAGGGTGGAACACTCCATGCATGAAGACATAGGTCACTAGCCTAGCTAAAGCACGATAAAGTATACTGCAGGGAACAATCCTGCACTGGCTGGGGGAACCGGCTAGATCAAAGGTTATCAAATTATCTCGGCACTTATGTGGCCCCCATCGCTGAGCACCTCACACAAAGCAATGGACTTATCTTTCCAACACTGCTGTGACATAGGGAAATGCTACCCCCATTTTACAGGAGGGGTGCTGAAGTACAGAGAGATTAAGGGACTCCTCCCAGGTCACACAGGGAGTCTAAAGTAGAGCCAGGAACTGAACCAAGATCTCCCAAGTCCCCATTCAGTGCCTGACCCACCAGCCCATCCTTCCCTTATCCTGTAATGCTGGGCAGGTAACCACATGCTATTCCCAACCTGCTCCTAACACAGTAACCCATTTCTGGGTTTGCCTTTACTGTTAAATTACATGACAAACTAATCTCAGTCTAAGCATCATCATGAGCTTGACAGTTCCTGAGAAAACCTGCCAGTCTCTAGTTCCTTCTGCCTCAGAGACACTCAAACCCTTTTGTAGACTGGAGCCAGTAGGACGCACCTGGTCTGGCTGCCAGGGTGAGTCAACAGAACACCTCTGCATTTAGGCTACGTTGAACACACTCAGAAAAAGTCTCACTGAAACAGTCAAGGGAAGATCCTACCTTTCACTAGCTTTGGTTCCACTAGTCAATCCATAGCTCATGGCTGACATAGACTTTGTGACAGAAGTGCTTTTCTCTGTATAAACAGCAAGAAAAACAAGATGCATCAGTGTTGAAAGTATTTTCTCTCCTTCCCACACATGTTTTTAATCTATTTCCTGACATGTGGCCACACATTTATTCTTACTCACCGCAATGAAAAGTTGCAGATTGCTCTATAAAAGACCTCTGCCAGTATGAGCTAATGATTTCCTGGGGAGAGATTCTCCCCCCTGTCCCAGGCACCAGACATCACTATAGTTGCATACAGGGGCAATAAACAGCTCCCAAGGGGCCACAGGACAATTCCCCTGGTGCAGACACTGTGCTGGGACTCCACAGGCACAGAGGAGAGGGCATGCTGGAGATGGAGCCAGGGCAGGAGGAAAAGGTACTATATCATAGGCTGCTATGGTCATTCTGGCAAGCCATAAGCAGCTGTAGGGAGGCTAGTGTAATTTAAAGCAGCTGCCCTACAGGCTACTTTAGTTCCACCAAGGGCCATTTCAGCCCCCCAGAGCAGCCCAGGTTCAGCAGGATGCAAAGGTGGCTTACAGCAAAGCTTTGCCCCTACCTCTCCCTGGGCTGCATCTTCTGTGTCATGCCTCCTGGAGGCACAGCCCAGGGTCTCCGCCCTGTTCACGACTTGTGCTTGGGAATGAAGCATTAACACTAAGGGGCTGGTTCTCTTCTCCATCCGTTTCATATGCGTGCAGCTGCATCGACCTCATTGAATGACTCCCTGGTACTGTAAATGAAAAGGCAATTGGGCCCTAGGTTTTCGAGTGTAAACTTAATTGCCCTTTGGAAACCGAATGTGAAGATTCTTCATCTCAGGTTTAATCCCTGGACTGTGAAGGGACAGGTTTTCCTGTGCTCTTCTGCCCAGAGCTGATCTGGATCCTCACCTTGCAAGCCTGTGGGAGCCTGTGCAAGCCTGTGCGTTTTCTAGGCTGTGTCGTTTCTGCATCCCTGCTGAACTGAAATCAGTTCCAAAGGGCTTTGTCGTCTACAGAGAGTAATAGCTTGGTGATGTGGACTAACAGCATTTTTGGACAGCGTTCAAGTCATTTGTTTAGCCGTGAATTAAGAGTCTGAGGCATTTTGTCCTTTTACACATTCATGACTTGAAGAAGGGGTGAGAGGTTGGAAAGAAAAGTTTTCAAACCGCGCTACCCCCATCCCTAAGGCTCCTGCGATGAATTTGCTTTGCCAGGGTGGTGCTGTGTGGCTGCTGCACCAAAGCAGCTCTGTTTAGCAGCCTTCCTGATATGTACCAGGGTTTGATCTGCCTTCATTTGTATACCACCCATGGGAAAGTCTTTTCCCACCAGCTGTCCGGGCTGCAGCGTCACACAGCTCTTACTCCTTCCACGTTCCCCGCAGCAGAGACATCTGGCCATTCTCTCCTCCAGAAAATCAAGTTTGCCCCAATGTACAGCAAAGAACGCAAAATCAGTCCGATCTGGTAGCACCATGGCCTCAGTGCGAGACAAACCATTAGAAAGTGAAGAGAATAAATTCCCTTCTGGGAGTGTGATTTATGAAGTGTTTGTGGTAAGGACAAAGAGCATTTGGAAAATCCAAAATAAACTGAAGGCTTTTTTTTTGCTCTGGCTGGATCATCCTAAGGGTTTGTAAAACCAAACGCCAGTGGCAAAGTACTCCAAGGGCATGTCTACACAGCATGTCTACACTCCAAGGGCATGTCTACACAGCTAGCCTACCAGAGCTCTCCTGAATCCAGCTAGCACAGGTGAACAATAGCAGTGAAGACAGCATAGCACGGGATTCAGCGCAAGTAGTTCAAGACTGGCACAGACCCATGGTATATACTTGCCATGCTAGCCAGCTCTGAAGCCCACACGGCACTATCTTCACTGCCGTTACCTGCGCTAGCTGGATTCAAGCTAGCTCGGGTAGGCTAGCCCATGAACAGCTTTTGCTGTGTAGACATGCCCTGAGTCTGAATGGACCATTGCCCTCTGCTAAGAATTGATTTATTGACTCTCACTGAAGCCAATGGAAAGACTCTCCTTGACTTCAATGGGGCTAAATTGGACCTCTACATGCAGCCTTGTAATGCTCTTAGCGTTACTACATACTGATGTAATATAACCATCCAATTAAAGATTAGTGGATAGACAAATCCTACTCAGTAGAGACGGGACCAGATCTGAACCCCCAAGCACTGCAGCACTGGCTACCCTGTATTGTTTAGCACAATAATGTGGGGTTTGGATATACCTTCCATGCTGAAGGGCAGAGAAAATAACACCCACCTGCAGCTATGGAGGTGCCCATTGTTCTCACGGAACTTGAATTCCAGGTCTTCACAGCAGTCGCTGAAAAGCAAAAAAGACAGAGGAGGGGTTTGCTTGTTTCTTTGTTTTAATAAAAGGGCAGGTAGAGAGGGGGGATTTTTTATTTAAATGGGCACAATTTCTCTTGTTGGCAATGGGGCTGGACCTTCCTTTCACAAATCAGGAGTTCAATGGCATTCCATCAGTGTCAGACTGGTGCAATAGGAGAATCAGGTCCATGCATCCCCCTCCCCTCCTATTTTCCAACCCGCTCTACTCAGGACTCCTTTGTTTTATTCCGGGCCGCATTGCTCACTCCTCTTTGAAATCTCAGGCAGGTCACTTGAACTTTCTGCACCTGAGTTTCCTCATCTGTAAAACAGAAACAACAAGACCTTCCTCACGGGGAAATTGTGAGCAAACCACTACGGGCTTGATCCCAAAACTACTGTAGTCAATGGAAAGACTTTCATTGACTTCAGCAGGCTTTGGATCAGGTCCTATCTAACCCCAATGGGAGCAACGTCTATGTAAAATCTGCAGTATGTGACTTAGGCTCAGATAAACTGGATTACAAACATCACAGCCACTAACCTTTGCATGAAGTGCAGTTCAGAAAAGAA
Source organism: Platysternon megacephalum (assembly GCA_003942145.1). Taxonomy (NCBI): domain Eukaryota; kingdom Metazoa; phylum Chordata; order Testudines; family Platysternidae; genus Platysternon; species Platysternon megacephalum. The sequence continues at coordinate 8,307,877 of QXTE01000018.1, read as the reverse complement.
GAACGCTGAATAGTGTGAACAAGAATCAAATTATATGAGCTTTTGTTTTTTTATTTATTTATTTTTAAATCAGAGCTGGCTTCAGTGAGCAATTATTTTCATATCTAGACATTTCTTTTACCTGATTGGCTGGAAGTTTTCATCGCAGCCTCATTCTGGCTCCTGCTCTGCCCTATCAGGCCACTGGTAGCATTACTAGTTCCTGATAAGGTGGAGGTTTCTCCTGAAAACTTCTCTGATACTCTTGTTATTGCAGTAACAGGAAGGTGGGGCATCCGTAAGGTTACTGCAGGGGCATGTTCCTCGGGGGATGAGTTTGACATCGGAAGGGAAGAGGTCACTTCCTGTGAGACTTTGGCCTGACCTAGGGTATTAAAGGAAACAAGGAGAGAGAAAAACTTTTATTTTTAAAGATATCTGTCAATACAAAACAATATCTATGCACCATGGCTTTCTTTAATTTTATTTTAGGAAAGACTGGAATAACAATCAAATTTTCCCCTAGGCGATTATGTCATTTGTTGCACAGACTCAGATATAAATTAGAAGTAACTGATCATGTTCTACTCTTTAATATTCTTAATTAGAAAAGCTTCTTCAGATGACTAGTCTACTATGTTTCCTTTTAGGGCCCCTAAGTCTAGTGCCCTACTGCTGGGGGTTAGGAGGCAGGACTCCTTTGTTCTTTCTTGGTTCACTTAAACCGTCTGTGCCTCAGTTTCCTCTTCTGAGAAATAGAGATAATAAGACCTTTCCCACAGACAGGTGGTGAGAGTTAATTAATAGTTTGCAAAGTCATTTGAAATGTATGGACAGGAAGACATTCAGAATACAAAGTCCTGTTATCGTAATTGGAAGTCATGCTGATGATGGGTCTTAGGCCCCGATTCTGCAGACCCTTAGGCACATGCTTAACAAGTTAATGGTTACTACTCATGGTAATAAACTCAAGCATATACCTAAGTGTTTCAGGATCAGGGCCTTAGTACAGTATTCATCCTGAAACGGTTCCAGAGTAAGACACTGGCGACATTAGAGAGCTGCTCAGTACCTGACAGAATTGAGCTCTTGACAATATTTTGCATTCAAAGTCGATCTTGAAAAGACTCATTTCAAGCATTTCTCTCCTCTTACCTGCAAAAGACTGGTGTCCGTTTTCAACTATGGAGGAATTAGAAACTCTTCTAGTCTCAGGTTCGTTGTGGTCATCCAGGTCCACGCTCTGCCAAAACATTACACGCAATACTTGAACGATGGCCTGGCTTTCAAATTATTAATGGTAGTCGTCACTGTAGCACCCAGAGGCCCCAACTCAGATCAGGTCCCATTCTGATAGTCTCCATGCAAGAGAGTGGGAGACAGGCCCTACCCCCAAAAGCCAAATCATTCAGGATCACACTGATTATCTGAACGGTCTAGCTGCTGCCCACTGCAAAAGGAGGGCTGGTGATAAAGGACTAAATCCAACCCTCGGATACGCAGCCAAGGGCAGATTGGCCCAGTGCAGAAAGGAGGGGTTTCCAGTGCTTATTTTTTGCTCCAGCACCTCTAGGCTTGGCAGTTCAGAGCCCCCACTACTCTGGGCTTGCTGCCTCAGTTCTGAACGTAAAAATATTGCTTGAGCCCTGGCATCTCTTTCATGACAAATTAAGCACTGGGGGGGTTTCCCTTCCTGTGGCACATAGAGGATACACCATGCTCAGGTGGGGAACTTTCTGTAATCACAGGGGGCATCACACAGGTCAAGGTCTGCCTTTTCCACCCTCTGTTACTTTAATACATTGGAAGTTCTGGTGCTCCTCCCCCCGACCTTCCAGAGTTGTATTGTGACTTAAAACAAAGCCCTCTGCTACACAGAAAGGATGGGCTGTTTCAGAACTAAGTCTGACATGCTTTTAGTATTAGCACATACCACTGCCATCCACTTGTGGGGAACTGTAGGTGAGCACATCTGCTGTTCATTTAACACAGTGTGGAAAATAAAGCCTGATCATGCTCCAAGTGAAGTCAATGGCAAAACTCCCGTTGATTTCTTTGGGAGCAGAAGCAGGACCAAAATCAGTGCCGGCTACCTTAGATCAGTGGTATGCACACCACGGATGAAATCCTGGCTCCACTGAAATCAATGGCACAACTCCCATGGACTTGAAGAGTGCCAAGATCTCACCCCAGGACAAGAGACGTGCAGTCTGTACCTTTCAGTGAACTGAGTGTGATCTTTTTCACAGATGCACATACCAGTCGTGTCACCGTTCTTCTGTACAAAGTTAATTTATTCTGCTTGATAGCCAACTTTGTCATGTCTTCGAATGATTCTGCGCTGTCTTCAACACAATAGCTCCGTCCTGCGAAAGCTACAGCATGTGCATATCTCTACACACGTGAGTAGTTCTGTTGAAGCCAGTCGGGCCATTCACATGTGTAAAGTTAAGTCTTTGCAGGATCAGGGCCTAAAAGCACCTCACAAGATCAGACCCCGGATTTGCATGCACGCTATGAAAATAAATGCAGGAACCGAGCGAGGGCCCAATTCTGCAAGCACTGATGCAGATGTAAAGCTTCACTAAATTGAATGGCTCCATCCACTTAAACAGGTCTACTCCTGTGAGTAAAGTTAGTCACACGCATCAGGATTGACTGCAGGAGTGAGGCCCAAGTTATTACAGCAGTATCCCAGTAAATCTATTCCCCCTCCTGTACAGGATGGGCAAAATAAAAGGCAACTTTTTCTCCACACATACAATCCAGTTGCTGATTCTAAGTTATTGTAAGTCTAAATCCTAACCTAGTATTTTTACCTTAGGACTGATTTAATGGCCTTTATGTAAAGCAGTGGTATAATTTATGACCAGTAAAAGTTTTCCACTGGGACAAGCTGTGGAGTAAAGCCCATAACTCTTCTCAACATTAACTTGAAGAGTCCCTTATGTTTACACATGAATCTTCTTTATACAACATTTACAGGACATTGCATAAAACTGCTTAATGTTCTACACAAGTTCTCTCTACTTAAGGCAGATAAAATGACAGTCATTACAATTAGATGACATATGGAAAGAGTATTAGGGGAAAAGTAAATATCCTAGCACTTTATGACTGAGTTACCACTTATAACTTTTGAAATGTTGTTTTTGGAAAACTACATACTTTTTGATGTTGGCTAATTTAATTCCAGGCAAATCAGCCAAGAACGTTTTGTTTTTATCATCCAACAGAAAGTACGCAATTTTTGGTTACAAGGGACCAAAAAAAGAATTTTTTTGCAGTCACATGATTACTTCGATTAAAAAATGTTTGTGGTACTTATACCTGTTTATGGGAAACTGCGAGTTCCCTAAGTTAAAGTCCATGGGAAAGTTTGATGTCACTGTAAATAGACTTTACACCAGACTGGCCCAAAAGTTTAAAAAAAAATCTGCAACACATTTGTGTGTTTACTCAATCTAAACAAATTATGAAAGAAAAAAAAGCAGTCAGTTATGCAACTGGGTTGTCACATTAGATGTAAAAGTTATGTGTCAATTTCTCTCTCTCTCTCTGGATTCAGAGTGCAGGATTAAACAAAACAAAAAATCCCACCAGAGGCAGGGTTGCCCACTCACATCATTTTATCCCAACCCTCACAATATTTGGTGTTTATCTTAAAGCCTCAGCTCCTGGAGGCAGGTGATTTTATGAATCTCCATTTTCATTTTCTTTTTAAATGGAAATTTCTAACCATTATGGTTGTGGAGAAAAGCCTGAAAATGTGAACTGAGTGTGATCTAAAGATGCAGAAATCAGGAGACAAAGAAAAATAACTCCTAATTATTATTATTTTTAAAAATCATGATTAAGACAATGTTATGATTTTAGGGCCTGATTCATAACTTGTGAACTCTTGAAGTTGGCAAAACTGCAGAGGGGCATACTCTATTCCCTGTTACACCAGTGTAAATCTGGAGCAACTCAATGGATTGAATGGTGTTCCCAGAATTTACCCCCAGTGTTACTGAGAGCAGAGTTTAGCCCAACATATAGGGCTTTATTGTTGACACTTGTGACAGCGTGTAGGATAGGTGTAGCTATATACCACAGTGAAAAGCAGGCTGCATCCACACTGCGTTTGTAGCTACACATGGCAGTGAAAGGCTCTGGCAGGGCAGAGGGCAGCAGGACACTACACTGCTAAAAATAGTGTAGACATAGGCGGCACTGCTTGGACGTATAGAGTGAGCCATGTAGGATATATATACCCTAAGCTTCTGGTGTGTCTGTACTCTATGTGCCTAAGCAGTGCCTCACCATCGACACTGCTATTTATACCTGTGCTAGCTGGGTGTGCAGTATCTGTATGCTACACTCTGCTGTAAATGTAGAGATAGCCTAGAATGCTGTTAACTTATACATCATTAGCCAGATCCTCAGCCAGTGTAAACCAGTGTAGCTCCGTAACACTCGATTAAACTACACTCATTCACAGCAGCTGAGGATCTGGCCTCAGATGTTATAAACAAACACATTTTACCTCTGTTGCTATTAGCACATTATTAGAAGTGACAGAATTTTAAAAATCCAAATTCCTTGCCACTAGTTATTCACTTATTGTGATTTATACAAAGTTTTAGAGAAGCCAGCCTAGCCTGACCTCAGTGGGACTAAAGTTAAGCTGAGGCTTAAGTAGTTAGCCCGTTTGGGCCTGTGCACGCAACACCTTGCAGAATTGAACCCTAAGGCTCATTTTAAAATAAAAAGGGCCAGGTTGTAACATAAACGGGGACACCTCTGACTTGTGTTCTGTCCATTAGCCAAGCTTTCTGCTTTGGCTTTTGCTGTACAGTAAGTTACTTTGCACAGATGTTAATCATGTTGCTTAATCCACTACTGGAAGACACTCAAATACTATGGTAATGAGGGTGGTATAAGAACCTATATAGAATAGAAAGGAAAGAGGCAGCACACAGGTAAGTAATAATTTTCCCCTGCATCCACATTTGGTTTTCACGTGGAGGAAATCAAACTGATGGTTTGATTTCACATAGTTATGCTGTGGCTTCATAATAAACTATTTCAATAATTCATTAGTGGTGGGGGAAAAAAACACATTGCATGTAAAATGCAGAAACCAAACAATCAACCCAAGGTAAGTCTGCAGAAAACACGGTTTCCTGGCCTTTATTTGATTTTTAGCATACCTCTGTTTATCCTCGCCCATCGTACACTGAGAACATGGGACAAGGACCTTTCCTGCCTTACAGTTAGCTTTTAAATCAAGCACATTCTTTCTCTTCAGTGTTAATTCACTGGGAATTTCCATTGTATTTTCCACTACCTGAGATGTTTATAGTTTTACTAGTCCTAATCCAAATCCTCACCAGCTCATAATGATCTGTTCTGGGGGTTGGGGTCCCATCTGCACTTTATACCCTACAATGTCAGGTGACCCCGTTACAATGGTAGTTTAAGTGCAATTTGGGCACAAAGTATAAAATTATGGTTAAAATCCTACACTACTAAAGTCAGTGGAAGCCTTTCCATTGAGTTCAGTGAGAATTGGTTTGGGCCCTATATTCCCAGTCATGACTGAACCTTATGCTTTGCAAGGCTATGGCACAATTTGGGAACACAGTTACAATTTTTAAAAGTGGCTCGTGGTTTTGGGTGCCCAGCCTGAGACACCGTTAAAGGGATCTGATTTTCCAAAAGCCCCCAAAGTCACTAGTCATTTGAAAATCCTGCCCCGTGCTCACAAGGAATTAGAACTGCGATCAAGACTAAGGCCCTGATCCAGCAAAGCACTTAAGCACACGTTCAGCTTTAAGCACCTGGGCACGCCCATTGTTGTCACATGCTTAAAGTTATAAGGTTATTTCACGTTCTTAAAGTTACACGTGTGTTTACATACTTTGTTGGATCAAGGCCTGAGGTATAAAAGAATGTGCCAACATATTCCCCAAACTGTTTACCATCAATCTACATAAGCAACACATGCCTCCTTCGTTAGTTTAATGCGCTTATGAAAAGGCACCATTGGTTTTTACCACTACTTTGTTTACAGCTTCAATAACAAGAGTGACACATGCTCAGATTTTCCTTGGTTGCCACATCAAAATCCTCTTGGCTCCTGGGATTTTAGGATGGTCACACACAACAACAGTTTTATCCTCCCCAGAGGTACATCTCCCAGCTCCATGCTGAGATGCTGCTGTGTACTGGATCTGCGCACAGGAAACTTTTGTTCACTACTTTATTAGTAAGAAATGTAGACAGGAGAAAATAATTCCCATAAAAGTGTGTGTGTTTGGAAGCTCTCACTCTTTTCCAGCATCCAAACTTTCTTAAAAGCATCCGAGCTGTTCTAGGGCCAGGGCGGGCGCCAGGCACCAGCGCAGGAAGCAGGTGCTTGGGGCAGCCAATGGAAAGGGGCGGCACGTCCGGGGCTTCGGCGGCAATTCGGCGGCGGGTCCCTCTCGGAGGGACGGACTGGCTGCCGAATTGCCGCCAAAGAATGAAGCGGCACGATAGAGCTGCCGCCGAAGTGCCACCGATCGCGGCTTTATTTTTATTTATTTTTATTTTTTCCGCCGCTTGGGGCGGCCCTGTCTAGGGCCATCTATGCTAGACAGGGTCAGATTTTCAAAAGAGCTCCGCTCCCATACAGACACCTAAATAAGGGCCCTATTTTCAAAGGAGCTCACACCCACAGGTGGGGCTCTTCAGAATTACACGTAATTTGGTCTCCGAATGGGTGCTGGGCTGTTTAGAAAATCCGGCCCTTAGACTCTGCGTTCTACAGCATATCAAATATAGCGGGAAAATGGCATCTTTAACAAAATATTATTTTGTCCCTCATAATCAAAAATAATAACATTTTGCTGCTAATACTGGAGCACCTATTATTCCCTAGGTGAACGTTTCTTTGTACTTACATGGCAAAAATGAGACTGCATCTGATTTATTCCTGCTAAACTAAATCGGTAACATTGTACACGGACCTCGTAATTTTTTAAAAATAAAAGTTGTTTTGAAACTTCTCTGTACCCTGAGATTAGCAGCAGTTATTTTGCATGAATAAACACAGTGACCAGCCAGGACTCATTGGAGAAAAGTACAACAAACATCATCCTTCATCAGTCGTATTTTTATTCTGTATTTATGCCGTACAAAACAAGGAGGGCCAGATCCTCAGCCACTGTACGTTGGAGTTGCTCTAGTGCAGGGGTCGGCAACCTTTCAGAGGTGCTGTGCCGAGTCTTCATTTATTCACTCTGATTTAAGGTTTCGCGTGCCAGTAATACATTTTAACGTTTTTAGAAGGTCTCTTTCTCTAATAATATATAACTAAACTATTGTTGTATGTAAAGTAAATAAGTAAAGTAAATAAAAATGTTTAAGAAGCTTCATTTAAAATTAAATTAAAATGCAGAGCCCCCCGGACCAGTGGCCAGGACCCGGGCAGTGTGAGTGCCACTGAAAATCAGCTCGCGTGCCACCTTCGGCACCCGTGCCATAGGTTGCCTACCCCTGCTCTAGTGACTTCAGTGGAGCTACATTGGTTGACATCAGCTGAGAATCCGGCTTATAAGATTTTGCCCTATAAGGGCTAAGTCGTGACATTCTTATTCAGGGAAGTTTCCCGTTTCATTGATTGTACTCAGTGGGAGCTATGCCTGAGGAAGGACTGAGTGGCCTGACCCTGTTCTCCAGGGGGTGCTAGTCACCCCTGAGCATGGCGCCAGCATAAGGCTGCTGTGCTGCTTAAGTGGCAGAGAGAATTTCACTCACTGTCTTCAGTGCAAGCTAGATCAGGCCCTGACTAAGGGACAGTTTTGATTCCCAGAGTCCACATCTTACAGTGAGGCTGTCAAAAGATGAGAAGTGATTTTAAATTTTTATGCTGATGGGGCCTGGTCTCTAGACTCAAAATGTGTCTTTTTAAGAGCAAAATGCACCAGCCCTGTCAATGAGAAATTAAAAGCCAACCAAAAAAAAGCAAAATAAAGAGACCCAGAATGTTCAGAGCCGGCTGGCATCTGAAGGGACTATTTAAAAACCAAACAAAATACAGTGTTTTAAAGTTGGAGAATTGAGTCACTATTTTCTTGCTAACTCCTGCTAATGGTGCCCAGTCATATCATAGAATCATAGAATCATAGAACTTGAGATCAGAAGGGACCATTATGATCATCTTGTCTGACCTCCTGCATGATGCAGGCCACAAAAGTTGACCCACCCACCCCTGAAATAACTCTCGCCCTTGACTCAGCTGTTGAAGTCCCCAAATCCTGATTTGGTGACTTCAAGCAGCAGATAATCCTCTAGCAAACAACCCCTGCCCCATGCTCGGAGGAAGGCGAAAAACCTCCAGGGCCTCTGCCAATCTACCCCGGAGGAAAATTCCTTCCCGACCCCAAATATGGCGATCAGCTGAACCCCGAGCATGTGGCCAATATTCTCTATCCTGACCCTTAGGAAAAGACTCCCAATATCCCAACATTTAAAATCGGTACTAACTCCCAGGCGGCACATTATTGACNGGAGCTACATTGGTTGACATCAGCTGAGAATCCGGCTTATAAGATTTTGCCCTATAAGGGCTAAGTCGTGACATTCTTATTCAGGGAAGTCTCCCGTTTCATTGATTGTACTCAGTGGGAGCTATGCCTGAGGAAGGACTGAGTGGCCTGACCCTGTTCTCCAGGGGGTGCTAGTCACCCCTGAGCATGGCGCCAGCATAAGGCTGCTGTGCTGCTTAAGTGGCAGAGAGAATTTCACTCACTGTCTTCAGTGCAAGGTAGATCAGGCCCTGACTAAGGGACAGTTTTGATTCCCAGAGTCCACATCTTACAGTGAGGCTGTCAAAAGATGAGAAGTGATTTTAAATTTTTATGCTGATGGGGCCTGGTCTCTCGACTCAAAATGTGTCTTTTTAAGAGCAAAATGCACCAGCCCTGTCAATGAGAAATTAAAAGCCAACCCAAAAAAAGCAAAATAAAGAGACCCAGAATGTTCAGAGCCGGCTGGCATCTGAAGGGACTATTTAAAAACCAAACAAAATACAGTGTTTTAAAGTTGGAGAATTGAGTCACTATTTTCTTGCTAACTCCTGCTAATGGTGCCCAGTCCCACAAAGTACTATGTGCCCCACAAGAAGGGGGATCAGCACTCTCATTGGACAAGGTGCTCGTTCTCAGGCGGTGCTCAGCACTCCCATTGGACGTGGTGCTCCCTCTGCAGCAGAGCTCAGCACTCCCATTGGACGTGGTACTCCCTCTGCAACAGAACTCAGCACTCCCATTGGACGTGGTGCTCCCTCTCCGGCGGTGCTCAGCACTCCCATTGGACGTGGTGCTTCCCTCTCAGGCGATGCTCAGCACTCCCATTGGACATGGTGCTCCCTCTGCAGCAGAGCTCAGCACTCCCATTGGACGTGGTGCTCCCTCTCCGGCGGTGCTCAGCACTCCCATTGGACGTGGTGCTCCCTCTGCAGCAGAGCTCAGCACTCCCATTGGACGTGGTGCTCCCTCTCCAGCGGTGCTCAGCACTCCCATTGGACGTGGTGCTCCCTCTGCAGCAGAGCTCAGCACTCCCATTGGACAAGGTGCTTCCCTCTCAGGCGATGCTCAGCACTCCCATTGGATGAGATGCTCCCTCTCAGCACCATGCAGTAGCAAACCCCATGGTCCAAATGTGCTATTATCCACTAACATCCATGGTAAGCATGGAACCAGAAGTGAGTGGCCTTCAACGACATGGAGCATCTTCACCTCGAGGACTGGAGCATTTTACCAAGGCTCTGTGCACTGATGTCTAAAGAGCACGCCGCCCTCCACCCATTACTGACTTAGGCCCTGGTCCGGCAAAGCACTTAAGCAATGTGCTTAACGTCAATGGAACTGCTCCCATGTTTGAAATGAATTATGTGATAAGTGTAAACAGGCAGGCTCCAGGCCCAGTTCAGCTCTCAGTTACACCCATGTAAAACTGGAGCAACACCACTGGCTTTAGTGAAATAACTCCACATTTGCGCTGCTGGGGGGAACAACATTTGTTTCCTGGGGGTTGCCTAGAGACAGCTTTCTCTACCCTCCCCCGAGGGCAGGGATTGCACTTGTTCTTGGTCCTAGGGAGGGGTGAGGGAAAGGGCTATCGCACTCTGGCACCAGCCAGAGACAGTCTGACCCTAACTAATGGCCCATCTATCCTGCAGATTGCAACAGGTTGTAAAGTGGAGTCCACACATGGTTCCCATCTGCACAAGTCACAATTAGCATGTGGGCCCCATCGTCCTTGGCGTAGCTCCGTTGATTTCAGTGACGTCACATCGGTGCCGATGGTGGTGCATAGTCGCTAACGTGTCGGAGGTCCCGTGTTTTGACCATGCAGTGAGCAGGGATGTAACATGGCGGTCAGGCTATGCCCTGGTGTTCTGACTTGCTGCCAGGATGTTTGCCTCCTCTCTGTGGTGCTGCACGAGGCAGCATGCAATCGGGGTTCAAGATCACACTTCGCTCGATAGTCCTGCAGAGCAGCTTCTTATTGAGGACAACCTCCTCCCGAATGCTGAGCTGCTGCTGCTGTGTTTGGGTGGGATTTTCACAAGTGCTCAGTACTGGCCTAATTCTGCTCTGATTGAAGTGAGTGGTAAAGTTCTGATCAGCTTCAATGGGAGCAAAGGGAAACCAGCTTCTGAAAATCCCATCCTTTTATAATAAATGTTTGTAAAAACCACTGACTTTTCTTTTTCTTTTTCTTTTTTATTTTTTTTTTAAGGAAAACCCACAAAGAATTCCACAAGCTTTGCAAACTGACACAAAAAAGGTAGGTCAGTTCTGGATCCTTCTACCCTTGATAATGTCAATTTACAAACTGTAGGGAATAATTTTCTCATCTGACAAAATATTTACATGACTTGTTTGCCCCAGATGAGGCAAGCAGAATAGGAGTTACAAAAACACCCCCATGATGCTGTATCTGCAAGATAAATAACAGCAAACCTCCACTGAAACAGAAAGTGCAGCTAACCCAAGTGTTCTTCTGTAGCATGCTCATTGCTTTGGCATGCACAGAAACGGATGCCTCCGACAGTGGACACACTCACTTTCTCCAAATTGAATCAACTCAAACACAGTTTAGTTAGGGAAAGGTGAAATCCTGGTCCCACTGAAGTCAAAGATAAAATTCCCGTTGACTTCAATGGGGCTGGAATTTCACCCACTTTGTACCAAGTGGCCGGATTGAATTTTTTTTTTTTAAATGCCAAAGGACACTCTGGTGCCCCTGTTCTCTGTACAGAACTCACAGTGACTTTGATGGGAGCTACTGGCCCTTGGCTGGTAAATGTGCAGAATGGATTTTTCATTGTTGGTTAGAGTTGTTCAGGGGGGGGCTTTATCTGCTAGCGTCCCCTTGCAGAGGCTTGCCCACCTGACTCCGTCCTCCCCTCTGCCGTCACACCCAACTCTGCATTTGTCAAGTCCGTGTCAAGGACCAATCCCTCCTGAATGGGTCCTCAGTAGACTCTGCCCCTGTAGGATAAAGGGGAAGCAGAAGTTCCATGCCTTGAGTAGGGGCTAATCAGCTCTAGTTTTCCAGGATTTAGGAGTTTCTTCTCTAAGAGCCCCTAGATGGGATACACGGGGGAACCCAGGCCCACCCACTCCACTTGGTTCCGGCTCAGGGCTCTTGTCATGGACAACCAAACCAGGCATCCCCTCAAACCCTTGGTGTTCCCTGAGCTACTTCCTACCTCTGTAATCTTCCCCACAGCGTCTCCCTCTTTGGTGGGTCGGTTTGTCTAGCTGCGTCTCACCAGTCTGCTGGAGGGATACTCTCTCTGCAGTCCCTCCGTCCCTCTGGCAGCCTCCCTGCCTGCCTGTCTTGCTGCCCTTTTATCTTCACAGCACAGCTGCCATGTGGGTCTGCCAATCAGCTCTGGCTGAGCAGATGGGCAGTTGCTTTGTCCGCTGAACCAGCATGGGGTACATAGACCACATGAGACCTACGAATAGCACAGTTGTAACCTGAATGTGTGTCAGAGGGAACTGGTTGTCTATGAGTCAGGGTTCCATTCCCAGCCCTCCTGTGGATTTCCTCTGTGACCCCAGGCAAGTCACTTGTGCTGAAGTTTTCAAAAGTAGCCTCTAATTTTGGGTGCCCAACTGTAGATCCCAGGGGCCTGGTTTTCCTAGGTGCTGAGCCCCTGCAGCTCCCACTGATTTCAGCTGGATTATGAGTGCTCAATAGCTCTGAAATGTAAATTCCAGGTGTCCAGAGCTGGGCATCCCAAATTTCATGCACTCAAATTTAAAGACCACTTTTGAGAAAGCTTTTCTCCTCCCGTGTAAAACAATACTTTCCTACCGCCCAGGGATACTGGGAAACGACCCCTGGATAGAAGGTACAATTATAATGAGAGCCTGGCGATTGACAGAGCTGCTCTGAATCCTTCCGCTCTCTCTGTGCTGCACCCCGGAGCTCCCCTGCACTCAGATGAAATGGTTTTGTTTTAAGCCCCATCAGAAAGGTTCCGTTCAGCTGGATGAGCCCCGGTAGGGACACAGGTGATGATGACATCGCTCTCCAAGGAATGTGCTGCCTGGGGTTGCTAGATGGTTTGGAAAAGCTGAGAGAACAAACATCTGCCTGAGACACCCTGAGAGACACTTAATTATATGCTCAGAAAATTGCCTTTTCAGCCTGGAGTTGTCAATCTCTCTCCAATCCATATTTACTAAGACACCGGAGCCCCAGTTAAAAAGAAGTCATTCTTTTTAAAATGAATACTTAGAAAGAAACAGATTCCAGACGGAGGTACGTGTTGATTCTGATGCACCCGACGGCGGCTGAGAATAGGTCAGTGAATTCACTGGCAGCAGCAAGACAGAATTCAGGCAGGTTAGGTGTTATTCTTTGCAGACAATGCATTATCCTACCCATTAGACTGACTTCCTACCATGCTGTCCGTTGTTCCGCGGATTTATTGTAGGCACACTTGATAATTACAGTGTCCCATATATCAGTTTAATGTGGGGGAAACTGAGGTAGTGTTAAAGGAGAAGCTGGCTTTGTGGTTAAGATAGTGATCTGGGATTCAGGAGATCTGGCTTCAATTTCTGGTGCTATCCAGGCAGAGTACTGCTATTTAGGTGCCTAACTGGGAGCTGAGCAATTCTGAACATTTGGTGGTTAGCACTTGAAAATCTATCCCTGGGCTCTTTTGAAACTTTGGCCTTTAACCTCTCCATGTCTCAGTTCCCCATCTCTGACATGGGGAGAGCAATATTGCCTTTGTCTGTCTTGCCTATTTAGATCGTCCTTTCTTGGGGGCTGTCTCTGATATGCCATACGTATGTAAATCAGACCCTTGGACAATGGAGTGCCGATGTTGGTTGGGGGCTCTGTGTGCTACTGGGATGCACAGAATAATGATGGGGGTGGGAGAGAAGAGCTGATTACAGGAGAGGAGAAGAAGCTCAGGCTCCTGAGTTCTATTCCTGACTCCACCCCTAGGTGCATCCCGTAATCTCTCGTTGCCTGTTGCCAACTCTAGTGATGCAATTGTTAGTCTCTTGATAGCTGGTGTTTTTATGAAAGCCCCTTCTCCTGGAGGAATAAGATTCAGTGACTGTATGAGCTTCCCTTTAAAAAAGGTAAGTGTCTAGCATTTGTGGTTGCAGAGACAGGCTTGAAAATGTGACCCAAGGCTCAGAAACCAGAGGGCAAATCAAAAGAACCCAACATTTGTTATTTTTTAGAAAATCTCATGACTGTGGGGGGTCTGACTCATGATTTTTGAACATTTGGCGTTGGCGATATGGCATAATGGTGCTTTGAACTTCTCTAGCCGCTTCCACCGGAGGAGCTCAAAGTGCTTTGCAAACTTTAATGAAATGAGCAGCCCAGTGAGGTAGCAAAATGTTACCATCCCCACTTTACTACTGGGCAACAGGCACTGAAAACAACAGCACAGCTCCCATGGATTTCAACCGTGCCGAGAACTCATCCTCTCTGCCTGGCATATCACAGATCACTGATACTACAGAAAAGGGGAAAGGCACAAGAGATGGAGGGAATAAGGTTTCGCATGCCAGAAGCATGACATGGTCATTCCCTCTTAAGTCTTGTGTCAGAGTAAGAAGCCATTAAAGAAAATGATCTATTCCAGGGGTTGGCAGCCTTTCAGAAGTGCTGTGCCGAGTCTTCATTTATTCACTCTAATTTAAGGTTTCGCATGCCAGTAATACATTTTAACGTTTTTAGAAGGTCTCTTTCTATAAGTCTAGAATATATAACTCAACTATTGTTGTATGTAAAGTAAATAAGGCTTTAAAATGTTTAAGAAGCTTCATTTAAAATTAAATTAAAAGGCAGAGCCCCCCGGAATGGTGGACAGGACCCGGGCAGTGTGAGTGCCACTGAAAATCAGCTCGCGTGCCGCCTTCGGCACCCGTGCCATAGGTTGCCTACCCCTGATCTATTCGATAACGCTAATATTCTCCAGCAGCAAATGACCCTGCAGCTTTGAAAAAGCCCTCGGCAGTGAATGTATTAGCACTGCTACTGTCCTTGGAATTATCTCCCAAGAGATGAGACAGAAGCCCATTTCCTGGCACCTTTTTAAAGCTAGACTGGCGAAAACAGCAGTAAGTGTCCAATAGGGCACAATCCTGCACTGGCAGAGTGGTGGACAAAATGGGCTACTCGTTCTTTTCCAGCACTAGGCCACATTTTGTTCTTAGCTGCTCCAATGTGAATCTGGAGAAACTGCACCTAGGTCAGTGGGGTTTCTCCCATTTTGGAGCTGAGAGCTGAACTTGGCCCCATGATTCCATGACAACATCAACAGGAAGCTTATTCCTTACTCCTCCTTCAGGTTTTCCCCATCTGCTTTGATAAAACACTGTGCATGCAAAGGCAATTGGTCTACATGGTCTATACAAAAGGCAATTGGTCTACATGGCACGTTGGGAAGAAAACTGTATTATCCAGGTTTTCTGTAGCAAACACAGGAATGTAGATTTCATCGTGTTTGTCAGAAAGGACCATTCGATGGTCTAGTGCAGTAGTGGGCAACCTGCGGCCCGTGGGCCACACGCGGCCCGTCAGGGTAATCCGCTGGCGGGCCACGAGACAGTTTGTTTACATTGACCATCTGCAGGCATGGCCGCCACAGCCCCCAGTGCCTGCAGTTCGCTGTTCTCAGCCAATGGGAGCTGCAGGAAGCGGCACGGGCCACAGGGATGTGCTGGCCGCTGCTTCCTGCTGCTCCCATTTGCGGGAACGGCGAACCACAGGCACTGGGAGCTGCGGGCGGCTGTGCCTGCGGATGGTCAATGTAAACAAACTGTCTCACGGCCCGCTGGCGGATTACCCTGATGGGCCGCGTGTGGCCCGGGGGCCGCAGGTTGCCCACTAGTGGTCTAGTGTGTCTTCCTATATATCACAGGCCATTAAATTTCACTGGGTTACCCATCCAGAGCCATCTCTTTACAGCAAACCATTCGATAACTGCAAATGCAAGACAAGCTGATCTTCTGCCAACCCAACTAGGTACCCTGTCACCAGAGTTAGGGATGGCAATTGACAATTAGGTCATCTGATTCAGGAAATACTGACCAGGTGAAGCTCCAGCCCACATAACCTTGTGGGCAATGCTTTGCAAACAGATCTCCCCGAGCATGGCTTTTGCAATGGTGCAAGAGGAGGAATGGTGGGAGAGGCACTCCTCATCCGATGCCACCAGTTGGTATTTGATAGAAAGCCCTGCCAGCTGTCCCAAGGCCTTTCTGAGAAGGGACATACAAGCAAGGAGTTACTGTGGTCCCTGTCTCAGCCAAGCTTGTTTGCCAGTTGGAGTGCAGAAAGCATGTGGCGCATGCCGGAGGAACACTGGAGTGACTCATGAAGTTGCTGCCATGCATTCGGTGGACGGCATGTTAAACACGATGAAAGGGGACTCTCCTACAACAGAATCCAAATAGAACACTGTTGCTACAGTTTTAAACTATCCTATTCAGACAGGCACGGAGCCCAACTACAAACACTGCAGAAAGCTCATCGGCGATAGGGTTACCACCGGCATGTCAGAGGTGATTAGTGAGAAAGGACAGAGGACTTCTTCTCCCACTAACAATCAGAGGTAGGTAGGGGAGGAATGCAGGGATTAAAAAATCTGACAAACAGCAACAGATTTCCCAACAAGGAGCTGATCCTCAGCAGCACTGCTGTTGCTCCAGCAGCCTGCTTTTAAAATCATCCTTCAAACACATGACATTTTTCTCCACCTTCACAACAGTGGTTCCCAGATTTGGTGCCAAGAAACCAGATCACTGGCAGAAGCAGGGGTATGCAAGATAAAAGCTTCTGCTCTAATAGCAGAAGCAGGACCAGGGCAAGAAAAGTGCTGAGCTCCAGACTGTAGGTAGTTATTTTATGTTCTGTGTTCTCTCTGCCCATATGCCATATTCATCTTATTGCATGACCAGATTTAAGGATGGCAACCTGAATGAAACAAAACTCTGTGAATATATATTGGTAGCCTCTTGTTCTTTCTCTGTGGATATACCTTCGGGCATTCCCCTCTGAGGGATGTAGAAGATGCCAGACTTTACATCTGTTCTTGCTACATTTATACATTACATCTTTTCTTAAAAAATAGAGGTAGTCTGCAGAAATGTTATGAAACCAGTTAGAATCTGATTTATTTCTTTATGGGAAGTTTTGAAAAGTGGCCTTTAAAAAACTGATTTCAGATGTAGTTCTCAAAAACTGGTAGTTTACAAACTATCCTAGAAGTCAAGGTAGCTCAGAGGCAGGTTGAGTGGTTTGCTATGGAGATGAAGAGTCAGGAAACCTGGATTCTTTCCCCATTTCTGCCCCTGGCTTATCACATGGCTGTGGTCAAAACACTTATTCACCCAGGACCTGATTCTGATTTCACCAATGTAGAACAGGAGTCAATCCACCGAAGACAATGGATTTATGCCAGCGTACACCCAGTTTAACTGAGCTCAGAATCTGACCTTCTCTGCCTTAGTCTCTTCTTCCGTACGTGCAAAAAGAACGAGGAGTACTTGTGGCACCTTAGAGACTAACACATTTATTTGAGCAAAAGCTTTCGTGGGCTAAAGCCCACTTCATCTGATGAAGTGGGCTTTAGCCCACGAAAGCTTATGCTCAAATAAATTTGTTAGTCTCTATGGTGCCACAAGTACTCCTTGTTCTTTTTGCTGATACAGACTAACACGGCTACCACTCTGAAACCTATATACATGCAAGGTATCTTTATCTTGAATGAAATACTCACATTAGCTCTATCCCTGACATAAACTTGTCTATTTTCACTTATATGTGAAATAATGGTAGTTAAAATTAATCACTTGTCAATACTTTCCATCAGAAATAAATGACCTGCCATTTTCTTCATTTAGATTTCTGTCAGCACACAGATGTACTCAGCCTATTACATCATGAGCTAAATGATTCCCTGGAAGGTCAATGGAGTTACACCAGGGATGAATCTGGCCCCTTCAATACGCTATCGGGAATCAATATGCAGTTGAAAGTACATGGCTGAGATTTTAAAATGCTGCCTAGGGAACTTAGACACATGGTTCATGCCAAAATTAATGAGAGTTGTGCCTCTAAATCCCCTGGGTAGCTTTGAATATCTCAGTCTTTATCGCTGAAGGTAGTAGTGCTAAGTTAACATGAAAACACTTACACAGCCCCATAACATTGTCACCTTGTGGACCTTTAACTCCAATGTTTAGCTTCATTCTGAAGCATCGTAAATCGACACTATTTGTCTCATGAAACACATTTTCTGGTAGCTACAAATTTGCAATGAGGTGCAGACATCTGGAGTAATTACCAACTTCCCTTATTGGTTCTCTGACAGCAGTTTCTATTGGCAAGAAGAGTTTCATGCTGGGGTGTTAACAGAGAAAATAATGGCAAATAAGGAAAAATAGCTGCTAGGGTCAGGCCATAACTGGCATCTCAAATCTGAACCCCTTTGAATTTTGGGAAGGATGCTGGGGTGAGCTGGCATTTGGAAATGCCGACATTCTGTGATGAGTTGAAATGGGCCAAATGGATCAGGCAGCCGGACTTCCAATTCCCCAGGTAAGCACAGGGAGGAGAATGCTGACTGAACAGAAAGTGGCCACATGTGTAGGCTGATGGCTGCAAGGGAAAGGGACAAGTCTCAAACAGTTGTCTGAGAAGGTAGGAAACCACTGTTGCAGGGGATACATTTTACTGGAAAATGGATGAACTCTGAAGAATCAGACTGTTCAGGTCACGGAAAAACAGAGTCGGGTAGAGCAGGAGATATAATGGCAGGAGGTTAATGAACTGACACCAGCTCCAATTCAAGTCTGAGAGACGGGATCAAAGAGGTGCACAAATCAATCAAACAGAGGTGTGGACTGGCCCGTCTCTCCTTTAATAGCCTCTCCTTTAAATAGCTCCGTCTGGCTTCTGAGGACAAGAGGCTTTGTTGATCAGAATAAAGAGGAACTGCGAGGATTAAACAACAGGCAAGTGTGTGCAATGCAGAGGAAATCCCCTCACACAACCCATACTGGCAAAAGGGAAATTGTATTAGCACCTCTCTGACTGCATGCAGTTGTTAACACTTTTCCCCTAGCTAGCCACCAATGCAGGACAGCAGCGTGCACTTTAGCAAGACTAGAAAACCTCAGTGCAGCATGCTCCTATGACCAAAGCACAGGCATCATCACAGCATCGGATCAGATTTTATCACAAGAGCCAGCAAATTAACCATCACAGCTGTACCCCATCTGTAAAACTGGGATAACAGAAATATTTCCCTACATTGCAGGGGTATTGGAAGGAGAAATACTTGTAATTGTGATCCCAACAGTAATGGGATCCATAGATAAAATCCTGCTTGGCTCAGAAACCAGGTTTTGACCCCTGATGTTCAGCAGCGGAGGAATTCTCAGGACTGATACACAGAAACCTCCTACACGTAGAAAAACAGAAAGCAAGTGGCCTTTGCAGCCAGGGTAGCAACATGGCAAATGCAAAGATAAAACATTAGCGCTAAACCCTGGGAGCTGTCGGGTTTTAGTAAGTGACACTTGGATTTGTTTCCTGCAGACAGAAAAACACAGCTGCTGTTTTTATTGACTGCACCATACTGGATTATTTGCATAGTGTGAAATACAATTGTACAAGTTACAGTTCATGGACCTAATATGCAACCTCATCAGGGCTTTTACTGCACCATGTGCTCTCTTTCTTTCAGGAGAAGTCACACCAAGTATGTCTACACTGTGATAAAAACCCCCCGGCACTGAGTCTCAGAGCCCAGGTCAGCTCACTGCAGCTCTCGGGGCACAGGCTGGGGGGCTAAAAATAGCAGTGTAGATGTTTGGGCTCATCTACATTGCAATTTGATTACCCTGCAGTCCGGGTCAGCTGAGCCAGGCCAGGCTGCAGGGTCTTTATCACAGTGTAGACATACCTATTGCCTTGCTTTCTGAATATAGCTTTAATTTACCCATAACATACCTTATGAGAGCAGACACAGCCTCGATTACTGACTGAGGGGCAGGCTGATTGAGAGACTAATGGATTGGGGGCATTTTGGGAACGCAAACAATTTCAATTTCTTTAAAACAGCAGCCCTTACTTGACGAAAACTCCCAGAGACTTCTATGGACGTCTTGCCTGCTTTGAGGGCCACAGGATTTGGTGGATAATTCATGATTACTAATTGCCCAGGTTTTCAGACGCGATTAGCGATTCTGGTTGCCCAACGGAAAGCAGCTCGGTTTTCAGAGAGTGCGTGCTCAGCACTTTCTGAAAATCAGCCCCTTTTAAGGTGTCTCAGGTTGGCCACCCAAAAATGGAGGCATGCAAAGTCATGCTTGAAAATCTTGATTAGTCATAGAATAATAATAAACAGGTATTTAGAGAGGCAGTCTTGCAATGGATATTACACTGCAATCTTCCAACTGGTTTTTCATGTGCACAGTACCTTACAAATGGGATCTAACTAGAAATCCCATAGCGTTGTTACAGGCATTGTACAAACCCTTATTAAAAAGAGAGTCCCTGTCCCAAACAGCCTGTTTAACCCATTAGGGGACAGAGGGAGCAAGAGTCCTGAAAGGGCCTAAATGTTCAGTCCCGCATGATGCTGAGCATTCTCCAATCCAGCAAAGCACTTAAGCACTTGCTTAATTTTAACCATATGCTTAGTCCCACTGAAGTCAACGAGACTGCATGTGTATGTAAGTGCTTCGCTGGATTGGGGCCAGAGTGCAGGATCATGCCCAGAATGTTTTACCATATCTGGTGTTGTCAAATTTGCTTTTATGAGGTCTTTGGTTTCATGGTGAGGCTGTCACTTGTTTCTGAAAATGATCAGGGGGAAGATTATTTTTTCCCCTTTCAAGGCACCATCTTGCACTTCCGACACTGGCAGCATTTCCATCGACATCAATATGGGCCCGATGTTTAGAGGTGCTGAGCACCCACCATTCCTGCTGACTTCAGGAAGAGTTCAGGGCGCTCATCCGCCCTTCTGAAAATCAAGCCTGTGAGAAATGTTGCCTTCAAGACAGGGCCCTTAGCAAATTCAGTGCTGGTGAAAGGGGCTAGCTTGCCACTGTTGGAGAAAGAAAAACAAAAAGAGGAAAGCTGTGATGTGAGTAAAGGGCTGAAGCAAAGACAAATGGTACTAAAATATAGGGGGGCGCGGGTTGGAAAAGAAAAGAGAACAAGGCAAACAACGTTATCTAGAGAGAGAGAGACGGCAAGGACATAGAGAACGCCCACTGGACCGAATTCACACCTGGTGTAACTTCTCATGTAACTGAAGCCAGGTTGACCCCACCGCCTGCCATGCAGAGTATACAGATTCCAGACAGCTTGGCTAGCGCGTCTACCTTAAAAGGTTATCTAAATGGCCTGGCTCCCACTGCAGAAGAATGCGCACCCTCAAGGCAGTAATTTGTGCAGCACTAAGAGAGCAGCTTTCTAACAAGCTTCATGCGGAGGAAAAAGATTCTGGGAACTGCTTCATGCCGTTATATTATCACCAAGGTTTTAGGGCCAAATGCAGCTGGGCCGTGACAAACGACCCTCAAATGAGTGCAGACAAATGCTGCCAACACATTACTAACGTGCCCCTCCATAGCCTCACCCATGGGCAAAAAACAAAAAAAAAAGGTGCAGGATCAGGTCCTTGGAACAGAAAGAATTGGGCCCCAAAAGATCACTCAGCCACATGACCGGATTTTACCACAAAACAATTTAATTCAAACATTGGGGGAAGATTCTTACCAAATTCCCCGCAAGTATTTAACTCTTTTATCAGTGCAACAGGGTGGTGGTCTGTCCCCAAAAGGAAGAGGGGCCCTGGAGCCAGCC
Organism: Platysternon megacephalum; assembly: GCA_003942145.1. Lineage (NCBI taxonomy): Eukaryota > Metazoa > Chordata > Testudines > Platysternidae > Platysternon > Platysternon megacephalum. The sequence goes on along the minus strand of QXTE01000018.1, from coordinate 8,286,487 downwards.
AGCCCTGTGCTGAGGCAATGCCCCTGTAAAAACAGGTGTTTGGGCACAGCAGAGGGGGTGATCAGAACCAGCTGCGAAGGGATCAGCTGATTTCCTGATGTGCTCCTGTTTCCTGTAAAGGCTGTAAGAGTGGGTCTAGGAGAAGCTCCAGGAAGTAGGATGGTTTCTAGAACAGGGGAATTCCCTGGCAGGTGTTTTCTAGGCGGACTGGTAAGGAAGCAGGGAGACTGGTAAGGAAGACCATGGGTTGGGGGAAATTAGCTGTTGGATTTATGTTGAAGTGGTTTGTTATGGGGTATGCTGAAGATTATTGGTCCTACTTGTACATAGTGCCCTGAAGAAAGGCCCTGAGCAGACTCTGGGTGTGGTGTTAATCCTCTGTGGTCTGGAGACAGGCCAACAGCCTGCAAAAACAGAGAGAAACTTGTTCCTGGATGGCTTCAAGTATAGAAAATGGGATTCAGATATTTGCTGCATTATTGAGCAAGTGTCTTAGGGTCCCTGGAGACCATTTTGTTTTCATTATTCACTGCAACATTTCAAATGTAATTGAAGTAAATAAGCCCTGGTGCAGGAGGGCAGAATTTGGCCCTATTTGGAGGAATTTCACTGGCATGACTAGAGTGGTGTAAGCAAGGGCAGGGTTTGGTTTGTTTGTGAAGACACGTTAATGGGCCATGATTCTGCACTCTTTCTCAGGGGAAGTGAAGGCAGTGGAGTTACTCCTACTGGAAAACTGGGGTCAAATCAGTTATATTCCTTCAAAAAGAAAATCCTAGGGATTTTTTTTCAAAATCCAAATAGGAATGTTATAGGGATTAAACAGTTTAGTGTAGCTAACAGAATGGGAGGAGTTCTATGAGCCAAACAAGTGGAGATCTATAGGTTTCTTAATAACTAACCTTATAGAACAGTTTTAGTTTTATTAGAGTGTGGCTGTGAATACTGGGGGCTCAGTTCTCCACTTCCTCACACGGCTATACATGTGGAGCAATGCTACTGAACTCAGTAGTTACACCAGTGTAAATGAATGAGGAATCAGGCCCTTAATGTCCAGAGCCCATTCTGATTGGTAAATTGATGTCACATCTCTGCACCAATTCCCAACAGTACACAGGTAAGCCTTAATCACTGAATTCAACCAATCCTTGCATGACTCCTATCAAATGGGAGATAAATCAAGATTTTGCCATTGGAACTTGGATAATCACTCTGTTGACTAGGCACAAGCCAAAACTGAGCCCGGCTTGTTCTTCCAGAGCAGGGTTTCTCTGCAAGGTGAGCAAGAGTAAGTGTAATGACACTTGTTTTGGCCAGTAAACAGATAAGACCCACAATATATGCAGGGAGCAGGTCTGTGGGTGAATAAAGTGCCAAGTCAGCACAAACACTGTTCATAGTAGATCTGCACTTTAATATGGAACTTTAGAGCATCAGTTTCTTCAAATTAGACATGAAGGGTCTGTCTACACTGCCCAGGTTACAGTGCAGCCGCGACCGCGCTGTGACGTGGGCAGTGTAGACACGCTTTATCACAGAGGAGAGCTCTCCCGGTGATTTAAAAAAACAACAACACCACCCCAAATGAGCGGTGGTAGCTTTGCTCCCAGCAATACAGTGCTGTCTACACTGGCGCTTTTCAGCGCGAAAACTTTTGTTGCTCAGTGGGGGTGTCTTTTCACACCCCTGAACGACTCAAGTTTTAGCGCTGAAAGTGGCAGTGTAGACACAGCCTTATAAAGCAGAAGTAAAAAACAACCAGCTCTAGTTGACACTTAAGAGTTGCATATAAAGACCTACACTTAAATTGCGGTGAAGGAGATTTAGAATAGACATTAGAACAGGGGTCAGCAACCTTTCAGAAGTGGTGTGCCGAGTCTTCATTTATTCACTCTAATTGAAGGTTTCGCGTGCCGGTAATACATTTTAACGTGTTTAGAAGGTCTCTTTCTATAAGTCTATAATATATAACTAAACTATTGTTGTATGTAAAGTAAATAACGTTTTTAAAATGTTTAAGAAGCTTCATTTAAAATTAAACTAAAATGCAGAGCCCCCCGGACCGGTGGCCAGGACCAGAGCAGTGTGAGTGCCACTGAAAATCAGCTCACGTGCCGCCTTCGGCATGTGTGCCATAGGTTGCCTACCCCTGCATTAGAAAAACACTTCCTAAGTGTCAGGGTAGTTAAGCATTGGAACAAATCACCTAGGAAGGTCGTGGAAACTCCATCATTGGAGGTTTTTAAGAAGAGGTTAGACAAACGCTTGTCAGGGATGGTCTAGATCAGTAGTTCTCAAACTGGGGAGCTTTGGGGGGGGTGGGGGAACTTATTGCACACATTCAGAGCTGGGCAGCTGGAGAACAGTGGCTGCTGGCCGGGCGCCCAGCTCTGAAGGCAGCGCCACCGCCAACAGCAGCAGAGAAGTAAGAGTGCATCTTCTTGAGTGCTATCCATTATACCTTATCTAATAACTACTCTCATATGTGAGGAGAGAGATCTGTTTTATAGAGCATTCCTGCAACAACACTACCTATAACCAAATACTGCGGACTCCTTCAATGAGGGCCCTATCCTGCATGGTACTTAGCACCATCTGTCAGTGCCCATTGACCCCTGTCTATGTCGGTGAGAGTCAAAAGCACTGAATGCTTCATAGGAGGCGCTCAGCATGTTGTGGAATCTCTCCCTATGGGGTCAGTTGCACCTAGCCCTGCTCAGGTGCACTAGGGAGGAAGAGCAGAGGTCAAACATGTGCTGCAGCGAGGGGTGACAGTACAGACCCTTGAACCATAAACCCTCAAAACAAAGTTAGAATATAAGGGTGGTCACTCGTGGTGCTGCAATAGGCTAGTGCCAGCCTCACTATGCCCTCTGCATTATGATCCCAGGGCCCAGCACGCCAGCCAGCAGTGCTTGTCCCACAGGGGAAGGGTACGCCTTGCACTTTATTCCAAGGTGGCAGAACAGCTGTGCTTGCCTGGTGGACTTCCCCAGCACACACTGGGGCATTGTTCCTGCTGCAGGCTGTGGTTTAATGCCCCAACTGAACCCAAACCTGGCATTGTTTGCATGCGGCCTTTCTGCAGTGGAATAATACACGCACAGCCTTATCAGAAAACCTGCTTTAGCTCAGAGGGTTCTCCCCCTCCGCCTAATCAGTGCAATAAATCTCTCTATGCAGCAGACCTAAAAAGGCATTACGCATGAGCTGTTGTAAAATACATGGATGGAGTCACGTCTGCCTTCCTTCCCAACTCCAGATACTCCCCTGTATCCAGTTAGGGTGAAATTCAGCCTGACATAATGGGCTCCGACGTGGCTCTCTGTACCACGTAAGCCCCACATATGGGAGAGCATGCATGGGGGAGCACAGACAAAGGAATACTCGGAGCTCCCGTGACAGGCTCTAGGCTGGCTCCAAATGAGCTGGTGCCGAGCAGGACTTGAGAACAGATCAGGTGCACTGAAATCCACGACCTTGGTGGTCAAGTGACTCAAATCCCCGCATAGATGGCTAGGCGGGTTAGTGACTTCTCTTCTACTCGGCAGTGTTGCTCAGGTGTATCGAGCGTGGATTCTGGTCATCTTTCCTGTCTTGTCATGGGGCTGCTGTAACTGAATCTGCACATTATCTATTGCTAGTATTGCAGTCGCACCAAAGGGCCTCAGACAAGCTCAGCGATCCATGGTGCTAGGATATTGTAACAAACATACATAAAGACATGAGGTGAAATCCTTCACCCAGGGCCCCCACTCCAATGAGCTTAAAATCTAATTCTCTGAGGAAAGCAGGAGTACAAGCAACAAGTTCATGGTAGCTCAGGACATGCTAAGTTTAAGCTGTGGATCACCTCCTGACAACTGTGTAATGAACACTCCTCCCAGAAAGCTCACACCTTAGTAGCAATTGGCTGTCCAGACCAAATGGTGCCCCAGGCAAGGAACAGCTTCGGTGCCCCCTCCCCTGCATTGCCTTGGTAGCCCATTTCACAACTTTGATGCATGATTTGCATGCATGATTTATCCCTGTCAGATAAGATGATACATTTGCACGCTAGGATCTGTAAATCTGTATTTATTCATGCCATATTTAAGGAAATAAATTCCTCAATTTCTTCTGCACTGGGACGATCGCTACTGCCTAAAGCCCAGTGTGTGTTGTTCTGTTTCAGATATTTTTCCCATCAAATTTGCCCCTTGCTGCAAACTAGATTGCAACTGAGCTTTTCGCTTCCTATACTGAGCTCCTGAAGACTTCTTCAGGAGCATCTTTTATTTTCTGCAGGGTAAAACAGTATTAGGGAGAGCCAAAGTCTATGATCCGCATTTCGTGTTAAGCATGGCAAAAGAAGTAACTGTATTTCTTTTATATTGTTGTGTAGATAGGGGTTCGATAGAGATCTCTGGCATCTCATTAAATATGTCCTTTTATTAGTCGATACTTACTCTTCAAATCTTAAAACACAAGTATACTTTCACAATTACACAATAAAACAAGGTTCACAATGTCACAGCCAGGCTCTCACTTCACTTCGTTCTTGTATCTCACTGACTGACTGGCGACGCCATGCCCCTTATATACCCACGAGGGCAGGGCTGACGACATTCTAAGAGGTTTGAAAGTCTTAACATTTTCCTGTGGAAAGTTTTGGTTTAGATAAAACTCCATTTTGGGGCAGGAAACTTGTGTTGGTTGAAAAACTTCAACCAGCTCTAGAATCCTGCCTGATCCTGCAGTGGGAAGTGAAGAACCAAAATCTGGAGGTGACAGACATGATCACACTTTTAAAGAATGGGTCTAACAAGTTCAAACCTGAATTTTCCCAAACTTTGGGAGTGTGTCACTCTAGATCAGAACTTCCCCAGAGTTCACAGGTATGCAGTTTGGGGGCTGAGCTAACATGGCAGGTTCTTCTGTTGATCCACTTTGTAAAGTGTCCAACACAGAATTCCTGTTGACTCGCTGTGGTAGGTGTTGCTCATTAACTCCACCTGGGAGGTGAGAGTGACTCTTCCAGCAGAGGAAACTAAAGTCTGAGACAGGGAGGCCTTGGAGAAAAACCAAGTACAGCCTAGCTTTCTTCCCACAGTTACTTCAACTGCTGTCAAGGAACCCCAGGCAGAGGCTGTGTTCACACACTAATTCTGTGCGCACATATGTGCATGTGATGGATTCAAGCAGGGTAAAGGACTCTGCATTTCATAGGGGTTTTGGTACAGGCTCCTCTTTCTAGCTTATATGGACACAAGAACGATGTCCTCTTGCAGTGGGCACCTTTACATGCCGGAATCTGAAACTGGATACATACGGTTCTGTTTATCACTATAACAGCAACCAAAAATCACCCTAAACAAAAGGTAGTATGTCAGCAGTAAATAAATAAATGGAGATATACCTATCTCATAGAACTGGAAGGGACCCCAAAGGGTCATTGAGTCCAGCCCCCAGCCTTCGCTAGCAGCACCAAGTACTGATTTTTGCCCCAGATCCCTAAGTGGCCCCCTCAAGGATTAAACTCACAACCCTGGGTTTAGCAGGCCAATGCTCAAACGTGTGTGTGTGTGTTTTCCAGACATGGGAACCTTAATCCTTCATTTGAATAATATTGGCCTGGAAGCACCTAAAATGGACAGGATCCTGTTAAGCCAGATTTTCAAACATGGGACCCTATGTTAACTTTTCATTCACATAGAAAGTCGTTCTTTTTCTAATTCCTTCCCTCTCCAACAGGGCTGGTGAATGAGATCAGAGAGTGAAATCAGGGTCGTATTGAAGTCAATAGCAAACTCCCCACTGATGTCAGTGGGGCCAGGATTTCAGCTTTCCGGTATGTCTGCACTGTATTCAGAGGTGTGATTGCAGCTAGTCTAAGCATCCCCACACAGCTTTAATCCAGCTAGCGCCACTAAAAATAGCAGTGAAATTGCACCGGCACAGACGTTGGCACGGACTGGCCACGCCCACCTAGAACCCTGGGCACATACCCATTGCCTGCCTGCCAGGGCGCTCTGCTGTTGTGGCCTTGCTACTATTTTTAGCTGCAGTAGCTGGATGAAAGCGTCTGTGTGTGTGTTGTGTGCCCACACTGGCTGCAGTCCAAACTCCAGCTGCAGTGTAGACATACCAATAGAGGAGCGCTAAGAGGGGGGGACTCTTTTGGAGGCATTTCCACCGAACTGCTGACATGAGCAGAACTCCACAGAGGGTTCGTGTTGGTCTCCGGTGATGTGCGTGCTTAAAAATGAAACCGACCCCTAAAATCACTTTCAACAATTGGTATCCTCCAGCTGTTCCCCCAAGACTTCAGCAGCCAGCGTGCACTACAGAAACATACCAGGCGCTCTCATCCCTGCACAAGTCAAAGCCATCCATCATATTAGTGTAAATTCAATACTTTTGTTGTCTTCTAGACTAGAGCTGCTCGAGGTAGCTCCAGCTGTAAGTGCTTTCTCACCTCTCCCCAGGGGATCTGCAAAGCCAGCTGCTCTGAATGACATCACTGGTAACTGGGAATGACAGCTCAGGCCAAGAGCTGTCTGAAACATAGTACAGAACCAGTGACCTGCGGTAAGCTGGAACTAAGAAATCCAACCCCATTTTCATAGCACTAGCAGCATGCACTACAGATTAACATGCAGCTGGGATGGGGGAAGCTATACTACTGTAAATAATGGAAGCCCAAGACTCTTCCGGTGTAAGTTTCCACCATCTTCTTTGGAAAATACAGAATGATGGGCCCGACCTTGCATTTTAGCGGTGCTTAGTGGGTTAAATTCGATTCTCACATGCATGTGGCAAACTAAAGAGCTAGCAGAACAGAGGCGTGTGATGCCTTGAGAAGAAAGCTTCCATCAGAGAAATAAACAGGGTGGGTTTCTTCTGCGGGGCAACTTACTAAAGAGGGAGAAATAGAGCTGTGAGGCAGCACGGTGAATTACATAAGGCCCTGCACTGGGATTTGAGAGACATGGCCCTGCCACTAGGTTGCTGTGTAACTTTGGGCAAGTCACTCGGTCTCTATCTTGTCCCTATCAAGTCACTGTAACCTCTTTGGGACGGGGACTGCCCCTTACTGTGTCTACATACAGTACTTAGCACAAGGGGGACTTGTTCTCAGCTGGGTCTTGTACTCATGAATGCCGTGACAGTATTACTAATAGTAATAACACGAAAAATGTAATATTTTAGTTTTGCAGAACTGGGTTCAAAAAAGCCTGGTGGCCCCCCAATAGCTATTAACATCACAAATATGCAAAAAGATCATTTACACGCTACTGGATGCAAAGCCATTTTTGTTTGAAAATGAGCCAATTTTTGCTTTTTAAAGCATCCTTGTCTTTTGGGGAATCGTGAAAATGTCCTATTTTTAATTCATAACAATGCACAGGAAAAGATTTGCGCATCTTTGCACTTTAAGATGTGTTTTGCACACTTCTATTAATCACTCCTTTCCTACACTAAGAAAATGCTTAAATCTCAATTCCCCACCATCCCCAATTTCAAAGATGGGGAAACCGCGCAGAGAGGGTAGCTAGTGTCAGAGCACCCAATCCATTGCCCATTGAAGTGAAATATTTCTACTGACTTCAGTGGGCATGGTCTGTTTATGGCCCCATTACCACAGTATCTGAGCACTTCACAATCTTTATACTGATCCTTACAATACTCCTATCAGGTAGGAAAGTGCTGCTATTCCAGTTTTACAGATGAGGGATTAAATGACTAGCCCAGGGTCACAAAGGAAGTCTGTGGCAGAGCGAGGACTTGCGCCAAGGTCTTGAGTTCTAGACTAGCACCTGAATCACTGGACCGTTCTTTTTCTTTGAACTATTCTCATCCTTATTGTGAGCAGGATTGGACCCAGAAATACATGCATTAGTAATACAAACAAAACAGATAGCAGTATATCAATTTTTGGTATTCTTGTGTTTCTTTTCCCTACTCTGGAGGTGAAGTCAATGGGGCCAGAATTTCACCCTAGGGCTCATGTCCCAGAATAATAGTAGCTACTTCTCAGTCAAAGAAACTATATGAACTACCCCTAACTATTTTCTGTTCGCTTATATCATATTGCATAACATAATTCATGAACGAGAGTCAAGCCACTGCTGCCCAGATATCAGGCACACCCCTAGTGAACTGGAGATATCTCCACTGATTCAACACCAAATTATGGATTGCAAAGTGTTAATTTCTAGCAGTAAAAAGGAAATATTGCTGATCATAATGGAACTGTAACTAGAAGATATATTGGTCTGTTCTAGCCAGGCAATGATACTCTGCCCAGCACCATGCTATCTGAGTGCCTCCTAGTAGTACACGTGCATCTCTTGGATGCGGTTCTTGTCATTAGTGAACAGCTATGAGTCTTTTTTTAAATTGTTTCTAGCTTCCCATGTGTGGTGGTTTGGTTTGGTTTGATTTCATTGCAAGTCTTGTGATATATGAAGCCTTAGCTCTGGGAGTCATGTCGATTACATAAGAATCTCAGTTGTCCTTTTAAAAAAAGGAAGTGTCTGGTTCCCAGGGCTGTAGACAAAAGCTTGAAAACGTGACCCAAGTGTTCAAAAACCAGGTGGCAAAAAAATCGTGTTTTTTTTTTTTTAATCTTGTGATTTTTTTTTTGATTTTTTTTATAGTGGGGGTTAGCGATACTGAGTTTAGCTGATCTCTTTCTGGTCTATAGTCCTGACCTGAAATCCTCTGGACTCGGTGGAAAGATTCCCATCGACTTGAGTGGGCTTTGGATCAGGAGCTGTGAGATTTGTTATGTATGTACAACAGGCCCAATCCTTAAGCACTTCTCTAGTCCAGTGGTTTTCAAACTTTTTTTCTGGCGACCCAGTTAAAGAAAATTGTTGATGCCTGTGACCCAATGGAGATGGGGATGAGGAGTTTGGGATGTGGGAGGGGCTCAGAGCTGGGGCAGAGGGTTGGGGCATGGGGTGAGGGGTGCAGGGGTGGGGCCAGGAAAGAGGGGTTCAGGGTGTGGGAGGGGGCTCTGGGCTGGGGCAGGGGGTTGGGGTGCTGGAGGGGGTCAGGGCTCTGGGCTGGGGGTGCAGGCTCTGGGGTGGGGCTGGGGATGAGGCATTTGAGGTGCAGGAGGGGGCTCCAGGTTTGGGGGTGGCTCAGGGCTGGGGCAGGAGATAGGGGTGTGGGGGATGAGGGCTCTGGGATGGGGCCGGGGATGAGGGGTTTGGGTTGCAGAAGTGGGCTCCAGGTTTGGGGGTGAGGGGGCTCAGGACTGGGACAGGGGGTTGGGGCACGGGGTTGGGGTGCAGGCTTACCTCCGGCGGCTCCCTGTTAGTGGCACAGCGGGGGTGCTAAGGCAGGCTTCCTGCCTGTCCTGGCACCGCGGACCGTGGTGCACCCCAGAAGCAGCCAGCAGCAGGTCCGGTTCCTAGGCGGAAGCGCGCAAGCGGCTCCGCGCGGCTCTCGCCTGCAGGCACCACCCCCTCCAGCTCCCATTGGCCGGTTCCTAGCCAATGGGAGTGTGGAGCCGGTGCTCGGGGTGGGGGCAACACGCAGAGCCCTGTGGCCCCCAAACCCAGGAGCCAAACCTGCTGCTGGCCGCTTCCGGGGTGCAGCGCGGTGTCAGAACAGGTAGGGACTAGCCTGCCTTAGCCGGGCAGCACCGCCAACCGGCCTTTTAAGACCCAGTTGGTGGTACCGACCAGAGCCGCCACGACCTAGTGCCAGCGGCGTATTATCGCCTAGGCCAACAAGGCCTAGGCCTACGGCGGCAAATTTGCGGGGGCAGCAAATTTGCTCACTTCCCCCTCCTGGCCCCGCCCCAACTCCGCCCCTTCCCCAAATCCCCGGCCCGCCTTCTCCCCCGGGCACGCCACACTTCCCTCCTTCCGCCTCCCTCCCAGGCTTGCTGTGCGAAAGCGCTGGGAGGGAGGGAGGAGAAGCGAGTAGCGGTGTGCTCAGAGGAGGAGGTGGAGCGGAGGTGAGCTGGGGCCGGCGGGCGCGGGGAGTAACCCGGGGGGGGGGGGCAGGGAATCGCTCCCCACCCCAGCTCACCTCCACTCCACCGGCACCATCCCCCGAGTGCGCCACAAGTCCCCTTCTTCCCCCTCCCTCCCAGGCTTGCCGCGGGGGAGCGGAGGTGAGGTGGCGGGGGGGCGGCAGTTTTTTCAGGGCCTAGGGGCGGCAAATTTGTTAATCCGCCCCTGCCTAGTGCCTTCCATTCCGTGACCCAGTACTGGGTCATGACCCACAGTTTGAAAACCACTGATCTAGTCTATAAGAAAATCTCCATTATCTTCAACAAGAGATTTCCCTAAGGACTGAGTGAAGTCTGACAACGCATTTTGGGAGTTAGATGTAGCAACTGGGCTTGTTGGACCTTTGTGGAAGCATGAAATGAGTTGCAGTGAGACTGTGAAGAGTGAGCAAGTCTTCCTAGGGCGATGCCTTTGGAAGATTGCAACAAATGAAACTGCCCCATAAAACAATCTTGGCTCAACTCAGTCCAGTACAGTCACTTGATATCCAGATTACCCTACAGATGGCTCTGCAGGAGGCAATGACGCTGACACTTGCCCATGGTCAAGCTCTTTAAAAAGCTCTCCACTGTTCCCAGCCAAAGGCCCTTTAAATAGGGTTAGTACTCACTCATGCATTGATCCAGAGCCTCAGTTACCTCAGAACAGTTTTGTGCTTCTCCACTGACTTAAACTACCTTCCCTAGCCCCTGCATAATCTATTGGGCATCAGGTGATCCTTGTGACCGACATGGGGGCCCTGATGGGGTGGGAAAGGTGTCCATTGTCTGACTGCGACCTCCAGGTGGTAGGGGCTGTACCTGGCCCTCTCTTCTTTGTACTGTAATAAACAATTTGTCTGGGTATCATGTTTCGGGCAGAGTTTCTGCTCAACTCTGTGGGGTTTCCCTGTACCAAGCTACTGAGAAAGCACTTTTATCTGCTCTTGCAAGTTTATGACCTTGTAATGACAGCATAACAGCCTTATCCTCCAGGGCCCATTCTCAGAGCCATACCACTGTCCTGCAGGGGGGTGGGTGCCCAGGGACTCCCCCTTCTGGAGAACACTAAATCACCCCTGACAGGGAGGAATTCTATTGTTGCTCATAAAAAGGCTCCTGAAGAGAGGGCTTCATTTTGCCTTTGGAGCACGCCAAGGGGCGCACACAGTTTCCTTGGGCAAGGATTCCTCTGGACCCAAGCTCGAGGGCCTTAGCTATATAGCCATGGCTCTCCCAACTTCTTTCTTCATTCATACAACCCCCTTTGACCCAAGGGGCCTGATTCAATGGAGTTATGCCAATTGATACCCTCTGGGGACCTGGCCCCACATGCATAAAGACCAATGATTTTGTTTTTAAACCATTTAAGGACGAGAACTAGCAGAGATAAAAACAATCTTGAGATGAGCTTCTGTTCAGAGAGACATCAGACAGTAACATCACCAGATTTCAAGCAGGGTGTTGCGGAGCCAGGACCTTTGCACTATCCTTGATCCGGCCTTGCCAGTTGATTTTGTTAAAGGGAGTGAAATCTCTGATCAGGCCTCGTTCACAAACGGGCCAAGTCTATCAGATGTTCTGTTCAAAACAAGTGGCGAGGGGTGCGGAGATTATTTTAAATGCCTGGTTTAGTCCCTCCTGTGCACGGGTGCCCCCGGTTGGGGGTAGGAGCCCCTGCCTCCCAAGCACCCTGCAATGCCCAGCCACCCCCAAGGGGGCGCCCCAGCACAGGTCCCCGCTCCCAGCGGTGCTTACCTGGCTCTTGCCGGTCATGGATAAGGTGGCATGGCTGGAGAACCTGGCCAGCCTTGCTCCAGCCCTTGGAGAGTTGGGGCCCCCGGCTGCCCCGCACTCCGCAGCCCAGCTGTCCGGCAGCCCCGCCGACCTGCTGAGGGCTTCCACCTGCCTGGCCAAGCGCTCCACCTGCGCTCGCAGCCGCTGGTTCTCCTGCTGTAGCTCGGCGACGGTGCGGGCCAGCGGGCTGGCGAGGCGCAGCACCTCGTCCACTTGCCGGTCCACCCCTTGCTTGAAGACTTGGATGTCCACGTGGATCTCCCGCACGGCGCCCCGCAGCGTGTCCTCGTAGCGCCCCAGCGCCTCGCACACGCTCTGCGCGTCCTGGCTGCTGAGGTCCGCGATGTCGCTGGCCACCGTGTCCATGTTGGGGGGCCGGGGACTCTTGTCGGGCTCCGGGCTGGGGGCTGCGAACGCAGGACACCCCACTCCAAAGCCGGAGGGTCCTGGCACCGGTCCCTGAGATCTCCCTGACACAGTTCAGGAAGGCAGCAAGCCAGTCCCTGGTATCAAAAAGGTTGAGAAACACTGGGCTAAGGAAAGCCCCCAGTCCTTGCTGCAGGGCAACCTCCTGCCCGGGGCACTCGCACGCTCACTTCCCCGGGCTCCAGCTGGCTCTGTGCATTCTCCCAGCTCCGGGGGTGCCCTAGGGTGGGCGAGGCAGCTCCAGTCAGGCAGCTCTGCCCAGAAAAGCAAAGGAGGGAGGGCGAAGTTGGGGGAGCCCCGGCCGGGAGCGAGAGCGAAGCTGGCTGAGCAGCGGGGCTGGCTGTGTGTGTCTCTCTCCGGCTCCTCCAAGGAGGCGATGCAATTTCAGGAGGGGACAGTGCAAAGGGGTGGAGAGGGGGGCTGGCTTGTTTGCAGCTGCCAGAGGGCTGCTTGGCTCTGTCAACAGCTCTCGCAGGGGGACACAGGCGCTGGAGGAGCTGTGCAGCTGCAGGGGAGATGCTCTGGGGTGGGAGGAGGGGAAGGGACAAGGGGAGAGAGGCAGGCTGAGTGGGGAGGGAGGATCAGAAGGGAAAAGCTATGGGTGGGGCTGGAGCTGTGGGAGGAGGTGGCTAGGAATGAGTGGGAGCCAGGGGAGAGGACTGAGCAGGGGGTTGCATATCTGGTCTTTCCTGTGTTGCTTGGATGCTGCTGCCAAAGTAAACATTCCTTATCGCTCCCTGGGGGAGCCCGGAGGCAAAGGGAGAGGGGACTGGATTCTGGGAGAGTAAAGACGCACACACTCTCCCACACAACATGTACGCGGCACTCACCTAGACCTGCTCCCACCCAGACACAGCTGCATACGCGCTCCCCTCGCCACACACGTACCAGTACACAGCCAGTGAGAGTCTTGGTGGGGCAGGCCACGCAGGGGTTTCCCAGAGAACGGGGGCTCTGGCAGAGGTAGGGGTGATCTACAGAGACACACACACTTCTGTATGTTTGCATTTATTTATGGTATTGACTCATTACCGAAGCTGGCCTTAACCTTCAACCCCCACCGATTTCTCTTTCCTCCTTGATTTGTGTTAACACCCGCTTTTCCTCTCCCTTCTCTCCCGTCTGTGGGAAGAAGGGGCCCAGTTCGCAGCTCTGAATCAACCCTACAAGCAAATGCCAACGGCCTATGAGACAATACATGCTTTCTTGCCATAGGAGGGGGTCAACGCTCAACAGTTGTCCCCTGACAGGCAGCAGCAGCTCTAAGACTGTGGAGTCCAGAATGAGCTGCAAACTCGGTGAAATACTGCCTCGATGTATGCCCAAGCATGTAAATCAGGGCAGAACTGGGGCTATGCTAGGCCAAGTTTATTCCTGGGGTGATTCCTGCAAAGCCACTCCAGTTAGGAGCCAGCTTTAAAAATGGGCTCATTACAGCATTGCCATCTGTCAGGCTTAAGATTCTTTTTGTTTTTCTCCAAGCCCCCAGCTGCAGGAATTAGGATATTAGCTGGGACATCAACTTTCATTTATTTAAAGGAAGTTTCTAGCCCTCGTGGTTGCAGAGAAAAGCTTGACAGCGTGACCGCTATATGCTCCAAATCAAAAGGAGGTAAATAAAAAGAATCCCCCATTCATTTTTAAAATCTCATGATTTTTATGCCAGTTCTTGGGATTTTTTTTGGGGGGGGTGGTGAGGGAGGGAGTTGGTCAGAATCTTTTTTTCTCATTGAAAATGTGGACTTTCAGTAAAAATAAAAAATACATTTCTTTCAGCCAAAACCTGAAAATTATAATTTTGGAGGTATTGGGTTTTCCAACAAAAATTAAAAAAGGAAAGAAAACACCTTTTATGAAAAATTTCATTTAGTTGATAGCTCAATTTTCAGTCAAAAAAAAAAAAAAGTTTTGATAGAAATTTTCCAACAAGCCCTAAGCAGCACATATCTGCTCCAAGAAAATCCACTTATTTTGGTGTGTCTGGACCCAGACAAGTAAAGAATAATTACATCATAATGTTATTTATAAAACCACTTCTCTCCTTGTTCATGCATGTGGAACATTGCACAATACAGTAAATACAGCAATATGGAGGAAGGGCCTTCCTGATTTTGGAAGAAATCAAAATCCAGTCTCAAAGTCTCCTCTCTCAAGATGAGGGACACTTGCTGTTTGTTTCAGACATTTAAAATCATGTCCGGCCCTTTTTTTGTTTTTGTTTGAAATCTCCCTCTTCCAAGTCATCACAGCTGGATGCAGCCCTGGGAATGTAGCAGCCGCCACAAACAATGACAAAACCATCATGAAACAGATAATATAAAAAACAAACACAAGAACAACAACAAAATAAACCAAGGGGCAGCATTACCAGGGGGAAGAAGACAGACACACTCTGGCCAAAAGCTTCAAGGCTGTCTAAGGGATTTAGATGCCTGAATCCCATTAGGAACATTGTGTCCAAATCTCCTAGGCAGCTTGGAAAATCCTCTCTCAATCTGAGTTTTGTTCTTTCTGCCTGTGCCTCTTTTTTTAAGTCATGCCTGAAAATAAGATTTTTTTAAAAAATCTAATAATGTAGGTCGTCTTTTCGTGCCTGAGACAAAGCCCCCAAAGTCCATGGGAGTGCATCCACACACTCTTGTCCTTAGTTGCTTGTGCTCTACCTCTTGGGATCAAGCCAAACAGAGGCCTAGATTAGAGAGGAGCAAACAATGCCCAAGAGCAGCAGTACCATGCCATCTTGTTAGAACAAAAACCACTTGGCTTGTTTCTTCTCTCCAAATGAGACACTTCTGGAAATCTGTCCAGTACAATGAAATCAACTTTTTCCTTCCAGCATCAGACAGGCTTTCATCTACACTGGGCTTTTAACCAGGTTTTGGAACCATGGTGAAATACAGTTCCAGCCGAAATAGTTTCTAGCATGGCTTGGCTGACCAGCGTGGTTGGGGGCCAAACCATTTTAAAAGTGTGAGCTGTATTTAGAACTGGGCTTCTAATGAGAGTGTGGAAATTACTTTGCCCCATCCATGTTGGCCAAGCAAACCATACTCGAAATGGTTTAGTCAGAATTGTCTCTCCAGCCTTATGAAAAATACCGTGCTGATCCCAAACACCGCAGTTTACATGACCACAGTTATTTGGATTGTTTGGACTATTACTGTAGAATGTTGGTGTATTTTCTGTAAGGATTTTGCAGCATTTCTAAATCACCTAGCACTATAGCATCCAGGCATTAGTGTGATTCCAATACATGTTTTAAATACCCAGTGTTGCTGGAGCCTTTGGGCATGTGCTGGCTCAAAGAGAGGTTCCGCTCTGAAAAGTGACTCTGCAAATGGCATTGTGGGCCTTATGGCAACTCAGTGGGTTCCAGATCAAATGTGTTCAGCTTTCAGCTTACACATGAAAAGATCTGTTTTTAATAACTGCCAGCCTGGGCTCTGAGAATCAAGTCGTTCCATCTTGCACATCTTCAGTGGTGACAAAGACCTTGCAAACCCAGTTATGCCCTCACTGACATCTGGCCAAACCCATTGCCTTCAGTGGTCTCGCGAAGGAGTTCCTGACTGGAACCCAGTGCCCAGTTCCATCCCTGCTGCATGAAGTGGAAAGTTACTAGTATTTGTTTCTGGTAGCGCCCATGATGTGCTAGCGCTGTACAACCCTGCATCTGCACCTGGAAAGCGTACACAAAAATGGATTTGAATCTGCCGCTCAACACTCCGTGGGACCAGGACCTCAATTTCTTTCTGTCGCTTCAGATTGTAGTGCTAATCATGTGATAATATTGCCTGCAAAACTGCTTCTGTGCACTCCACGAACCAGTGCATCAATGGTAAGGGGACTTACTCATATGCATGTGAAATTTTTAATTCGATTTTAATATTTTGGCAACTGTGGGGCACCTTTAGGGAGCCTGAAGTTTTCTTAGAACCCAATCCTGTAAGCCTTAGTCAGATGACTCACCCTTATTCATGCAAGTAACATGCATGCAAATAATCCCATTGCAAATAGATCTGCTCCCATAAGGATAATTTGTCTGAGCATTGCAGGTTGCCTGAGCTTTTCCCTAATGTTTGACAGGAAAGTTCATCAGATTTAAATATATTTTCCCCCTGATAATTTCTTTCATCAATAGATCCATATTGTATTTCAACTACTATTGCACCTTCAGAGCTGGACTATCATTTTTAAGTATAGAATGTAAACACTTCCACAAAGTTCGTAAGAATCTTGCTTAGATCCTTTAAAAATAAAAAATCTGTCTCATTTGATTGGGAGACAGGAAAGAACACTATATTACCTAATCTAGTAAATGTTCCAACAGTTATTTCATGTTGAAGCTTAATGCCAAATTTTTTTTGTGTGCATGTGTTTTTGTAACAACCTATATAGCTATTTTGGCACATCTATGCTGACCCATTGCCATATTTTTTTTCCAGTGTTTGGAATCTTTGATATCAACAGTGCTAGCGTACAACAATGTTAGACAAAAATAGCTTTATTTGCAGCTATAAAGCTTTAAAAATTTCTCCTTGAGGTTTGAGAGTGAAAATCTGGCACATCCCCCCAGCCATGAGATCATCCAAATTAAACTTAATCCAATCAATTAACTCCTACCCCTGTACATGCCGTCAGTAAATGTAAATCCAAATGCTATCAATTGACTTACATTCTTGGGTTATTTGCTAGCACGTATAGAGTATGATAAAATAACCTTTTATTCAATCAGCCGTGTAACATAGAGCTAAAACAAATATTAAGTCAGTGTTAGCTGGCAAGGAGAAATTCTGCAGTGATTCAGATGTTCCCTTTAACATTGAAATTTGAGTTTGGGATCTGTGGAAAGAAAAAAAAGTTGATTGTTATGGGTTCTGTGTGCTCACTCTTTAGTTCCAGTTTTCATAATATTTGGATATTGTACTTGGCATTTTGGATACATATTTGATGAGGGCATAATTTGCTCAATAAGCATTCATAGTGTACATTGCAATGTGCAGGGAAGGGTCAGCTGGGGGAAGATATGCATAAGGCAGAATACAATGCCCAGGCACAACAAAGTAGTTGGGGGGAGGGAGGGAGGGGGCGGGATTTCAGACACCGGTCGATCCTTGTGTTTCTGGGCCGGGTCCTCGGCAGCATGTGTAAACTGATACAGTATCGATCCATCCAATCCAGTGGCCATACGTGTTTACCAATTACTCTGAGCATTATTGGAGTACACATTGGACTTGATTCTGGCCTGACGCTTGTTTTATACCAGCCTAACTCCTGTGGTTTCAACAGAGATATTCCTAATTTACTCTGGTGTAAGGGAGAGGAGAATCAGGCCTTTTCTTTTAAGGTAGCTTAATGATGCCCCCTACATGAGTTATTCCTGCTCAGGGGCTGGGAAACTCTGCAGGGTGGAACTTGCTCTCTGTTCTCCTCTCGGAGGGGCAGGGTGGGGAATGGAAAAAACTCAGCGGCTTCAAGTACTGGTTTGTTTTTCTTGTGAACGAGGCAGCACAACAAAGGGTTAAAAAGGAGGCTCCCAGCCTTTGTCACAGATCTCCACGGGCTGCCGGTCTGTTTTCTCTCACAAGATTTACGTCAGTGTGTGCAGTGACATCATGCTCCTTATCTCCCTTGGAACAGGCCGCAGTGCCACAGGGGGACTTCCTCCGCTCCTTCCTTTTCATCTCCGGAGTCAGCCTTTGCTGCTGTAGCCCCAGCATCTCTTCTGAGTAGGGTGACCAGATGTCCCGATTCCATAGGGACCGTCCCGATATTCGGGGATTTTTCTTATATAGGCGCCTGTTACCCCCCACACTCTGTCCTGATTTTTCATACTTGCTGTCTGGTCACCCTACTTCTGAGCAACCCTAGCAGTCGTCAGACTGCGTAAGGCCCTGATTCTGTAAGGGGCTCCAAGCAGGCAGACGCCAGCACACCCGCAGGGAGCTGCTTGCTGGATCAGGATCTAGATTTGTACCAAAAGTACATATACAGTAGTAACTGGCTTGGATTGGGCTGGGGAGGGTGGGGGGGGGAGGGGGAGATGTTTACTTGTCAGTTATATCCACCCAGTTAAAAGAGGTTGCGTGACTTTAACTCAGGACATAATTTTGCCACAATTCTCTATCACAGTCTGGGCCAGATTCTGCACAGAGCTACAGCAGTGTAATTAACTCCAGAGTGACTCCCTTGACTTGCTCCAGGTTACCGCTGAGAAGAGAATGTGGTCCTTGTCTCGTGTTACTAAGGCAGGGCCGGCTCCAGGCACCAGCTTAACAAGCAGGTGCTTGGGGCGGCCACTCGGGAGAGGGGCGGTACATCCAGGTATTCGGCAGCAATTCGGCGGAGGGGCCCTCACTCCCGCTCGGAGCGAAGGACCTCCCGCTGAATTGCCGCCGCAGATCGCGATCGCGGCTTTGGGGGGGGGGCTGCCTAGGGCGGCAAAAACCCTGGAGCCGGCGCTGTACTAAGGTAACCTTTGAGAAGACTGTCTACTACAACTGTATCTGGCCATAACTATTGTAACTCAAGGCTAGTTGGGTTTAAAGTAGAAAGTAGGGGCGATCTGAACTTGGTGGAGCTGCACTCACTTACGCCAGTGGTCAGGTTAGCCCCAAGGGCCTGACTAGCCCACTCTCACACCGGTGTAAATCAGGAGTAACTCCATGAAGTCAATGGCATTACAGTAGCGTCAAACTGATATCAGAGAAGAATCAGGCCCCAAGAATCTAACAGAGAAGTGTAATCTGCTGTCTTGAGCACAGGACTCTGGGTTAGAACAAAGCCTGTCTCTGCTGCCCTGTTGCTGTGGGATCTTGGGGAAGTCATTTAAACCCCGTGCCTCAGTTTCCCCCTTTTAAACTGAGGTTAATTATACTGACTTGGCATTTAGTGGTATTGGGGGAATTCATTAGTTAGTGGGCCAGATCCTCAGCTGGTTTAAGTGGGCTCCACTGAAGTCAATGAAGCTATGCTGATGTACCAGGTGAGGCTCTGACCCAGTAAGAGTCACTTGGTTTGAGGCATTGCATTATCCAGCCCTGTAGGGATTTAAGTACCCTTGACATTGGTTCTTTAAGTTAGCACGGTACTGGAAGGATGACAGGTTATTTTGCAATTAGTTCACAAAGGCATCTTTTGTTGCTCCCAATATTGTTCAAATCTCAACGTGATACATCTGGCCAATGTAATATAGCTACTCCATTAATTTCTTAAAACCCAAATATAGACTCATTTTTTAAAATAGTTTGAGAGGGAGGGAGGGAGGAAGGAAGGGGTAGGGCTCTCCTAGTAATGGCATTACCATCTGTACTGAAGGATTCTTATGCAGCATTGTCCTGTCCTCTAACCTCCATGGTTTTGCAAAACTTCCACATCTGCACAATTGGTTTTCCCCACAAAATCCCAGAAAATGAGATTTGTAGGTCCATAATGATTTGAAGACAATATTTATAGCAAGTGGAAGAGTGGAAAGAGGCTTAGACAATGAGTAGCCCAAGTGCCAGTCTCCTGTCCAGTCTCCTAGAAAACCCCAAATTTTGAGCTAAATATCAGGTCCAGTCTATGCCCAGTTTTGGTACTGATATAACTAAGTTTAGGAGTGCGAGGCTTTTATTATTGAATTTTACCAATGTAGTTAAATTGCTATCATCCCTAGTGGAGATGCAGTTATGTCACTATAAAGGTGCCTTGTACGGAGATAGTTTATTCCTCTTCCCGTCTAGGAATGAGCTATATCTTTATACAGGGATAGCTGGGTCCACACTAGGGAGGGGTTGTACCACTTTACTACACCTGTGGATAGTTAAAGCAGGGCAGTTCATGAAAGTTTTGATTCAAGATAGCTAAAACCAAGAATTCAGGGAGGTTCTGATTGTTTTCTCCCAAAATAATCATGCTGAACTTTAGTCTCAGTTACTCTAAGGGCACTTTACGCTGCTCTAGTGTGCCGCAGTGTAAAGAGGCCTTAAAGAGTATGTCTTCCCTGCAGAGTTAACTCAGGTGGTGGGCACCAGGGCTAGCTTAACCCCGATGTGAGTAGCCACACGGCAAAGCCCTACCCAAGTTACTGGGACCTTAGTGTTGCTGTGTTCACTCATGTGTTTCCCTAAGGCTTCTGGGGGCACGTCTGTCCCTTGGTTCTTAGCACTGCAGTAAGCTGAGCTGCTCTATGATTCTGTCTCAGTGAGCTGTGGGAGAGCTTGTCTGTCTTTCTGGGCACGTGGGGGAATTGTGGGAAGGCGTTGGAGGACTGACTGTCAGCACTTCTGTGATTTAATCTATATCTTCATTGCAAAGTGGGAGGGTTACCAGCCCAAGTGAAAGCAGAACCCAGACTCTAAACCAACCAGCAGGGCCAGCTAGCCAGGGTTAAAAGCACCATTTAAGTGAGAGGGTTTTGTGTGCAAATGGGAGAGTGGGGTTAGGGGCAAATAAGAGCCTGCATTAACTCTGCAGTGAAGACGTACCCAACCCGCGTGTAATTGTACTTACTGATCTCCGTCCTACCATAGTAATGTAAAGTGACGTCAGCGTAAAGGAGAATCCGGTCTACTGAGCATGGTGGCCTGAACCCAGGCTGGGAAGCTGAGTTCTAAGACGGACTCCGACGACATTTGTGACCTTGGGTGAGTCACTTGTCTTCTCTGTGTCAGCTTTCCCATAGCTAAATGTGGATAACGCCACCTGCCTACCAGTACTTCAGGGATGTTGCAAAGACTGAGGGACTGATCGTGCTCACGTGAAGAAATGGGTGTGTCGACACTGATCTCAAAATCAGGTTCTAATTGACTGTTTGCAAAGCACTTTGACTGGCGCCCCAGTCTTTGGTCCCTTACGCATGTGAGTAGTCCTTACACGGGTACATGAGGCCTGAGTAAAGAATTATTCCTGTACGTGCTGCAGGATTGGGTCAGAAAAGTGCCTGATCTAAAACTCAGCAAAGTCAATCCAAACACTCCCATCGATTTCAGTGGGCTTTGGATCAGGCCCGGGAATGAGACATGGCAACTATAATGTCACTGCTGCCCTAACAACAGAAGCGGTGCCAGGATTTGTCCCGGCATGCATGATGGCTATGCACACAGGAGATGGTATTTACAGTAGGTTGCCATGTACATAGAAAGTTTAAAGTTAGTTTGTCCCGCAGACAGACACATTCCACGAAGCCCCTGCAGCAAGCTGTCCTCTAAATAGAATATGTACAACGGGCCACACTGCAGTTGCCTTAATCCAGAAATGCTCAGCAGCCCTGTGAAATCTTCAGCCTTGTAAAATATATAAATATGTGATTTATGCCTCTGGTCCCATACTGGGAATTAGACTTGCAGACTCTTTTCCCCCCTCTTTCTTACAAAAAACCCAACAAGAGACAACAGGTGATACAGATGGGGAGCACAAGGAAACAATGAGATATTAATATTGTCAGTGGTCTAAGTGCACTAATTAATTAGTAAGTAGTAATTAATCACGCTGGAACATGATTGTGAGGAGTCAGATGAGCTGATGTGATGCTGACTATGATTATTGGTCAGTATAGCCCAGGGCAAATTATGTTCAATATTACATCAGCTAATCATGACTAAGCCTAGTCTACCTTGACAGGTGAGCTAACTCGATTCTTCAGGATGGTTTTTGAACAGGATACTGGTTTATAAAAACTCCCATTGGTTTCAATGGGGTAGGATTGGACCCAATAGCAGCTGAGAGTGCTCACGTTGCAGGTCAGATCACTGATCAGAGACACCAGCAGGGGATATGTACATTCTCCCATTCCGGTGCCACCTGAGAGATGTGGTTTCCTCCAAACACTCAATATTCCTCATGCCCAGCTCTTCCAATTATTTCCANACTCTTTTCCCCCCTCTTTCTTACAAAAAACCCGACAAGAGACAACAGGTGATACAGATGGGGAGCACAAGGAAACAATGAGATATTAATATTGTCAGTGGTCTAAGTGCACTAATTAATTAGTAAGTAGTAATTAATCACGCTGGAACATGATTGTGAGGAGTCAGATGAGCTGATGTGATGCTGACTATGATTATTGGTCAGTATAGCCCAGGGCAAATTATGTTCAATATTACATCAGCTAATCATGACTAAGCCTAGTCTACCTTGACAGGTGAGCTAACTCGATTCTTCAGGATGGTTTTTGAACAGGATACTGGTTTATAAAAACTCCCATTGGTTTCAATGGGGTAGGATTGGACCCAATAGCAGCTGAGAGTGCTCACGTTGCAGGTCAGATCACTGATCAGAGACACCAGCAGGGGATATGTACATTCTCCCATTCCGGTGCCACCTGAGAGATGTGGTTTCCTCCAAACACTCAATATTCCTCATGCCCAGCTCTTCCAATTATTTCCAGTGCAAATAGAGCTGCTTCCTTTTGGATCTGATTTGGTGGAATGTCCTGAATTCCTGCCAGCTGTGAAGATAGATATCTGCGTTGGCAGTTATCCTCCGCATTTCTGAATGTCTTTAGATAGCTAAGAACACAGTCTGCTTCACAATTCCTGCAATATGTATAGTACACGAGGTCAAAATGCTCCTCTTCAGAAAACAGCCCCTACTATGAGTCACCCAACCCTGCCACTGTATAATTCGATCATGTTGGGATGCACTAAAGGGCAAAGGATAATGCTGTCACATCAGACATTTGAAACTAGAATGGACAAAGCACTAGAAAACAGACTGAAGGAAACTATCCTGCCCTGACACAGAGATGGGACTAAAAAATCTCTTAACTAAAAGGTCTTCAGTAGCATCTATGATTCTGCAGTTCATCATGAAAATCCCTTCTCTGGCTTCTTCTTGAGACCCTCTGTTTTTGCTTTCAAGACTGTGCCCAGTTTAGCACCCCTCTTACATCTCTCCACTCTCATTTCTTACACAAGTATCCAGGCCCACACTGTCCACTGTTCTACGGTGATGCATTCTTCTTGCCCTCTGTGGAAGGCTTGAAAGTGTTTGTGGCTTACCCGACAATAACCTTTATTTATTATATCTGGGTGGTTCGCCAAACTCAAAACTCTGCAGGCAATTAGGAGGTCTGGCAGCTCATGGGGAAAACATGTTACCCCACAGGAAATGTTGAGCATTTCTGTGCTCCATGCTCATTTATTAGCATGTCAAACAGGAGATATGACCTTTTGCAAAACTCTAAAGCAGAGTGAGCTTGAAATGGTGTAGGATGTGACTGTTGGGCTTTTAACTTTTCTCTTCCAACCTGTTCCTTCTCTAAGGCCTGATTTTCACTTGAAAGTTAGCTATAACCATGTCAGGTACGGGCATAATTTCTTACCAAAATAGTCATGTCGGTAAAAGCTGCAGTGTGGGTGCAGTTATACCAGCTTAAAGATGCCTTTTGCTGATGTAGTTGTTCTCCTTCCCCCTTGGGAATAGCTGTGCTGGTATAAAGCACCTCCTTTATACCGCTATAACTGCAGCCACGCTAGGTGGCGCTGCACGATACTGGTATAATTAAAGTGGTACAGCTTTCCCGCGTAGCCAAGGCATGATTTCTTCTGCACAGTATTGTTAGTGGAACATGCTCTACATGTTCGGTGGGTAGAGGACTCCCATCTCCAGAGCTGTCTGTCAGGCACCTTTCACCAGCACTAAATGCACTACAAAACAAGAAAGAAGCCTCCTGTTCAGTAGAAATGTAGGGCTGGAAGGGACCTTGAGAGAGCATCTAATCCAGCCTCGGTACTGAGGCAGGACCTAGTAAGCCAAGACCATAATGAACGTCTTTGGAAACCCCCCAGAGTTTTCACCATCTGTTACTTACAGCAGGTACGTCTGGTTCAAAGGGGTTTTGTACAAACAAATGTGCCACCCAACACACAAGCTCATCTAACTACAGAATCAGAGAGGGGCCTGAACCGAAGCCTCATTTCTGAACCTCCAAATTTGGGGGTATTCAATTTCAGGGTCTGGATCTGCTTGTGGTGGGTTGGGCTCAAATGAGCGAATATCTCCAAGGCTCAGTTTGGTTTCCTGAATGACCCCAGAGAGACCTAGTCTGAGTAAGAGCGTCAAGCTGCCTTTGTGGAATGGATTTTAATCAGATTTTTCTACAGCAGGCAATTGTTAGGAATTTATCCAGGCATACATGCTATTAGTCAGATAGTCTGTTTTCCGTGATTTTTCTGCTGAGTCTTTCCTTGTTTTACGATAAAGGGCAAATCACCACAACTGCAGAAGAGATGATGACAGTCAACTACTTACAGTACCATGTTGCTCTGCACTTTACAACAGGTAGAGATTAATTATGAAAACAATGAGGTCACTAGCGTTATCAGACTTGAAAGCTCTGCAAACTGTATCATTTATAATTAATAGGTGACTAACTCCTAGGCTTTTGTAAATACAGTATGTACTTTTGGGTGATATCATTTTGCCCTCCTGAGGTTTGCTCTTATCTTTTCCTGCCAGAACATTACATACGCTAGCCAAGAATTATGAGAAGTATGATCCTTAGAATTTCTAGATAATGGTTTAGGTGCCAAAAAGTTCCCAGGTTATACAGAAAAGCTCTTGCTTATTTTCAGTTTTGTTACATTTCTGGGGAGGGGAGCTCTAGAAAGAACTGGGGCCCAGATTCCCATTTACACTAAGGCCTTTTTACAATGCTCTGGCAGTGTATAGAGGCCTTAAATTGCATTCACACCCACTCTAAGACTCCTTTACACCGTCAGAGCAGAGGAAAGGGACCATAGTGTAAATGAAAAGCAGGCCAAGTATCTATTATTTCTTCTTGAATGACAACCTATTGGAGGAAGAAACAATAAAACAAATTTAGGGTCACTGTACTGTAACAACTTCCAAGAGGATGTACAAGCCCCATGCTATTGTAACACATCCCTGAGAACTTCCAGCTCTCACTATATCGCTTAGAACGATCACGGGGGAACAAAGGTAGAACTCCGATCCCCCAGCTCAAAAAGCAGAGGCCCCTGCTAAGCTAAGCTAATGGAGAATCTCCAGGAGGGGTTAGCACTAGGGAAGTTATAAGACAAAGGTAAGCAGTTCAAATGTCAGCAAGCAGAAAGGACAATGGTGTATGGTTTTGGAAACAGTCGGGTTGCAATCACTATTTAATGCACCTAGAGGCCCCAACACAGGTGCCGTATACACACATAGTAGAAGACATTCCCTGCCCCCAAAAGGTGACAATCTATAGACAAGACAATCAAAGGCTGGGAGAAAAAAAATATTATTATCCCCATTTTATGGATGAGTTGAGGCCCAAAGCTGTTAAAGGGCAGGTTTACAGAGGTGCCCAAGGAGGTTACTGTACTTTGAGGCTCTCCCCCTGTGTGACATGCCAAAGGTCACACAGGAGTCTGTGCAAGAGCCAGGCACTGAATGCAGATCTCCTGAATCCCAACCCAGTGCATTCTAGTTGAACTGGCCTTGTGAATTGGACAACATGTTGCACATGATAGATAAGAATTAGATGTAAACACCAGTTTGGGGTGAGGATCACCACCACTTCACTGCAATAACTTGGGATGTGGAGGGGCATCACTGAGATCAGGATCTGACCCTAGGCTCCCAAATAGAATTGCCCTTTAAAAAAAAAAAAAAAAGCTACCAGGAAAGGAGGCATGAGCCAGACAGTGGCTTTTTGTGGCTGTAACACAATATGTGACAGGAGTATTGTCATTCCATAGGACAGGGAGTGTCGCTCATTCACTCCTTCCTAGGTGGCCATCAGTCTGAATGATGACAAATGCTTGCTTGCACTGTCACATCTTGGCTAGGTGGATGGCTACTGCTGCTTGAGTTAGTGACTGGAGCCTTCTCTCTTCGGTGTCAGCATGCCGCGGTGTCCAAGCTTGTGCTGTGGTTGGGATGGGAGACCCAGTATGAAACAGACATGAGAAACAGACAGGCCTGCATACAGGAGATGGGTTGCACTGCCAGGCAGTGCTGACAGTAAAACCCACAGAAGTGAGGCTGTCCCAAAAGACGACGAGACTGATGCATCTCCACTATGGGATGAGGTCGTTCCAAAATGTTGCCATTTATTGGGATTATTTATTAGCACCCCATACTGTGCCAGGTGTTTTACATACATGTATTAAGGTGGGTCCTGCCCTGAGGGGCTTACAGGGTCTGATTCATCACTGTGTCAGTCCACTCACACTAAACAGATAACATGTAGGGACAAAGAGCCAGGGGAGTGAAGATGCATGTGCCCAGCACCAGGTTTTACTGCAGCACCCTTAGGGAACAGGGTGCTCACTGCAGAGAAACCGAAGTCTGCGCCCCCAGGATCTTACCATATAAAGACATGGGTCCTGATCCTGATTCTCCTCTCACACGTACCATCTGAACACTGGAGGGGTTACTCGAGAGTCACACCTGCGTAGCGTGTGAGAGAGAAGAATCAGCCCATGGAAAGAAGCAGTGAAGGTAAAAGAAACAGAGTCTGATTCCCCTCTCCCGTAGACTAGTGTCAGTCAGGAGTTGCTCCACTGACGTCAACTGGCATAAAGCTGGTGTAAGTAGGAGGCAGTTTGGGGTCAGGGGCCTAGGAAGGTTGTTGGTGCTCATGGGCGTCACAGAGCAGGTAGGTTTTCCAAAGGGGAGAAGATGGGACATGCTAACCAGGAGGCTGCTCCATCAGCAAGGGAGGAGAGGGCCAAGCTGGGGATGGGAAAAGAGACCAAGGGCCAAATCCAGCCCTGGTGTAAGGAGCTGAACCCCCTTGCACCCAAGCTGAGTTCAGCCCCATGGGAGAAGCTTGGGCAGATCATAGGCTAGACAGGAAAGTGGTGAGGCAATGGTGGAGGAAAGAGCTCCTGACGGAGGTTTGATCTGTTTAAAATAAGTGCACCCCTCCCCAGCTACCCACAAGGGAAAGTCCAGAAGGTGTGACTTCTTCTACCTGCAAGGTCAGCATTATCCTAACACTAACACTATTTCCATCTGTGTAGAATTCATTGTACTGTAAAATCTGATCATTGAGTTACACATCTTTAGAGGTGGACACAAAGCATGCTAGTAACTCTAAGCCAAGGCAGTTTAGAGCAGAATCACCCCCATCTTAGTACAGATCATCCTAAGCAAACCATGCATGATTCTTGATGTATTTAATTTGTGAATTACGGCTCTGAAATCAGGAGTAGCCAGTACTCTGGCAGGACTGATATACGCAGCCAACAGACACGCCTCTGCTTCAGGAAGGTGTCCAGTTATAGATGGTTCTGCAGGAATATTCCTCAATTCCAAATCGACTGGAAGTGTTCACACATGTGGCAAAAGGTCCTTAAGAGAGAACTGAGAGTCCTTGCAGAATTGGTAACTGAGCATTAGGCAGGAGACAGGGAGTGGAAAGGGGAACAAGAACAACAGAAGATGGGGCGGGGGGAAGGTGGGAGCTGGCAAGACTCAAAGAGAAGGAGAGAACAACAGAAAGGGAAAGTGAAGAGTCTAATATATTAGAGCTAATTATTATGCATTATCTGTGGAGCATCAGCAATGGTCTCAGTACTGATCTGTCATATAAAAAGACATGCTTATTGTCCCCCAAAAAGGACCATCTCTCTCAGATGCAGACAATACAGGTCAGACACAGGTAATACACCAGGTGCCTGATTCATAGCTCATTGAAGGCAATCAGGACACTTTTTTTTTCAGGGGGAGATGGGCATAGTTGCCTATATAAGACAAAGCTCCTAATATTGGAACGTCTGGTCCCCCTAATGGAGGATTAGGCCCTCTGTAACAGGTAAATGTAATGTAGATTACTGGGAAGATTGAAAAAGGATAGCGAGACAGCACGCAAAATACACTTGGAACCGGCCAGCTAAATTACAGTGACAAGGATTAGAAAAAAAGGAAGAAAAGGAGAAGTGATAGAGATGGGGAAGGGTTTATGCAACAGGGAGACATTACATCAAACCGTTCACCCTTCCATTTCGTAAGGCGGCCGCAGTCTTTCTTTGTATCTGTCCATATCTTTCTCATTCCTTCTGTTTTAGACATTTATCTTCTCATGTGAGGTTTCTGAATGCTGAGGTTAAATTCCTCTTGCTCAGGGCTTCTCAAGCTTTTTTCTTCGTTTGGGCCACATCTTAATGGCTTTTTCTATCCCTTCCATTGTCCCCTTCATTATCTTTCTTGTTTATTCAGGCCCTAATCCTACAAAGACTTATGCATGTGCTTAACTTTACACACTGTGAGTAGACCCAATGAAAATACAGTGCATGAAATTAAGCAGGTGCATAAGTCTGCAGGATGAGAGTCTTAGATGATAAGCTGTTCAGGGAGTGATCATCTTTTAAAAATCTCTGAAGTGCCAAGCAATGCTATGATGTTATATAAATATTGATAATACCATTAGAATTTCCCCTAGACTTCCTGTAAGCTATCAAATTTGAGCTATAACCCCGAGATCACTGCCATTTTTAATGTATCCATAGCTCAGATGGGTTTGATGTACTTTGATGAATATAGGACAGGTCAGGGAGTGGGCAGGAAAAGTAGAAGTTATTTAAAATAGCTTGACTGTTCTAGGCTGTTCTGGGGTATGCCAGGGCCAGAGCCATGGTGGCTTGATTATCAGGAACTCTGACTGGATTTATCATTACATCAGATCGTTACCAAAGGGAAATTTGTCCTCAGTGAATAGTGTTAAGGTAAAGGGTCAGATCCCCAGCTGGTGTAAGTTGGCATAACTCTAGTGACTTCAGCTTCAATGGAGCTCTGCTGATTTACACCAACTGAGGATCTGGCCCGAAGCCCACATGACAAACAAGGATCAGGCTAATTTGTGCCTTGTAATTAACCTATAGAGTAATGTATACCCCTTTCCAAAACATTTTCTATCTTTAGCTCCCTGTTTTGGCACCCAGCCCAAATTTGGAAGCGCCAGTGAGACAGTTATGAAAACAATGAGACAGGATGGATCGATGCAACTACCCAAAATGCTCCCAGCCTGCATGCATCTTCTGTATCCCTTTTAGAAGTTATCATGCCTGCGAAATAAGGAGGAATAACAAATAAAACCCTAAGCCAAGTGGAAGGAGATCATGTCCACAAGGCAGAAAGAGTGGCTGCAAAATGGTGTCATTCGGAAAGCTATAACTTAACCGGTGTAAAGCCAAATCTCCTTCCGTCAGCTGAAAAGTATACATTGAGAATTTCTTTTTGCAGTTCCTGCATAGGTCAGTGGCTTTAGCGATATATTCTTGTCCTGCACAAGGCAACAGATTTCACTCTTCTCCAGTTTCCTCCCTGGAAGATTGTATGTAATTGGCCTTTTCCCCACCCCCCTCCCAGTGCTTGGGCTGATGATGTGTATCAAGGTTAAAGTCTAGTGCTGCCTTTAATGGTAAAGTCAATAGCAAATGGAAGGCTCTTGTAGTTTAGTTTCTTTACTGATTTGTATCTTCTCTCAGTCAAATCTCCTGCTTGTTTCCTCTCCATAAAATCAAGCTGCTCTGCTCCAGGGGGGATTATGGGCAACTCTTAGCAAGTTTGTTTTTTCAGCCTGAAGGGAACAGATGAAAACTCACATAGCACTTTCCAGAATCTCCTTGCCTTCATGACCCAATCAGGCTTGAGTGGGAGCCAAGGGTGAGAATCCTATTTCCCCTCTTCCCCATCCCCTTTGATGTACCAGGCGGTGGGATACGGAACGAAGACAGGACATCTCACGTGAAGGAGTTTCTCTAGCTGAACCAAATCATCATTAGCATTTTTCCTACTGCACCCAGCTAGCTGCGCCATTCCTGCTGCCAATGTCAAAAGCAGGTTGGGCTTTTCTTTTAAGCCACCTGGCCCAGAACTTTCAGAAGGGCTCAGCATCGAAACTGAGATCAGATTTTCAAAAGAGCGTTGGCTGCTGAGCTCTTTTGAAAATCTGCCTGTAAGTGTCAAACAGGAGCTCCTGGTTGTTGAGCTGCTTTGAAAATTTCAGGTTTCAGAGTAGCAGCCGTGTTAGTCTGTATCCGCAAAAAGAACAGGAGTACTTGTGGCACCTTAGAGACTAACAAATTTATTTGAGCATAAGCTTTCGTGGGCTACAGCCCGCTGCTTATGCTCAAATAAATTTGTTAGTCTCTAAGGTGCCACAAGTACTCCTGCTTTGAAAATGTGGCTCTTATTTAGAGGCCTGGGTGAGAGCAAAGTTATTCTGAAAACTAGTCCAAATTATGGGCACTGAGCTCCTGAAAATCTGGCCTCTCATGCCCAACTGACGTGTGTGCAGATTTCAGGAGAGATCGTAAATGGGTGTAAATCAGCCTAGGTCCATGGAAGCCAACAGAGCGACAGTGATTTACGCCAGCTGAGGATCTGGCCCTTACTTAAAAAAATACAAACTAAAATATACTTTCAATCAGCTGAGGTAGCGGGGAGCAATTCCGGTGTTCCCTGGAAGCTCTCCATTGTGGTGAAGTGCGTTGGTGTGTGGGAATACTGCTTCCAGCAAGGTGTGAGAGGATAGTGCTCCAACTGACCACAGCTGGGCTAGACTCCCATTTTCCATGTCTCTGTCTTTCTTCCTCATGGAGTCGTTTGCATGCTTTATCTGACTGGAGGGGGAACCGTTTATCTCCTGCAGTACCATTGCTCCTCAGAACAAGGCTCTAATTATTTTTTTTAATTGGATGAAAAGGAGGGCTCTTAATCCTTCAGATAATTGGGCCTGCATCACCTGTCACCATGACAACGTGCTTTCCCCTTAGGGCCTGAGCCTGCAGCCCTCGCCCAGGCACAACTCTGTGATCCTACTGGGATAATCCCGCAGGGTGGCCTAGGCCCCTCACTTCTTTTGGAGGGCAGGGATTTATTCACAGCCACCAGAGTGGGGTGGGGAGTTTGGAAGCGGGGGGGACCAGAGCTCTGCTGCTGCTCTCTCCACAGCCCCTGGCTCCTGATTGTCTGTGAGGAGGGAGTGTCTTCCGGCCAACGGGCTGTGTTGCTATCTGACAGCTCCACTTTGGAACCGGGCTGTGTGTGTGGAGGGGGCTTTTGGCCCCTCCCTGTCTCCCCCAGTTGTCACCCAACTGGGGAGAGCCTCCACTCCATGGAGCGGCACCATTTTCTCCCTCCAGAGGACACCAAGGGAATGTAATCTGGCTGCAGCTGGACAGCCCACCCGCAGTAGAGGGGAATTCTCAACAGAGACAGCTCCTGTGCTGACCCCCACCCCTGCCTCCCATGGCACAGGGGGCTTGGAATCAAGCCCTGCAGGTCCAGTTGAATTGGTTCCTCTAAGGACTCAGGACTTGGGGTGGCCGGGCAGAGGAGTCGGATGCATTTACTCTTTAGACTGTCAGTAATCAGCAGCCACTCAGGTTGTATCATGAGAAACCCAATTGGGTGAGGTGATGCTCATATAGAAACATCCCCTTCTGACCCCCTCCTCACCCCTAACAATCCTGTTTGCTTGTTTTCCCCCTTCCTCTTCCTGATCCAAATAAACAAAACACAGTAACTGCAGACAAATTGGATTCCCCAAGTCAATCCTAGCCAGTGTAGACTGGAATAGACAGGCCCTGGTTACAAAAAGCTCTTTCTGTGCTGTTTGGAAGCCTGTGATCTCTCAGGCCTTCCTTGGGGCTAGCGAGAGGGAACTGGCAAAAGGCTGGAAGGGACACCAAGGTTTGTAATTGCCTCTCCACCGCTTGTGTAAACCTGCTCGAGTTCCATAAATATTCTACAGGACAAATGTTTTGTTTTTTCAGCCAAACATTCGCAGTAACAATTGCCGTGTAGATCAACAAACGTCCCGTCTGACTAACATTTTCCACACTGCTTTCGGCAGTAAAAGTCCCTCAGAAAAAACAAAATACAGGGGCACCTCCCGTGCCATGGCTGCAAAATGAAAGGGAAAGGAGGTGCTTCCCCTCAGAAGAGGCAGTCGGCCACAGGCTGAAATGCTGCAGTTTGAGCACCTAGTTACCACATAGCCGCAAGGATGTCCTGTGGCAAAGAACTCATGCAGAGTCGCAAAGGGATTGGACACTTATACCAATAACAGAGTTACACTAGCTAATGCTAACGGAAATTTTGGAAGGGATATTAAGCCTCATACTTCAGAGCTTAAATCAGTCTCTATCTATTAGAGATTAAGATGAGATTTAATGTCTATCTAAGATACATCTGTGGTCCCGATTACCATAGTAATTATCTTACAGTCTTTACTGTGTTTACCCTCACAATACCGCTCTGAGGCAGGGCAGTGCTGTTGTCCCCATTGTACAGCTGGGGTACCTGAGGCACAGAGATTGCTAAATGACTTGCCCAATGTCACACAGGAACATGTGGCAGAGAAGAGAAGTGAACACAGCTCTCCCAAGGTCTCCCCTTCCTCTCTAATGTGTATGTGGGAGTAGATTATCCCACATCTGCCTGCTGCAGGGTTCTTACCCCTTCCTCTGAAACATCTGGTCCTGGCCATTGTGGGAAACAGGTTACTAGACTAGATGGACCAGGCGTCTGGCCAGTCCTACATTGCCTGTTTGGCGCAAGTGAACTTGAGTTTTGCCTGCAGAGTGTAGAGAGGTCATTCAGTCCTCAGGTTTTATTTCAGGCCTGTCACTGTTGTTGTTACATAAGGCATGTAGTTGTCCAAGTCAGATTTTGTGTGTGGGAGTGAATCTCATCCTGATGACAGCTGCTAGATTGACAGCCTTGAAGCCTGGAGTCCTCTCTTTAACCAGAGTCACAGACAGAAGTCCTGGCTTTACTGGTATCAGTCAGAGATTTGCTTGGGAAGAGATTGAGGATTTGGCCCCCACAAAAGCGACAGGGGCAGATCAGAGCAGAAACCTTGGGCACGTGGTACTGAAAGCAGCAAAGAGTGGAGGACGAGGAAGTCCACTGGGGCTGAAGAGGAAAATAGTCTCTCTGGGCAGGGGCATTGGGAGGAAGAGTACCTTCGTGGGGGCTGGTTCGGGAAGATCAAGAAGTGTGTTTGCGGTGTGAGGGGAGTTTGTGAGGGGACTGGTGTTTCAGGAGCACCTGAGGTTTTGGTAGATCCATGCTCCATTTAATCTTAAATCAGTCCCTGAGAATAGATACAGCGTTGAGAGCTGCCGTGGTGCAAACACCCCCCACGCTGCCACTGTCCAGCTGCCTCAAGCTTGCCATGGAGGGGCTGGCTTTAGCCAAGAGAGGAGAGTTCAGCCTCCATGACCCAGGCAGTCCTTGGCTCGTCTGCACCGACTGACAAGGGAGCCAATGGCGTTGGTGGTTTTTGTCAAGTGGACACTTCAAAGCATTCATGAAATCGTTCTTCCAGTGCTGGTGGGAAGTAGCTTGGTATTGTCTCCATTTTACAGAGGGGAAAACTGAGGCACAAAGCAATGCAATTACATGGAGGATCAATGTCGGAATTAAAACTCAGGTGTTCCTGGCCGGCAGGCCTGCACTCACTTCACTAGGCCATCTTGCCATGCCGTTTTAAATTGCCATCAGCACTCTGCTGTTGTTGCTGTTCTCTCTCAGGCTAGGGCTCTCGGCCTAGCCGCACCTGCTGTGCTAGCGATCAAATTGGGTGTAACAGCACATCTCCCTCAGCAAAGTGGGGGCATGCTGTGTGGTGAGGGAGAAGGGAAGAGATCAGCTGGTGTCCAGTTTTCAAATATCTTGCTACCCACTTGCTTTCAATGCCCACAGTACAATGGCTCATGCAGGCACACCACAGTTTAAAAAAAAAAAAAAAAATGGAGATATACCTATCTCATAGAACTGGAAGGGACCCTGAAAAGTCATTGAGTCCAGCCCCCTGCCTTCACTAGCAGGACCAAGTACTGATTTTCCCCCAGATCCCTAAGTGACTCCCTCAAGGATTGAATTCCCAACCCTGGGTTTAATAGGCTAATGGTCAAAGCACTGAGCTATCCCTCTCCCCTCTTGAATATTACAGTGGTAAGAGGAGTGCAGGTTTTCTGTCCTGAACAGACATCTACAGATCTTCCCGCTCAATGGAGCCCTCAGTTTCCCATTGAAAGTTGCTTACAATTTGCCTCATTTTGAAAGGAAACAGAGAGAGGGGTTTATTGTGCATGTGTTTGACTCTGTTACACGTGTCCATACAGGAAAAGCTAATCGTGAACTCTGCCCTAGTTCCAAAGTGTGTTCACCCCAATGCAGGTCCCGCAGTGCATAGGCCTTCAGCTGGGCACCGGCCTCTACGCAGGTTTGGATATCACCCCGTAAGCTTGCTATGGTAGAAACAGAGTGAATTCATTAGCCACCCCAAGGACCAGAACTGACACCAGATCAGCGTTGGTGACATTTTTGTTTATGTTTGTCTCACCCAGTCACCGGGCTCTTCAGCTGGTTTGACAGCCTGTTGCTGATGTCTCTCTGACTGCGGTGAGGGGGGAGGAAGGCTAAAAATAGCTTTGTGACTTATCTGTGAAAAACATAAATATTCATCTCCTTGGGCTCCCCATGGTGAGTGTCCCCCAGGAACTCTGGGAATGGCTTTTTCCTTTGATAAGTGGGTCACTTGGATGCCCTGCCGCTCATTTCCCTTTGTGCTTTGCCGAGTCCACTGCGTATGCCCTCTCACCCCTGCTGATCCCAAGGGAGTTGGCCATTTTCCATGCTGTGCTGGAAAACAGACTAAATATAGAAAACAATTAACCAGCTCGTTGCCAGTTGATGTGCTTTGTGAGGACAGCTCGGGTATGATCCTGGCTCCCCTCAACCCCTCATTGAAGCTGTTGATGAAACTCCCACTAAATTTAATGGGGCCCCCATTAAAATCAGGGGGAGTTTCACCAGTGACTTCAATGGGAGCAGCATCAGGACATATCTTCTAAGAAGGCTTAAGTTTATTGATTACGGGCCCATTTACCCTACAAACCACCGAGACTGGGGCGTGGTTACAACACAGCCCAAACCGTGCAGTGTGGACTGGACCGAAGTGAGGAACAGACAGGAATGCCCATTTCATTAGGGATGGCAAACGTTAATTTTTTTAAAACAAGCCAGGTTTTTGGTACAAGGTGATTCTAAAATTAAACATGTGGGATGGTTAATGCCCCAGCCGGAAACTCTGGAGACTGACAGTTTGATTCCCAGCTCTGCCATGGACTTCCCGGGGCAACCACAGACAAGTCACTTTGCTAATCTGGGCCTCAGTTTCCCTATCTGTAAAATGAGGATAATAACACTTCCTTCCACCCACCCTTTGTCTGTCGTGTATAATTACATTATAGGCTCTATGAAGCATAGACTATCTCTTACTATGTGTATGTTCAACACCCAGCGCAGTGGGGCACCAATCTCAGTCGTGGCCTCTAGAGGATACCATGACACAGAGAATGATAACAACACTGGAGTTTTGTTTAAAAGATAGCACATCCCCTTAGCCACAACAGCACTGGGCACCTTCACAGTTAGGACATTATTGGCTTGGAAACTTGCTGAGTGTAGCTGCCTGCCAGCGTTTGTGCCCTGCTGTTAGTGCATGGCATTTTGCCCACCTACATTGTTTAGTTACATGCCCTCTGAGAGGTTCCATGCAACCAGAGGTTTAAATGGGCCGCTTGCATAACAGCACAATTGCCAAATCTTCCACAGGAAGGCCCTCCTCTGTGCCAGCAGCCCTGGTGTCTTGGCACCTCCCAGTGCTCGCTCCCGCCTGTTGTCACTTCTGTACCAAATGATAATCCTTTAGCAGAAGAGGGAGAAGGGAGTGAAAGGACTTTGCAGTCCTCGCTAGCTGCCAACAAGACAGCTTGTATTACCGCAGGCACATGTCAAACCCACTAAAGGCTGGCGTGTCAAACTACGGACCAGAGAAATCCACTGTGTTAAGCAGGCAGGCCCCTGGCACCCGGGGGGGAAGCTGAACAGCAGAGGGAATTGATACAAAGCCTTAACCGCTAAAGGCCAGATCCTCAAAGAAACGTTGGCACCTAATTACCATCGATTTCAATGGAGTTAGGGGCTTAAATGCCTTGGAGGATCTGGGCCTAATTGTGCACCTGTGCCCAGTAGCGGCGCCAGCTTTGCCGGCGCCCTAGGCGGCGGCAGGTCCCGCCCCCGAAATCCCGCCCCCAACAGCGGCGGCGGAAGGTCCCGCCCCCAAATTTCTACGGGCGGCGGGGGCGCAGGCGCCCCCAAAATAGCAGCGCCCTAGGCGACCGCCTAGGTCGCCTAATGGGAGCGCCGGCACTGCCTGTGCCCCGGTTCAGCCAGGTATAAGCACATGCCTAACTTGAGGCATTGGCTTCAGTGAGCCCATGCACGTGCTTAAAATTAGGCATGTTCTAAGTGCCTTGCTGAATGGAGGCCTTACCAGGCAACCGCTCCAAAAGTTTGTAATCCTAACTCTCCGGCCCCATGCAGGGACACCTATTTGTATGGGGTAAAGGCAGCCCTCCCAGAGACCTTGCTTAAATTGTGTGAAACACCTTGATTGCCAGTAACTGTAGTGAAGATAAGCGTATGGAAGGTACATTGTCTGTCTGTGCCTTTGTTATAACTGGTCAATGCAAGTAAACACATCAACACTATCAGTTGTGATCTAGCGCTCTTAAAAGTGCCTTCACGCTGCAGGCACATACCAGAACTAATTTATGTTTCCCCTTCAGACTTATTGGCTGCAGATTTAACCTCCCCTGTGTATCATTATTATCGTTTTATTTACAGCTTTATAAGTTGAGTAAATCATTTCTCATCCATTTAAGTGATTGATTAGAGCAGGGCCTAGCAACCAGGACTCCTGGGTTCTATTCCTGCCTCTGCCGTTGATGTTCCATGTGACCTTGGGTAAGTCATTTCAATACCCTGGGACTGATTTGCATTTACACTAAGGCCCTTTTACGCTGCTCTGGCAGTGTAAAGGGGTCTAAAAGGCCATCTCGTCTGGCTGCATAACACAGGCCATAAAATTTCCCCGAAATAATTCCTGTTTGAACTAGCTCATATCTTTTAGTAAAACATCTACTCTTGATTTAAATCTTGATTGTCAGTGATGGAGAATCCACCACAGCCCTTGGTAAATTGTTCCAATAATTAATTACCCTCACTGTTAAAAAAAATATTTCCAGTCTGAACTTGTCTAGCTTCAACGTCCAGCCATTAGATCTTATTATACTTTGTCTGCTAGAGCCCGTTATCAGATATTTGTTCCCCATGTAATACTTATAGATTGTGATCAAGTCACATTATGTGCAAAGAAGCGTGAGGCTGGTTTCTTACTCCATGGTAGCTGGGAGGGTGTTGTTGGAGCCTATTGTCTGATCTCCCTTGTCAGTGTTGCTGAGTGACTTTTAAATCTGGAGTCATACTTGGATGTTGTGGGAAACAGATTAGAGTCATTCAGTAGAGTTTCCGTACCCCCCCCTTCAGAAATTCCTCCTCTGCCGGGAGTGGTCAGTTCATATCCCACCTTGACACCAGACTATGCTAGAAAATTTCAGGCCTGATTGTCCCCACTCTCAAACTTGAGGAGTAACCCCATCATAGATTCAAGGCCAGAAGGGACCACTGGGATCATCTTGTCTGACCTTCTGCATAACGCAGGCCAGAGAACTTCCCTAAAATAATTCCTAGTGCAGATCTTTTAGAAAAACATCCAATCTTGATTTTAAAATTGTCAGTGATGGAGAATCCACCACGACCGTAGTAAATTGTTCCAATGGCTAATTTTCACCCTGTTAAATATTTGCCTTATTTCCAGTCTGAATTTGTCTAGCTTCAGCTTCTAGCCAATGGATCAGATTATCCCTTTCTCCACTAGACTGAAGAGCCCATTATTAAATATTTGGTCCCCGTGTACATACTGATAGAGTGTAATCAAATCACCCCCTCAACCTTCTCTTTGTTAAGCTAAATAGATTGAGCTCTTTGAGTCTATCACTAAAACCCCCGTTTTCTAATCCTTTAATCATTCTTGTGGTTCTTCTCTGAACCATCTCCAATTTATCAACATCCTTCTAGAATTGTGGGCACCAGATCTGGACACAGTGTTCCAGCAGTGGTCACACTGTGCCTAATATAGAGGTAAAATAACCTCTCTCCTCCTACTCAGTATACCCCTGTTTATGAATCCCAGGATTGCATTAGCTCTTCTGGCCACAGTGTTACACTGGGAGCTCATGTTCAGCTGATTATCCACCATGACCCCAAATCTTTTTCAGAGTCACTGCTTCCCCGGAGAGGCCCCCATCCTGTTAGCATGGCCTTCATTCTTTGTTCCTAGATGTATACATTTACAGTTAGCTGTATTAAAATACAGATTGTTTGCTTGTGCCCAGTTTACTAAGCGATCCAGATCGCTCCGAATCAGTAACCTGTCCTCGTTATTATTAACCACTCTCTCAATTTTTGTATCACCTGCAAACTTTATCAGTGATGATTTTATGTTTTCTTCCAGATCATTGATAAAGTGGTTAAATAACGTAGGGCCAAGAATTGATCCCTATGGGATCACACTGGAAACACACCTACTTGATGATGATTCCCCGTTCACAGTTACATTTTAAGACCTTTCAATTAGACAGTTTTTTATCCATTTAATGTGTGCCATGTTAATTTTATATCATTCTAGTTTTTTAATCAAAATGTTGTATGGTACCAAGTCAAACAGAAGTCCAAGTATATTACGTCAGCACTATTACCTCTATCAACCAAACTCCTGATCTCATCTAAAAAAGATATCAAGTTAGTTTGACAGGATCTATTTTCCATAAACTCATGCTGAGTTGAATTAATTACATTACTCTCATTTAATTATTTACTAATCAAGTCTCGCATCAGCTGTTCCATTATGTTGAGATCCAGGATCGATGTCAGGTTGACAGGCCTATAATTACCTCGGTCATCCCATCTACGCTTAAATTGGCGCAACGTTAGCTTTCTTCTAGTCTTCTGGAACTTCCCCAGTGTCCAAGATGTATTGAAAATCAACATTAATGGTCCAGCGAGCTCCTCAGCTAGTTCTTTTAAAACTCTTGGGTGCAAGTTATCTGGTTCTGCTGATTTAAAAATATCTAACTTTAGTAGCTTCTATTTAACATCCTCCAGAGATGGAGGCTGTTAAGCCAATGGAGCTGCACTCATGTAAACTAATGTAAGTGAGAGACGTGCCCAGGCCATATTGTAAGGAGAAATTTTGCACTGGTTGTGAGAATTGAGGGTAGATCCCATTTGTGGTACCTGTGATTGTACAGCCCATAACGTTAAACTAACATTTCAGATCTGTGTTCGGCCCCCAAAAACAATGGCACTGGGAGTGAAAGTGAACACTTCATCTCTTTTTTGTTTGTTGTTTTCACAGCCTGTCACTTCTCTCCTTCCTTCGTCTCTGTCCTTTTTCAGTTTCCTCTTTCTCTCTTTCCCTTCCCCTCCCTTCATTTCTGACCCTTCCCTTTCCTCCCCTTTTCTTCTGGCACTTCTCTTCTTCCTTCCTCTCTCTCCTTTTTCCTTTTCCTCTTTCTCTCTTTTCTCTCCCCTCCCCTCCTTTCTGTCCCTTCCCTGTCCTCCCCTCTCCTTCTGGCACTTCTCTCCTTCCTTCATCTCTGTCCCTTTCCCTTTTCCTCTTTCTCTTTTTCCTTTTCCCTCCCCCCATCTCTGACCCTTCCCTGTCCTCCCCTTTTCTTCCGGCACTTCTCTCCTTCCTTCATCTCTGTCCTTTTTCATTTTCCTCTTTCTCTCTTTCCTTTTCTCTCCCTTCTTTTCTGACCCTTCCCTGTCCTCCCCTTTTCTTCCGGCACTTCTCTCCTTCCTTCATCTCTGTCCTTTTTCATTTTCCTCTTTCTCTCTTTCCTTTTCTCTCCTTTCATTTCTGACCCTTCCCTGTCCTCCCCTTTTCTTCTGGCACGTCTCTCCTTCCTTCATCTCTGTCCTTTTTCAGTTTCCTCCTTCTCTCTTTCCTTTTCTCTCCCTTCATTTCTGACCCTTCCCTTTCCTCCCCTTTTCTTCTGGCACTTCTCTCCTTCTTTCATCTCTGTCCTTTTTCAGTTTTCTTTTTCTCTTTTTCCTTTTCTCTCCCTTCTTTTCTTCCCCTTCCCTGTCCTCCCCTTTTCTTCTTGCACTTCTCTCCTTCCTTCATCTCTGTCCCTTTCCCTTTTCCTCTTTCTCTTTTTCCTTTTCCCTCCCCCCATCTCTGACCCTTCCCTGTCCTCCCCTTTTCTTCCGGCACTTCTCTCCTTCCTTCATCTCTGTCCCTTTCCCTTTTCCTCTTTCTCTTTTTCCTTTTCCCTCCCCCCATCTCTGACCCTTCCCTGTCCTCCCCTTTTCTTCTGGCCCTTCTCTCCTTCCTTCATCTCTGTCCTTTTTCAGTTTCCTCTTTCTCTCTTTTCTTTTCTCTCCCTTCATTTCTGACCCTTCCCTGTCCTCCCCTTTTCTTCTGGCACTTCTCTTCTTTTCCCCTCTCCCAATTTTCCTCTCCTTTTTTGCTTCCTTCACATTGCTTTCTCCCACTGGCAGTCCAATCGCTCAAAACAGAAGGAGGATTTTTAAAAACTGTCTTCCCTGTAATATTTCAACATCAAGACTCCCAGAGAGGAGCCCAGAGGAGCGGGGATGACACAGGACAAGGAAATAGTGAAATGAATAGAACAGAATGGAATATCAGAGCTGGTCGATTTTCAGTGGATTTTACAGGGTCAGAGAAGAGTGTGTATATGTGTGGGTACCATGTCTGCGTGTCTGTATGTGTACAATATAGGTGTGCTGTGTATTTTTATGTGTGCATAATAGGTGTGTGTAGGTCTATGTACTGTGCATGCATGTGTGTATACAATGTTTGTGTGGGGTGTGTGCAATATGTGCGTATATGGGTGTGTCGTGTGTGTAGAACATGTGTGTGTATGTACAATATATATGAGTGTGCGTGTGTGCTGGGGAATCCTAATTTTCAAAATGTATCCTTTCCAGCCCCATCACAAGTCTCACCAATCTCAGACCGTGCCAAAACATTTGTGAGTCAGGAATAAACTATGAGGAAAGTAATCCATCAATATTTATTTACCTAGGACCTTAAAAGCTTGCCTAAGGCACAGACAAACTTTAGTATGATCTAAATAATATGGAAGCATGAAAAGTGTGGTATGGAACTACGTGCCCCAAATGCATGTGTACAATAACTGTAGCAGAACTATTCACAGGTTGGCAGCGGGTAAGGCTACGCAATTGTAGAGATTTAAAGAGCATAATCAATGTTAATTTTAACATATTCTTTAACTTCTTATTGCCTGCCCCAGGGATACCAAAATCAAGCCATTAGTACTAATCTGCAAAGCTTATTTGAAAACAGCTGAAGGTAATATTCAGTTTGTATGGGCTTGTCGCCAAGAGTCTTCAGCTGTTTAAAATAACTGACAGGCAACTTTTCTGTGTCATCTATGTTTGGTACTGGGGATTATCACAACGCTAAGATCCTGATGGCAGAGAAGTAACAGAGCTCACATTCTCTGAGAGCGGGTGCATGTTCAGGTTCAGCGAAAGGAGCAACCGTTCCCTGCTTTGTGCTTCTGCTCTTGACTCCTAGCTCAGCCGGTCTTTCCATTATCCCTCATGCCTAAGGGAGCAAGAAGCACCTACGGAGATATCCTGAAATGTAATGTAGATGGATGCCAAAGCCCTTCAGCCTGTAACATTTGAGAGCGGGGGAGCGCTACCATGGCTGCAAACTTTGTTTTCCCAATATTGATTTCAGATAACACCAAGGCCCAGTCACCCTCTCTTCGGCCAAACGTTACCCGACCGCGGGTTTGACAGCATGCCGCAGGTGGCTCCAATTCTTTCCAGATCAAAGTTCTAGCTGTTCACGGCATAAGGCAACTTGACACCATGGCACAACTCCAGCTGGTGGGGGCTGCTGGGGTGGAGGGTGGTCTTGGAGATGGGACACTTGGTGTCAACACCTGTCCCAAAGCGCTCTGTTACAGAAGAGGTGGAAGAATGCACGGCCGCTTCCCTGACACCACTTCCTTAATCGCAGTCTCCTACTTAGCACCTGCTTCCTCACGTACATCTTATTATTAGCTATTATTTTCCATGGGACTCTGCTTAATTGAGTGCCTTTCGCCATTATTTCAGTCAGGCCAGTGGCTCAGGAATGACACTGCTGGAGCTCCAAAGACGGAGACGTAGGAGATCCAGACTGAGAAGGGGCCGCAAGCCTTGTCATGCCGGGGTGTGTTGTGAAGGTGGCGCTGGTTTATACTTGCAGGGCCTGAAGGGGTGCTGGCCAACCATCCGAGTGCTAGCCACAGTACTAATCACTCCTTGGCTTCTACCGCAACAGCAGCTGGCATCGGTTTTGAAAGAGCCTGGTTGCCCAACTAACCAGCTGGTGGAAGACAACAGCCTTGTGGTTACGGCACCCGAGTGTCTTTGGGACAGGGACTGTCTTTTTTGTTCTGTGTTTGTACAGCGCCTAGCACAATGGGGTCCTGCTCCATGACTGGGGCTCTTTGGCACGATCACTGTATGAAAAACTAATCTTATGGAGTGGGACTCAGTCCTGGTCCTGTGGCGTTGGGCAAGTTTCTGAAATCTCTTCATGCCTCAGTTGCTGAGAACAATAGAAGCTGCGAGGGGTTGAGCTCGTATCAAAATCTGGCTTTAGGGCTTTTCAGAGAGATGGGCTGTGTAGCTGCCCAAAGATACAGGTACCTCAAAACAGAGAGGGCTGGTGTTTTGCCACCAAATAAACTCGCCGTAGGGTGTGCCGCTCCCTTGTTTTTATCCTCATTCCAGGAAGCACCTTTCCCGAGCAGCTGAATAGCACCAGAAATGTTAAGTGGCCAGTACAGGGGTGTCACTCCTCATTCCGTTGGCGTAATCTGCTTTGGGTTCCCCACTATCTCCCTCTGCATTCCCAAGGCACTTCATAAACTACTCCAGCTTCCATTATGGCATTCTTCGGGGCTCTTCTGGGGTTTATCAGACCCATGCATGATAGTGGTTTTCCTGCCTGATAATACTCGAATTTCTGCGCTCCTCAAGTATCCTTCACAAACCCTCCAACACATTCCTGTGGTATGATATACAATTCCTGCCATTTGGCTCATGACCTGTGTCCCATCTGTCTGTCTCTTTCCCTATGTGGGGTTCCCTTTTCACCGAACATGTAACTTCTCTGGCTTGTTATTTTTCCAACCTGCTGCGATGCCCTCCTTTGGGACCCTCCCACCCACCAAATAGCCCATTTCTATGTGATTGGCCAAGACCGGAAATCCAGGGTGTGAGCAGATCCAGACAACCCATGACTCACTCTTGGATTTGGTTTGCTGTCCATCTACGCAGATTGGCACCATCCACAAGATGCTTCTCCCATGTTTCGCTGGAGAATTTTAGCTCTCCCTGTTTACAGAGCTGGGGTTTAGGTGGCACCCTTGTTAAGGCCACTGGCTCCACCAGCTACTAGCAACAATGTTAAGCCTTTTACCAATGGCAGCCATAACGTGATACCTTGCTGGCTGGGAGGAGTTTCTAATGAAACAGAGAGCCAGAATTCTCCCTTTTACTCATAAAGTTTCAGAGCCCATCTACATGGGGACAGTCAGGAAATTAATCTAAATTAACTAAGGGTGTGAATTTAAAGTGGATTAGTAAAACTGCATTAAAACTCCATGTGAATTAAAGTGGCCTTAATTTGGTTTAGGCCTTGAATTAGCCTAAAGTAATTAGAGACTCTAGGGGCTTATCCACATGACACCCCAGTGTGGACTACGGGGATGGGAATTGCAGAGCACACCAAAG
Organism: Platysternon megacephalum; assembly: GCA_003942145.1. Lineage (NCBI taxonomy): Eukaryota > Metazoa > Chordata > Testudines > Platysternidae > Platysternon > Platysternon megacephalum. The sequence continues at coordinate 8,242,572 of QXTE01000018.1, read as the reverse complement.
AGTTGCTCTCTAACTTGCCCCATGTGGACGCTGCTGGCACAAACTAAAAGGTGTCTGGTTTGCGTTAATGTAGTCCTGTTTGAAAGAGGAGTATAGTTAACACCAACTAGGTACCTTCTAGTTCTTGCCAGCAGTGTCCACACGGGCAGCTAGAGTGCAACTCTTGTGCACTGTGCCGCTAACATGCCCGTAGTCCTCACTGCCTCACAGTGTAGACAGCCTTTATTCTGAGTCAGAACGTCCACAGTGGGATTTAACGTGCTTTTATTAATCCACTTTAAAAGTTCATTTAGATTAACTTTCCTGAGTGTCCCCGTGTAGACAAGCCCTCAGTTAAACTCAGTGGAATTCATTAATCTCTAACTTTTAATAAAGGTAGATATGCATGGCACTTTACTGGTACATTAAAAGACAACAGGCCCAGATTCTGATCTCCACTATGACAGTGTAAATCTGGAGTTGCTCCATTCATCCTAGTGGAGTTACTCTGGATTTAAACTCGTGTCATCAAGATCACAAGGTGGCCCCTGGTCTCTATCCTGAAAAATCTTATCCTCTAAATGAAATCAAAGCACAAAGGGGTAGGGAAGGGGAACAGTGGGAGGGGAGTGATATAAATACACACACAGAGGAATGTTAAAGGGGAAACTAAAAATAAATGGGATGGGTCCGATGAACCCCTGGTGTAATTCACTTGATCTCACTGCAGTTGCGCTTGCGGGTCATTGGGTCCATTATCTCCAATTTAGGCTTCCTATAAACCTTTATGATTCTGTCATTTTGCCAAGTGCGAGCACCGCCCTCCTGTGCAGGCTGCTTAGAACGTCTTAAACTAAAGCAAGCCCCTTAGCCTGCCCCAGCTGTTTGCATGGCAGCGTTCGTAAAACTACTGAGCGCTGTGCAGCGGGATTGCATTTTGAGTCTAGCAAGCTATCGCAGTCACAGTCATGCTGATGCATTATTTGGATGTGGAATTTTTGGCACTGTAACCCAGTAGAACCCCATGGCCGTTATTAAACTTAAAGGGCAGTGTAATATCTTTCCAGAAACCAGCTGTTCAAATAACGGGGGAGGGAGGGAGGAGAAAGAGCGAGAGAATCTCAACGTGATTATTTTTTCTTGAGTACTCGGGTCCCCAGGGAGGAAAAACAATTCGGGCTCAGAACATTCTTTTTAAAGATGCACACACGTTTTTAATGCAAACTCTGTGTGCCGTAGGCCTGATTTCTGCTCTCACGGAAGCCAGTGTAAGTCCACCGATGTGGGTGGAGTTATTCCTTGTTTACACTGGTATGAGAGTGGAATCAGGCCCTGCACGTATATCCAGACCCACCGCATAGTCACATTTTGCTAACTGCAACGTCTATCAAGCAAAGTGGCGGAAGTCCCACTGGACGAGTCATTTAAAGCCAGACTGGCCAAATATTAGCTGCCATTGACTTCACTGGGCTTTGGACCAGGCCCTGTTATAAGAAGTTCACTTGACTCGGTTGTAGTGCTAGTGGATATGGAGATGTAGGGGAGATCCTCAGCTGGTATAAACTGGCAGAGCTACAGTGAAGCCAATGGAACTAGGACCCTTTACTGCAGCTGATGATCTGTCCGCGTGTGCCGTCGCATCAGGATGAACTATGCTAGTGATTCTACAGCTGTGCTCCTCAGCACTCAGTTGGTCCACAGGGCACTTTCAGGTGGGTCTGCACAATGGTGATGCATCAGCCAGACTTCAAAGTTTACAAACAATGACCTGGAGAGAGCAGGGGCTTGATCCTGCAGGGTGCTGGAACACACTTGACTCCCACCAAAATAAGTAGGGGGGCGGGGGGTCAGCCTTTTGCAGGCTGAAGCCCAAGAGCAGTGGAAAGAACATGCAACAAGAAAGCCTCCTGCCAAAGTAAATAACTTGCATAACATTTCTCAGGCTGTTACCAAGCACTTGAACAGCTTATCTGAGCATTTCACTCAAGTAAGCAGTTATGTTTTGTTCAAGTATATCAATTCACTACTTGGGTCAGCAGGGAGGTTTGAACCCATGACCTTCAGCATGCAGTCCTACCATGTGAAGTGATGGGAGAACGCCATTAGCCAACAGTAGGGGTAGATTCTGTCTCTTAGGTAGACCAGCCACCACAGAGGACCAAAGATTCATCTTCTCAGTCTAGGTTATGTTAGTCGTTGAAGTCAGTGATCAGTGATTGGTAAAAGCACTGTCTACATTTCTATTCAGTAAATGACTTTGATCTGAGCACTTGCTAACCTTTTGCTAAGCATTTCCCAAACGCTAGAAGAAGCATTGCAGAGGAATTGGGCCACAGACGATAGGTCCTGCCCACAAGGAGCGGAAGTAAAAGCAGAAGGGTTAGATGTGTGTGTGGAAACTAACTGCAGCCTCACTCTTCATATTACAGAGTGTTTATTTTCATCTCATCTATTTTATTTCATTTCACAGTTTATTCTCATCTTCCCTAATTAGTGCTGCCCCCAAACTACATATTAGATGTAATCAATGATAATAATAATAATACCCAGCTCTTCTATAGCGCTTTTCATCAGTAGATCACAAAACATTTTACAATGGAGGCAAGTGTCATTATCCCCATTTCACAGGTGGGGAAAACCGAGGCACATAGCAGTGAAGTGACTTCCCCAAGATCACTCAGCAGGCTAGAAGCAAAGCCAGAAATGGAACCCACATCTCATGAGTCCCCATCTAGTGGCCTAGCTGCTAGGTCACACTGCCTCAATAGGTTTCATACAGAAGTTGCGGGAGGCAGTCACAGTCTCCCCCTCTTCCCTAAGCAGTGGTCCATAGCATGGAAATGTTTGAGGTCTTCACCACCCTTCTTTCTATGGCCAGTGAGAATGGGCCCCAGGGAATCTTGCAGATGTTATGGCTTTAAAAATGTCCCAAGGGAACCGGATCTTTGGAGGCTGAGGTTGTTTTCATGTCTTTATGAGGTCATTTGTGAGGGCTGGTGCTGGAGGTGGCACTACTTTTACCCTGATCCTAGAAGGAAGAAGGAGCCATGTATGGGCAGTTTTTGGAGCTTTGTTCCTACCCAGCATGTCAAGCAACCACCCAATGACTTGAGGGTAGCACAGTTGAACGGCAGGCACCCAAGGGCTGTTATGCCAGCCAAAGACCACCAGACCTCAGCATGCTCCAGCTGCGCCTTTTCCCCCCAGCCACGCCCGTGACCTGCTCTGAACACTGGGGGCTGTGGGGACTGATACAGGGCTTTCTAAAGAAGTTGTATGCCACCTGGGCAGCTATCCCCATCAGGGGACTCTGCAGTGGGGTAGTCAGTAGTGACGGAGTTATAAGAGTGCTCCGAGGATCTGAGTACCCAGACACAGCCATGCCTGGGATAGCCTAAGCGAGCTAGCTTGAACCCAGCGGGCACGGGTAAGAACCGCAGAGAAGTCAGTGCAGCGTGGGCTTCAGAATGGGCTGGTGAGCTGCATACATAGCCAGGGTCCTGGCTGGGCTTATACTATTGTTAGCCACGCTAGCCGGATTCAGGCTATCTCGGGTAAGCTAGCCCGTGCACAGCTGGGTAGACATACCCTGAGTCTGCGTATAAGCAAAGAGTTAGTTAATAGATAAGGTGCCATTTGACGGTGCTTAATTTCATGCAGCCTGGTCGATAGGTTTTCTAGTTGCTGTAGTTGTACACTGCTCATGGCGCCCGTTGTGTGCTCTTTACACCAGCTCGTAACAAGCAGCGCAAAAAGGCTGTAGCAGCGGCCAGGATCTGGCCCGTTATCAATTGCTATGGGCGCTACATGGAAAGCAAACTGAGGATTTGCAGAGAGGTGTCTCTGGTTGCACAGACCTTCTGCTGATCTGAAAAACTGCTGGCCAAAGTGTGATAATGGGCAGCCGTGATACGCCAGTTGACATCCTCCCGTGATGAGGAAGATGCAGGTGAGGTGCTGGGAGAGCTCACGGGCCTTCTGGAAAGATCAGCAATCCAGCTGGCTGGGCAGTTAACAGGAACTGGGCCATAAAGCAAGCTAATGCGGTTGTTTTGTGATGGCACCCCCAGTGAATTATGACCCGCAGCAGCAGCAGGAAATAAAACACGGTAACGCGAGTCGGGGCTCGGACATTGCGGTCTTTAGGGCGGCGGGATATTATTTTCACATCATACAAACATGCGTAGTATGAGGCTGATCCGGGAGACGGTGCTATTAATGGCCTGGTGAGTCCATGTCTTTCTGAAGCAGCAAGCTCTGTAAAGACTCCCATTGTCACTTGGAAGCACCGCATGCTCATACATGTGTTCAGAGCAGACCAGCAAAAGCTTCTGTGATTGCATGGCTAATGATGTGATGGGTGGTGTAGTGGGGTCCTGGTAAACAAGGAGTTAACTCCGGCTCAGTTTCCTCCATGCCTTGCATGGGTGCTCAGGGGATAGTCTATGTGAGTGGTTGTTCGGGGTGGGTACGCCCTGTACTTGAGGGCTGAGACGTCTTGTGGTTAAAGCCCTAGACTGGGACTCAGGAAAGCTGGGGTCTAGTTTTGGCTCTGCCACAAACTCCCTGTGTGACCTTGGGCAAGTCACTTAGGGTCAAATTTTAAAGGTATATTGATCCCTAACATAAAGAAGGTCTCTGATTTCTCAGTCCAGAGGTTGTCTACCCCTTTTTCCTTCAGCAGGCCTCATAGATGACTTGGAAACAAAATGATATCACAGGCATCAAGAGTAGAATCTGATTTCTATTTAAATCAATGAGAGTTAGATACCTCCAGACAGGGCCGGCTCCAGCTTTTCTGCCGCCCCAAGCGGCAAAAAAAAAAAAGAAGAAGAAGAAGAAGATGAGCGGCGGCACTTCGGTGGCAGCTAAATCGCGCCGCGGGTCCTCCCTCTCTTCCTCTTCGGCGGCAATTCGGCGGCAGCTCAAAGAGGAAGAGAGGGAATGATGGGACCCGCTGCCGAATTGCCGCCGAAGACCCGGACGTGCCGCCCCGATACCGGACGGAGTGCCGCCCCTTTGAATTGGCCGCCCCAAGCACCTGCTTCCTACGCTGGTGCTTGGAGCTGGCCCTGCCTCCAGACCAGGGGTCAACAACCTTTCAGAAGTGGTGTGCCGAGTCTTCATTTATTCACTCTAATTTAAGGTTTCGTGTGCCAGTAATACATTTTAATGTTTTTAGAAGGTCTCTTTCTATAAGTCTATAATCTATAACTAAACTATTGTTGTATGTAAAGTAAATAAGGTTTTTAAAATGTTTAAAAAACTTAATTTAAAATTAAATTAAATTGCAGAGGCCCCCGGACCGGTGGTCAGGACCCGGGCAGTGTGAGTGCCACTGAAAATCAGCTCGCGTGCCGCCTTCGGCACACGTGCCATAGGTTGCCTACCCCTGCTCCAGACCTTTAAAAATCTGGCCCTGACTCGCTGGGCCTCTGTTTGGGGGAAAAACACTGGTGTAAAATACTTCCTTTGTCTCATCTGCTTCAATCATAAGCCCTTGGGAGCAGGGGCTGTGTCTCAGTCTATGTGCGCACAGCACCTCGAACAATGGAGCTCTGATCTCAGCTGGGGCGTCAAGGTACCACAGTAATATAGATCGTCATCCTCATTGTGATCCAGGCGTCTGGGAGGGATAACTTTACCCACAAATGAACTGCAGCACAGCGGCCTATGAAACACGACACGGTTTGAATGTGCTGTCCGTTTTCTCTGGGGGAGGAACAAGTGTCTCACATTTGCTCTGTAGATGGAAAAATCTATGAACACCAACAATGAAAGACTGTTTTGTGCCTGGGGGTTGGTGCCTCTGGCACGCAGAATGAATGAGACGCTTTCTAAAGACTGGAATGTGGGGTGATCTCAACGATACCATCAAATAAAAGGATGATCAGTAAGACACTTGGGTCCCACTCCCCAAAGATATTGAAGCATCTTTCAAACTTTCATTGAAACCAATGGGAGTTAGGCACCTAAAGATCTTCGGGGATCTGAGCTTTAGATACTACAGTGATCCGAATGGATGTCCATCAATCATTCAATTTTTCATTTGAAGCTGTTTATGTGAAATGATAACTCTGTGAGTGATTGAGTTGGGGCTAGATGGGGGATTGCCATTTCTTCATGTTTATTAGCTAATTCGGCTAGTCTTTGGCAATGATTTCTTTTTATGCAGCGATGGGCTCAACCCAAAACTCCAAGCCAAACATTCCATGAACTTTGGAGAAATTGTGATATAGATCTGAACTAAGCTGGGGGGGTGCGGGGGAGAGAGCTGGAGCCATTTTTGACTCTGTGTGTGTGTGTGTGTGTGTGTGTGTGTGTGTGTGTGTGTGTGTGTGTGTGTGTGTGTGTGTGTGTGTGTGTGTGTGNTGTGTGTGTAAAAAGAACAGGAGTACTTGCAGCACCTTAGAGACTAACGAATTTATTTGAGCATAAGCTTTCGTGGGGTGTGTGTGTGTGTGTGTGTGTGTGTATACAAAGAACAGGAGTACTTGCGGCACCTTAGAGACTAACGAATTTATTTGAGCATAAGCTTTCGTGGGCTGTGTGTGTGTGTGTGTTTTAATGTTTCTCCTATTCTCTTCATTATTCATTTGCTCAGTGATGTGTGGAGGGAAATCCTGGCTATGTTGACACTAGGAACACTTTGCCTGTATAGGAAAGTGCCAGTTTTACCATTATATCTTAGCTCAGCTCCCTGTGTCTGTCCATCCCCACAAAATGAAACAAGCTATGCTGGTAAAAGTGCAGCTTTGCTGATATAACTGGGGCTAGTGCTGGCAGAGTTATGTCAGTCAGCGATCACACCTCTTCAAGCCCCTAACCGACAGCTATGCCAGCAGAAATCTGTGGTTTAGACAGCCTAAATCTTAATTCCCCCACCCCCCACATACAAAACCTATCTATTTAGTTTTTCATAATACATTTATCTCTATTGTATCTGAGCACTTAAGACAGCTACATCAGGTTTGCATATTAAATATATTCCAAGCTTTGTATTCCAGACACAATGCTGGCTTTTTGTTCTGGGAAGCCAATTGAATACCTTCTGAGGACCTCTAATGAGCTCGTAATTATTCTGTGTTCGGGCTTACTTATGATGTCTGCCTCATTGCCTTATTTTACTCCAAATAGGAATAAAAAAAAATAAGTCATCCACCTCTTGTGGGGTACATGGCAGCTGTTTAACAACACTATAAAACGGTTTAGGAAGTGAAGAACACCATCTCCAGCAGAGACTGCAGGGGGAATTTAGGCAAGCGAGATTTAATTACCTGAATGGGAATTTGGCCAAGGCACTGGGGTTAACATCCCTACTTTCATTAAATGTGCCATGGAATCTTTAATTGCCACAAGTGGTCAGCACCTGGTTTTTACTCCTCGGTAGCTCCCGCAATTCAGTGACCCATAATACCAGACTCCTACTGACTCAGGTAGCATGCAACCTACTGAGTCTCAAAGGTGTTGTTTTACATCTTCCATCAAAGTACCAACCTACCCCCATTGGTGAGCCATGGAACCCAGTAGTGGGGTAAAAAGGAACAGGAGTACTTGTGGCACCTTAGAGACTAACACATTTATTGTAGCATAAGCTTTCGTGGGCTACAGCCCACTTCTTCGGATGCATGTAGTGGAAAATACAGAAGGAAGATATATATATACACACACATGAAACAATGGATCTTACCATACACATTATAAGGAGAGTGATCAGTTGTCAGCAGGAGAGAAAAATAAGTCTTTGTGGTGGTAATGAAAATGGCCCATTTCCAGCACTTGACAAGGAGATATAAGGAACTGTAGGGGGCGGGGGGGAAAGATAAGCATGGAGAAATAGTTTTACCTTGTGTAATGGCCCATCCACTCCCAGTCTTTATTCAAACCTGATTTGATGGTATCCAATTTGCAAATTAATTCCAATTCAGCAGTTTCTCGTTGGAGTCTGTTTTTGAAGTTTTTTTGTTTTAATATTGCGACTTTTAGGTCTGTAATCGAGTGGCCAGGGAGGTTGAAGTGTTCTCCAACTGGTTTTTGAATGTTATAATTCTTGACGTCTGATTTGTGTCCATTTATTCTTTTACGTAGAGACTGTCCGGTTTGGCCAATGTACGTGGCAGAGGGGCATTGCTGGCACATGATGGCATATATCACATTGGTAGATGTGCAGGTGAACGAGCCTCTGATAGTGTGGCTGATGTGATTAGGTCCTATGATGGTATCCCCTGAATAGATATGTGGACAGAGTTGGCAACGGGCTTTGTTGCAAGGATAGGTTCCTGGGTTAGTGTTTTTGTTGTGTGGTGTGTGGTTGCTGGTGAGTATTTGCTTCAGGTTTGGGGGCTGTCTGTAAGCAAGGACTGGCCTGTCTCCCAAGATCTGTGAGAGTGATGGATCGTCCTTCAGGATAGGTTGTAGATCCTTGATGATGCGCTGGAGAGGTTTTAGTTGGGGGCTGTAGGTGATGGCTAGTGGCGTTCTGTTACTTTCTTTGTTGGGCCTGTCCTGTGGTTATGTCTTCAGAGTGGTGTTATTCCCTACCAGTAAAAAACAGGGAAATGCTCAGATTTTATTTTTTTCTAGAAACAGCCAAGCACCATTAATTCATTACGAACGCTGAACATACTGCATGCTGCGGAGGTAGAGTGTTAATATTTTTGTTAGTGTATTTTTGGTAGGCAAGTTGCCTCTAAAACTTTCCCCGAATAAAACCAAAATCCCTTCAGGAGCTATTCAGAGCTAGTGTCTCTGTGTAGACTGCAGCGCGCTGGACCAGTTTAGCCTTGGGGCCCACTTCATTAAACATCACTATGGCCCCGCCGAATGGACGTGACACTTTGTAATGTGAAATGCCAAATGCCCAGGCAGTGTCAATGAGAACCAGTCTCATTCACCACCTCCGGAGGAACTGGGAACACAACACACTGCTGAATTCACTGAGGAGCTGACATTTCACTCAGATTTCCTGTCAGTGCCATGAACGGTCAAGCTGGGGGTGGGATGGGGAGGGTGCAAACCAGGGATAAATATTTCCAAGTGCTTTACAAACCAGGTGCCAGGAATTTCAATCCAAGCGTGAGCTGTCGGAGGGGGCTGCCTAATACTTAGCACTCACTCTGTATGGGGCATTCAAAGCCTAGGGGTGACTTGTATATAAATTGTCTATTGTTGCTCCCCTTGTCTCACCCTGTGTCTCCTGGTCTGCCTGTCTTTAGATTGTGAGCAGGGAATGGTACATCTTGAGTCTTTGGAATCTGTTGAGCACATAGCGGGTGCTACTATAAATAAACTGCACAACAATAAGAACATTGTGCAAACTCTAATTAGTCCTGAGTAAGAGTTTGAGGGTTGAGCTTTAGATTATAGAGGCCCCCCCCCCCTGCACTGGGATGGAGTCAGGGGACCAGTGTAAGGGCATAATCCAAAGCCCAGTGAAGTCAATAAAAGTCCTTCCATTGCCCGGAATGGGCGTTGGATCAGACCCTTAAAAGCCATAGTTTAGACAGGCCCTGACTGGGTCTCCATAACCGGGTCAAAGGCTTGATGTAAGTGGTTATGTTCTTCTCCTTCTTTCACTTAAACTAGAGCTGGACCTGAACTAAAATGCTCCGAAGCCCAAATACCCCTTAACCTTTTCCTGTGATAGGGTGAAGGGCAGACAGGAATCTACACCCAGATTAAGATTCAAATTTTATGTTTAGCTCCTCCTTCCATTATGAACCAACCCCCCCCAGATCTGGACTCCTCCAAACTTAGTGGTTTGTGATCTGAATTCAACGGTGCAGGACCCATCTCTAGGGCTGACAACTGTCTAATCATACAAACCCAAACAACCTTGCCCTGCCCCTTCCATGAGGCCCCTCCCCTTCCCGGAGGCCCTGCCCCGATCACTCCATCCCCCATCCCGTCGTCGATCGCTCTCCTCCACCTGCACTCACTTTCACTGGGCTGGGGCAGGAGGTGGGTGTGTGGGCTCTGGGCTGGGGCCGAGGGGTTCAGAGTGTGGGAGGGAGCTCTGGGCTGAGCCTGGGGCAGGGGGTTGGGGTGCGGGAGGAGATGTGGGGTGCTGGCTCCAGGAGGGGGCTCAGGGATGGAGCGGGGGGGTGGGGTGCAGGAGGAGATTTGGGGTGCTGGCTCCAGGGGGGGGCTCAGGGATGGGGCGGGGGGTTGGGGTGCAGTAGGGGGTGAGGGTTGTGGGCTCTGGCCGGGCAGCGCTTACCTCAGGCGGCTCCTGGTCGGCGGCACAGCGGGGCCAGGGCAGGCTCCCTGCCTGCCCTGGCCCCGCGCCGCTCCCGGAAGCAGCCAGCACGTCCCTGCAGCCCCTGGGGGGGTAGGGAGCTCCGTGCGCTGCCCCTGCCTGCAGGCACTGTCCCCACAAGTCCCATTGGCCTCAGTTCCTGGCCAATGGGAGCTGCGGAGTCAGCACTCGGAACGGGGGCAGCATGCAGAGACCCCCTCCCCACTCCCAGGGCAGGCAGGGAGCCTGCCTTAGCCCCGCTGCACCGCCGGACTTTTAACGGCCTAAAATCTCCCCATTTGGCTTCAATAGCCTCCAGGAGATAGAGCCCGATTCCGGGAGACTTCCGGCGAAACCAGAAGGATTGGCAACCCTCCCCATCTCTGAGCTGTGAATTTCTTATTCAGTATGAAAATCAATTGGCAGGTTTTACAGAAAGGAAGGCAATAGTTCTGGGTTATACAAACATGGCCTGCCTGCAACAGTGAAAAGGGACTCAAAGCAAGGTACATGCTGAGTCAGTATAACTAAATATGGAGTTACAAGGAATGCCCCAAGCTCCAAGAGGCCATTTGGGGGAAACTGTACAAACACATGGGCAAAGGCGAGAAATCAATTAGCCCAGCAGGGAGTGTGAGATGTTTAGCAGATCAGCTGACGTGAGGATTTCAGTCTTTGCTTTTCTCTGAGTGAGAACTAGAAATGGATTCAGGCCACAGTTCTGGGTTTGACAGCCATGAGCTTTTGAAGCGTTTGAACTCCAAACCTGGATCCAGATCCAAACTTTGCAAATAGCTCCTATCGTTCTAACGGACCAAACCAAAACCTCTGCCGCAACCCTCGATCCAAACTTTAGAGTGTTTGAAATCTGAAGCTTTCAATCCAAGCTGGAGGTGTCAGAAGGACTTAGCACTCACTGTACGTGGGGTGTTACTTTTCAAAGCACTGGGAATCGATTGATCAAAGTGATGTGTATATAAATGGCCTACTTTGAAATCTGAACTTTCTGAGGGGCTGGTCTGAGACTGTGGAATGAACTTCTCCAAGACTAAGGGCCATCACAAACCTCACACCTTCTGCTCCAAGTGGAAGGCACGTGTCTTTGACCTCCCTTCTCCAGCATAAACACAGAGGACCAGGTATATTAAAACAAAATAAAAACAAACACCCCCTCCAACAAAACAGAAGACAAAAAAAAAAAAACTCAACACAAAATACCCCCTCAAAGCAAGACATTCCCATGCACATATTTCTTCCCCTGGGGTGAGGATGAGAGAACAAACGTGCGACAGACGTTAGGCATGTCGTTTAATGCACTAGTGGAAGGTGCTCAGATGTTACAGTGATGAGGGTGGTATAAGAACCTTATAAAGAAGAGAAGCCAGATGATTGAGTGAAAGCCTCAACGTTTGGAAGTAAAACCCGAATGAATAGAATCTTGTGGTAAGAGAAGAACTCAGGGTAGGGTTGATAGAAGTAACTCACCTGACAGTAGTTTGGCTGGTTATCAAACTTGCCTGGTGCAGGAATCAAAGTCAGTTAATAGTTGCTCAAGCTAAGGCAAGAGCAGCTAGAGGAAAATACCAACGGCTATTTGTTTTTCAGCCTCCGAGGGAGAAGTTTCCCTCCATTACGTAAGGCTGTTCATGGTGCTGCCCAAGACAGGAGGGAAGTAACTCCAGCTCAGGTGAGCAGCCAGGCTCAGTGCTAACAATGGAAATGACGGTTACTTACTGGAACTAGGTATAAAAACAGGGCACATGTTGCGATATCGTTACTCAACATGAATGTTCACCTTGAGTGGTCCCACTGTAGTCAACAGGACTAGTGTGAGTAAGGTATCCTGCAGTGCGAGTGTAGGTATCACAACCTGGATCCAAAGGAGGTGACATTCTCTGTCACGCTATCCCAGGGGTATAGGGGGGGTGCTGAGAGCCATTGAACCATACTGTAAACCCTGGATTTAATGGAATCCACTTCAAGCCGGGGGTGCGGTAGCACCTCTAGTTCCAACACCTCTGCTCTATCCCTTGTGCTTCCTGGTCTCTGTAAAAGGGGGAAACCTGCAGTCTGTGAATTATACTGAAGGTCGGGAAAGCAGAGCTGGTGCTTCCCAAAGGTGGATACTAGCAAAGAACTGACCCACCTGGGAATGGAAATGGAGCAAGGTTTGAAAGCACCCGCCAAGGGCTGATGCAGCAGGTGGCATGCTTCCATCTCAATCAGCCCTGAACCAATGCCACAGAACACTGGTAACCGGGCGGTGCTCCTGGAGGCGTCAGCTTTCAAATGAGAGTGAAACTCAGGTCCTCATCACTTGTGGTCTGTCAGAGGGAGACTGGCCCCTTTAAGAGGGAGTGGGGTCCAGGTCACCTGTACCTGCTCAGCTGTCTCCCATTTGTGCTTAAGAGGAGGCAGCTGGGCCCCAGAAAGAGAGAAAGTGAGGGTGTGCCCACCAGGCATGCATCCCACAGGCGGGCTGCCTGAGAACAGAGGAGAGACAGTAGAAGCAGCAGAGAGTCCAAGGGAAAGAGCTGCAGGGGACCTGAAGGAGAGCTGTAACTGTGAGCTGCTGGTGACACGTTCTGAGGAAAGCTAATGGGAGGAGTGGCTAGAGCTGAGGAACCCTCCTGAGTTTCAGGAAGGCAGGTGCAGCGGCCCCTTTAACAAGGGGAAGGACCAGTTTGGCCAGTGTAAGCTGGGCCCAGAAGCAATGGGTTGACTCTAGAGAAGCAGGGGTAGAAGCCACAGGCGTGGAGGCCTGGGGAATCCAGCACTGCAGGGAGCCCTCTGACAGAAGACTGAGGTGGAGGGCTGTGGGAATTGCTCAGGAACAAGAGTTGGTCCTGGAGGGAGTTTGCCCTGAGCAGGGGTAGGACTCACAGGACGGAGGAGAAGCCTGTGGAGTGAAACACTGCAGGGATCCTCTCGTGGGAGACCTGATTTGGGGCTACAGGAGACAGTCCAGGGATGGGAGAGAATCCGGTTTTAGAAATCTCAGGTCGATGGCCTGGAACAGGGGAAAGGAACTGGGACTGAGTTGTCAATGGGTGGGTGACCTGGGAACCTTTGGATGGGATTGGAAAGCTGCTGTGCTGTAACCTGGGTTTACTTTGGGGTTTGGGGAGGAGCTATTTTTACTATGAGGGATTCAGGGACTATGGCAGGTTGTGTGAATGAAAGGGTTTGAATTCTCTGCTGAGAGAGACAACATTCCTTTGCATGGATAGATGAAGGGAAACTGAGGTGGGGTGCAGCTGGACTGTAGGGTGTGTGTGTGTGCCTTTGGTGGGGTTTCACTGTCATGTGATCATGAATTCACAAAATTTACCAGGGGTAAATCTGTATCCTGGCCAAATTCCAATTTGACTGCTGATATTCTACTTATCTAAAATTCCCCGGGTAGCCTTCAACTGCATATGATATTCTTCTATTCTTGTCCTAAATCGTTGTATCATTTTGCTATGTGTTGCTAAACAGCTGCTGCATACTACCTCAGCGGTGGTTGCATTTTAGTGCTGGGCAAAATAATTCCTAAATTATAAACCTGGAAACCTTAAGGTTGAAAAGCTCCTTTAGAAATGTAGTGTCCTTGTTGTTAACTTATTACCAAGAGAGATGCATATTCTGAAAGCCTTGGGGTAGCTTGTGCACTTCTCAGGCATCTTATTAATTATTAATGTATTAATTATTATTATTATTATTAATGCAATAGCAACTACAGGCCTCAGTTATAGATTCCAAGGCCAGAAGGAACCATTGTGATCATCTAGTCTGTCCTCCTTTATAATGCGGGCCATAGAATTTCATCCAGTTACCCCTGCATTGATACCAGTCAAGGATCAGGTCCCCACTGCTAGATGCTGTACAGACACAAAATGTAAGGAGAGTCCCCGTCCCAAAAAGCTTGCGGTCTGCATAAGGTGAAACAATAATGGGGGGAGGGAGGGAAAACAGCACAAAAAGTGACTTTACATATCTGCAGTAGGAAATAAAAGGTGAAACTGAAGTTAGTGTTTGGCAGGGTGATGGGAACCACATGCTGATGGCTCAAAGATCTGCAGCGCCGCAAAACAACAGTCAGTGGTTAAGTGGGCTAAAATAAAGGGGTTAGGGCAGCCAAGATCTATTATCAATATGGACCTGGGAAAATCACAGACGGTACAACAGAGTATATTCCCGAGGGTGACATGTCATTTGAGACTGGAGAGTAATTGGGGGGGCATGAATGACAGCAGACTAACCACTAGAAATGCCACGATTCTGTTTTCAAACAGCTGCAAATTATGTAAGTTAATTAACTTAAAGACTTGAGATATTGTGCTAAATTCACTCAGTGGCCCACTGTGGGGTAGTGACCGCTTACACCTTTGGAATATTTGGCCTGTTAATATTACAAGTCCTGTATTATCTTTCATTTGTATTACAGCAGTGGCCCAGGCAAGATCCGGGCCTCATTGTTCCAGGCGCTGTACACACACATAGCAAGAGACAGTCCTTGCCCTAAAGAATTCACAAAGGGAATTGAGACGCAGCAAGAGTGACTTGCCCAAAGACACACATTAGGCCTGGCGGAGAGCTTAGAAGTGAATGTCTTCTGGTCCTAATCCAGGGCTTTAACCACAAAACCATCATCTTTACTGTCTGTGAGTAGTTACTTTTTTACACATATATTCGCATAGTGCAGTAAGAACAGTGGGAGATCAGTTAGGAAGACAACAAAAATTAACACCCTTGGAACTGAGAATCATTGCAGCTAGGGGGGAGTTGCTAGCAGGCAGATTTGCTAACCTCTTCATGGCATAGAAGTAGACAGACGGGAAATTAATCCTGTGATTCGAATGCACTGTGTAATGTAACTATAATTTGCAGCCATCCCTGGGCGGAATATCATAGTTTAAGCAGGAGTGAAAACTCATCTCCAGAAGTACCCTAATCAATCAAGCAAGTCACAAAAATGTCAGTCAAAAAAACCCCCAATCTCCCATCTCAGCCAGGTAGTGTCACTAACTTGAATATATATAAGGAGCTGAAATAACAGATGAGTGAATTCATTCCTAGCACTAATCGGCATAGCAGCCACCCAGACTTGGATGGAAATAGAACAGAGACGAGAACAGCAGTTTTGGCAAGCATGAGAGTGGCTAATCCTGTCTCAAAGTGTACTGGAAGCAGCGGTTTCCCTAGGACACAAGGAACAGTTGCAGAATCATCTCCTGGGAGAGGATGTGCCAAACCAATTGTCTTGCAAGCTGTGCCATGATTCAGAATGGGATGGGGGCGGGGGGAGGGGGGAGGAGGAATTGTCATCATCAATATGTTTGATTTCTCCCCCCACACACACACCCCGCCCCCCAAAATGTCACCAAAAAAGAAACAACTGGTTTCTAAACAGATATAGCACAAGTTACGGCATGTAGACAGGCCCTCATGGGAGAGCACATTAGTGTAGGCAAGGAACCACTAATCAACCCTTTGTCAATGAAGCCAAACAAAATAGTGCCTTGCATTAACCCTGAAGACGGGACACAGGAGGCTGATGATAAGTGGTTGTTAGAATCTGGATGGAGACACCGCTACCATCTGACAGTGCTCCTCACCTGACTCCCATCCCGAAGCACACCAGCAAGTTGCTGCTGTTTTAAGGACTGTTGTTTGTTTCCAAAGGTTTCAGGTTTTAGATGTGGGAAATTAACTGCATAAGAACGCCCATACCGAGTTAAACCAATGATCCATCTAGCCCAGTGTCCTGTCTCTGACAGTGGCCAGTGCCAGATGCTTCAGAGGGAATGAACAGAACAGGGCAATTTTGAGAGATCCATCCCCTGTCATCAAGTCCCAGCTTCTGGGAGTTGGAGGTTTAGGGACACCTGGAGTATGGGGTTGCGTCCCTGACTATCTTGGCTAATAACCACCTCAACTTACCTAAAACAGCACAACGCTGTCCCTTCCTGAGGTTCCCAAGCACCAATCTGTTCCCTTGCAAGCAAGGGAAATCAACATTTCCTGCATTCTCCAGGGCAGGGGACTCTGGCAAATGAGCCCCTGGCCACTTATTCACCCAGCTAGTTCACCCTTCCCTGCAGTTAATTCCAGTTTGGCTTGCAATGGATCACAAACATACGTCCAGATTTTCAAAACTGCTCAGACTTCTGGGCACTGAGCTCTGCTGAAAATCCAGCCCCAAACGGCGTGCCCGTCTAACGCAGTCCTGGAGCTCTTTTGAAAATCTGGGTCCGTAACACAATCTGCCTGCTGCATTATGCATGGGATTCCTACTGCTGCTGAGAGAAGTTTAGGGAGCTCTGTGTGAGGACAGGACACACTGCAGGATCAGGCCTTTCTGAGGTGGATACTTCCAACCCACGAGGGAGGACGGAAGGTAATAGTGTTTAAACTGGATTACTACATCCAGCTCCTGTCCTCAGTGTGTGAATCAGCAGGAGCAGAAAGAGAAGAGACACAAGGGAGCGTGAGGCAATGAAGCACTTCAAGTAGTATTTGTCAGAGCTTTGTTTTCAAGAAGCCTCAGACACCAAAAGGGACGTCTGAGGCCGGGAGGGGGCTGTGTGTAAAGCGAATGATATAACATCAATCTGGCCTTAAGCACACACTGTCGTTCTGACTTCATCACATTTTATGAACTTGCAAAACAGCCCTTTGAAATAACTGATGTTTTCTCCATTGACCCAAGTAAAACTCCCTCTAGGCCTGTGAGTCTGGAAAACTTGCTTGCTTGTCATATTATCTCCCCTTTCATTTGGGTACAGGAGCAGAACAGGGTATTTTATGTCTTGTTTTGGAAATGTACATAAACGAATCCAGAGGTCTAGGGTTCTGTGCACAGGACTAGGGGCTTGGAATGCATGAGTTTTAACACCGGCTTTGACACAGACTTGCAGGTCACCTCACCTCTCTGTGCTTCCATTTCCTCGTCTGTAAAATGGGGATAATGACACTTCCCTAATTCATAGCAGTATTCTGAGACTATTAATGTGCTGCTAAGGTTTTAACAAGGGACTCCCGCAAATATTTTCTGCCTCCTCGGCTCCAGAGGACCTGAAACCTGAACTGCTGGCCTGGTCCATTAGACAGGCATTTTAATAGCATTGAAGAATGTTATCGGTATTCGCGTAACAGATTTTTAAAGGCAGAAGGACGTCATCTAGCTTGACCTTCTGCATCGCACAGAATTTCCCCAAGTGATTCCTACAGCAAGTCCATAACTTCTGTGTGAGCTATAGCGGATCTTTTAGAAAGAGATCCAGTCTTGATTTTAAAAGTTCAAGGAATGGAGAATCCAGCATCTCTCTAGAAAAGTGCTTCCAATGGTTAACTACCCTCACTGTAAAAAATATGTACCTGCTTTCTTTCTAGTCCAAAGTCAAGCCTCCGCCTCCAGCCACTGGATCTTGTTATGCCTTTGCCAGCTAGACTAAAGAGCCATCTGTGACAGACCGACAATCTCCTGAATGAACTTTCTTGAATTGTTAAGTTAACCCTTATTGAATTAGGTTTAGTACCTTGGGGTCCATTGTGTTCGAAATGCAGTGGTGTATGTGTGATTGGGGCAGTGTATGTACCTTCTCTAGATGGCGGGGGGTGCTAATGGACTTCCTCCATTATCAGCCCTTGGAAGCCACCCCTTGGAGAGGTGCACATTTCCTCGCTCAAACTGGATTCTCCAGGAACCAACCGACAAAGGATTTTTGGATAAATAGCCTGGTTTTTAAAAGGCTCAGCCCCTTCCTCCTGATCCGGCAAATGGGCAGGACCCCTGGTCCATGGAGGGGCACAGTGCTTAGGGACTGGGCCTACAGAGGCCCCATAAAACTATGTGCTGTTCTGAGCTGAAGTTGTGTTGAACTTAAAACCAGAAGGAAACCCCTAGGATGGGGTGTTGAAGGACTGCTCCTGCCAGAGCCGGTGTTAGGGCTGGGCTGACCTCGGGTAAGCTTATGAGTGTGCATGTAGGTTTTTATTGCTTTTAATGTTTCCTCTTTCCTGCTTTTACCTTAGGAATAAAGCATGGGACGCGCTGTGTGGGTAACTTGTACCTGTAGCCAGGGCCAGCTCTAGCATTTTTGCCGCCCCAAGCAGGGGGGAGGGGAAAAAAAATAAGTTGCGATCGGAGGCAGCTCTACCGCCGCTTCATTCTATGGCAGCAATTCGGCGGCAGGTCCTTCGCTCCGAGAGGCAGTGACGGCCCCGCCGCCGAATTGCCTCCGAATGGCCGGACGTGCCGCCCCCCCCTTCATTGGCCGCCCCAGGCACCTGCTTGCTACGCTGGTGCCTGGAGCCGGCCCTGACTGTAGCAATTACACCTGTTAACCGTCTCTAAAGAGAAAGCCAGCAGGTGTCCTTGCGCACTGCCTGTCTATGCTGGGAATAACACCATGAAAGCAGGGAACTGTGAAGCCTGGAAAGACCCCGGTCAGGAGGACGTGAGACACGAGTCTCCTCTCCACCCAAGAAAGGCTGCAGCTGGAGGCCTGAGAGATGGACCACTGAGGGGAAATACAGGCGCAGTTGCCCTGAATTGTCACCATCAGCTGTCAGAATTCTCTTCCCCGCCCCTCCCCATCGGTGCTTGTCAATAGCAATAACTCGCAATTGTTTCAGTGTGCCCCAGAACCCTCAGCGCACAGCAAGTGCACTCTTTCTACCAGCCTGGACCCCAATCCCATCCCGTATTACTGCTCAGGAAAACGGCAGGAGCCATGCTCTGTTCTCATCCAGCACGCAGTGGGAAAACCCAGCACTTGACTGAACAGCCCCAGCACAGAAGGTTCTTGGAGTTTATCACTTGGACGTTGATTTTGGCAATTGCTCACCCTTGCTCGTGGGAGCTGCTTTGCGATCCCACGGTCGCCTGTTAATACCAGCAGTGATGTTGTAATGAACCTGCTGGACTCTCTGCAGCAGCACTGTTCCCTCTTTGCCTAGAGCAGTGGTTCTCAAACTAGGGCCGCCGCTTGTTCAGGGAAAGCCCCTGGCGGGCTGGGCCAGTTTGTTTACCTGCCACGTCCGCAGGTTTGGCCGATCGCAGCTCCCACTGGCTGCAGTTCGCCGCTCCAGGCCAATGGGAGCAGCAGGAAGTGGCGTGGGCCGAGGGACGTACTGGCCGCTGCTTCCCGCAGCCCCCATTGGCCTGGAGCGGCCGCTGGGAGCTGCGATCGGCTGAACCTGCGGACGCGGCAGGTAAACAAACTGGCCTGGCCCGGCTTTCCCTGAACAAGTGGCAGCCCTAGTTTGAGAACCACTGGCCTAGAGTACCAAATAGAAACCAGCAAACCAAAGGACCCAGTTGCCTGTCATTCTCTCGGCCCCACTCTATGCCGCAAAGGGGATTACTTGCATCACATAGTCTCCAGTAATACTTGTACTGCAGTGCAATTAACCTTGCACTCCCTGCGGTGCTGCACAAGGGCTTGCAAGATCAAGGCCTTTCTGGCCCACAGGAGATCTCTGCCAGATGTTGGCAAGTTCCCAGAAAACAGCGCTGCTACGAATGGAGTCCTGACGATGTCGATTTCAGTAACGGGACACAATCGGAACCAAGTAGCCCAAATGTGGCAGCAGGGCACAGCAAGTCAACACCCCTTGCTTCCCATCGGTACAGTCCCCACACTCTCTCAACCCCCTCCCTCCCACAAATCTGTACCCACTGGTCCCTTGTCAAGGAAAACACTGCCCCATAATAAAGAAACAGAGCCTTATTTGTGATTTAAAAGCTGGCCCGTCATATGTTTCTCCCAGATACCAATCTGCACAGTCAGCCACAACTGATAGGTAATTGAAACCATACGTGTTCCAGAAGATTTTTTTTTCCTTTCCCATGCTCTATATTTACGGCTTTGCTAACATTTACCGTATATGCAGCTAGGGCAAAGAGAGGGCTGAAACAATGACCAAGAACTTCTAGCATCTCTGGAGGAAAAGCAGACATTTCCAGGTAGGGTTGTTATTTATTCCTGCCTTTCTCTTAACCCAGGTGTAGTTTGCATGCATGTAGCTCATCTCAGTGGCAGGTTTCAAAGAGCTTTAGAAAATGTGACTTAATTCTCCTATGCAGTCCAGTTGAAGCTGTAAGATCTCTAGCGTAGCCGCAGCCTAAGGTATAGGAAGGGAGTTGAAGAGTATGTCTACAGTGCAGCTGGAAATCGGCTTTCCAGCTTGGGGAGACATGCGCACACACTGGCTTTGATCAAGCGAACACGCTGAAAACAGCAGGGGAGCCGCGGCGGCATAGACTAGCTGCCCAAGTACAGTACAGCTGGCCCTTAGGTAAGCACGCGGGTAGCTAGCGCCCCGTGCCACTATGGCTACATTGCTAGTGGCTACATTTAGCATGCTGCCTCAGTCCAAACTAGTGTGCGTGTGTCTGCCTGAGCTGGAAACGACACCTGCAACGTGGATGTAACGTAAGTGACGTACCCAAGTCTATCCAGTGACAGGAATGGGGAATCGAGCCTAGGCGTTAGGGAGTCCCGTCCCTCGCTCTAACCATTAGCACATAATGTTGACGGGTCACTTCCTTTAATACCCTACTCAGCATTTTCTTGGGCAAAACTTCACTGGGTCAGACCCTGAGGGACCGAATCCTTGTGACTCCCAGTGAAATCAATAGGCTGGGTCTTACGACCCCTGAGCTTTGGGGAAGTTTGGATCTGGCTCTGAACTCTGCAGCTCGATCCCTCTTGCTGAATGCAGAGAGGAACAGGGGAGGCTCCAGGAAGTCATGACAGCTTCTGGATTTTTTTTTTTCTTTATCTCAGCGCCTTTGTGACTTAATAGTGTGAGAGGTTCCCAGATAGTGAGGCCTGAAAACAAGGCAGCGAGACTTCAAAGATACCGTGGGAATGTAATGGTGTGAGAAACTAGGACCAGGCACCCAGGCCAACAACCAAAACATAACGGACTGGCTCAGCGGCAGCAGCTCATCTGCGCTCCCCCCAGTGTACGGTTCTCATTAACAGCCACTCACGTGAGATGTTTCCGCACTTTCGGTGAAGGTGCCAGATTTTGGATTGTGAGGTTAGCAGGTCTGGAAGGGGCGGCTCCATTTCTGAAAGTGTGAGCATTGCACGCACAAACCAACATGCATAGTTGTGCGAGGGGGAGGCTCTGCCCTCCAGTTTTGAAATGAAGCCTACACCGGAGCTGGAAGGTGCTAACCCTGGCATGTCTCCTCAAGATGGAATTTACGCCTTCCTCCTCTAGGGTAGACATACCCTGAGCCACGAAGCCGTGTGAGCTTCTGCCTGGTATAGGGAGAAGACAGAGAGCTTCAGATTCCCACTCTTTCAACCTACAGTTAAGATACATAGGGTGAAATTCAGCCTTGTGCTGTAGAAAGCCAGTGCCAAGCTGAGGCACCATTTAGGTCCAGTTAAACCCGGTTTTGAGGACTAGTCACTATTGCACTTTTAGCAACTGAGAAACTTCTCAAACAAAACAAAATCAAGTTGTTTGCTTCGGCCCAGAATGCTAGCAAGAGGCATGGGAACACCATAAATCTCCCTGCTGCTTGGAACAGGTATGCCACACAGCAGATTTGGAAATGATACCGGATCCACCTTTAGTTTGAAACTTCAAGTCTGTCTGACAAAATGCCGATGAGATTATCCTTGAAGAGCACAGGCAAATAGTTTTGCCTTGATGTAACTTTTAAATACCATTCTGGGAGAACTTTGTCTCCCTGGTCTGTTTTACCCTGTTCCAGTCCTTTCATTTCTTAATTCTTTATTTTCTTTTTTTTGCAACATTAATAAACAATACAGAATCAAGACTATAATTAGGCCAGGTCCTCAGTTGGTGTAAATTGGCTTCAGTGGAATTAATACCAAAAAAAAATCATTATAACCAATATTAGGTCAAAGGAATGTAAACAAGTGCTTTAATCTTTCTTTCTTTTGTCACCAGGAGGCTCTGAGCCAGATCATGAGATCAGCGTATTGGGTGAAATCCTCAGCTGGTGTAAATAAGTAATCGCACCAGCTGGGGATCTGGATCACCATCTACAAATTGACGTTTTTGGAACTGACATGATGCATGTAAGACACAGGGCATTTATAGCTGCCTTAATGCATCCAAATGACACCAAATTTTAGAGTTCCCTCTTATGTTGTCACAGATACAAAGTAGCTTTCTCCGTGAGAGCAGTTAACCTGTGGAACAGGCTTCCAAGGCAGGTTGTGGACTCCCCATCATTCGAGGGTTTTAAGAACAAGTTGAACAAACACCTGCCAGGGATGGTCTAGGTTTACTTGGTCCTGCCCCCAGCGCCGGCTCCAGGGTTTTTGCCGCCCCAGGCAGCCAAAAACAACAACAACAAAAAGCCGCGATCGCAATCTGCGGCAGCAATTCGGCGGGAGGTCCTTCGCTCCGAGCGGGAGTGAGGGACCCTCCGCCGAATTGTCGCCGAATACCTGGACGTGCCGCCCCTCTCCCGAGGGGCCGCCCCAAGCACCTGCTTGTTAAGCTGGTGCCTGGAGCCGGCCCTGCCTGCCCCAGCACAGGGGGTTGGACTTGATGACTTCTCGAGGTCCCTTCCAGCCCGACATTTCTGTGATTCTATGTGATTCAGCCATTCTGAATACCCTGGCGGTGTGTTAGACGTCTGTTAGTATTACAGGTTTGCTACTACTCCTTGCATTCAGAACTGTGGGGAAATCTTTGTATATATCGCTCTGATATTTTTGTAATTGGCAAGAAAAAATAGTGGGGACAGGTTAGCTGTTGGTTGTGGCATCTCCAGCATTTGCAGTGGGTAGCTAAAGCTGCCAGGGCTCTAGTGTCCAGAAAAATCTCTTCACGATACAGTTCTGGAAAAATTGTAGACCTCATCTGCCTGATTCTCCTCTGCTATCCCCCTGGTGTAGTTGTGACTTCAAAGGGCAATGGACTTCAAAGGGCAATGTGACTTCAAAGGGCAAGCTGGTTGGTGGTCAGACATTCTTAGTGGAGGGGCCTGAAGAGTGGAATTCACTCCCTGGTGCTGGTTTGTTAGAGCCAGGCTCTGACTTGAGACCAAATCCTGGTCCCATTGCCATTGACTTCAGTGGGACTGAAGTCTGTCCCTCCAGCCCTTCCCAGAAGGGTTGGGTGAGTACTGAACGTAGGGGAGGGAATCCATCCAGTCCATAGGAACAGGACATTTAAATTTTTGTACCTGTGCTCAGGGGCAATTCCTTTCATTCTTGTGCGGAGGGCCCCGCACACAGAAGGGATGCAGTTCTGTAGGACTGGGGAAGGCCCCACCGGGGGTGACTATCCCCTGCACAGCACTGAACCCAGATCCCTACTGCATCCCCTGCATGCTGCTGCCCAGAGGAGGTTCGAGGCTGGGCAGGGAGATGAGCTGCCATACACCTGGAGGAGGCACTAGAGACGTGGAGATACACCGTGCCATACACCTGGAGGAGGTACTACAGCCCTTAGGCCTGCTCTCACTCCTCCTTTTCCTCTTTGGTGCCCAGATGAATGATCCAGGCTGGGCCCGGGCTCTGGGGCTGGGGGGTAAGGCCTTTAGAAATCCATCGGTCCCTACATTAAGAATCAGGTGATGAAGCAGAAGGATCCAGAGAACATCTTGTAGAACAGTTAGGCTGCCCTATGAATTGCAGAGCCCTAGATCACTCCTGAAATGTCCCATATAACTCCTAAGCCTTTCAACCAGCTGTATTTCCCTGGAATACAATGACTAGCTCCCCTCCTCTCCAAAAGCTTTGGCTTCACGCTGCAATCAGTGCTGTCTGTCCAAGCATATGCTACTTTTCTCTTCAGACTTCATCTCAGCTTGGAGGAGACTCAGGAGCCACAGAGCCCTTTGGGTTCCCTTCTCATGCATAGCCGTGATCACACAGCTCTGCCGCATGCCTCAATATCATGCCCAATCAATGCTCGCCCAGAAGCTGCAGCCTGAGGCTTGACAGGAGACACAACCCTGCCTCACAGCCACCCCAGCTTGTCTTGGAGTGAGACGGGGGCTTCTTTATGCTCTGACAGCCAGTAGCGGCGCCAGCTTTGCCGGTGCCCTAGGCGGCGGAAGGTCCCGCCCCCGAAATCCCGCCCCCAACAGCCGCGGCGGAAGGTCCCGCCCCCAAATTTCTACGGGCGGCGGGGGCGCAGGCGCCCCCAAAATAGCAGCACCCTAGGCGACCGCCTAGGTCGCCTAATGGGAGCGCCAGCCCTGCTGACAGCTGTGCTTCAAATACTTTCCTGTCTGCCCAGCCAGTTGGTTCAGCCAGCCCCATCCATAAGGCCTCCTTAAGGAATTGCATCTCTAAGACAATCTGAGATCTCAATTCTGCGGCGTATGTAAGTACTACAAGCCTGTCTTTAAGTTCCAGAAGAGTCCCATTGGCTACTTTCGCGCTTCTAGTACCTTCCTGAATTGAGACCTGAGAGGGGAAGTTGTGCAATGAAGGAGAATGACAGCCTTCAGTAATGCTGCGTGGGGTTTGATCCTGCACAGTGCTGCAAGTTCCGGCACAAGATTGAAACTGCAAGTCAGGTTGTGCTGCAGCACTGTCTTCTGTGTTAATGAGAGCGCTGCTGCCTAGCAAGGCGTACATGAGCAACTTCTTCGGCATGCTGAGGATTGCTCCTGCGACTCTCCCCGTCTCTGTTCACTCCCTGCCTCTTTTCCCTCATTTGAATTGTTGCCCTTCTGCCAAGCAGGAAGCAAATGTCTGTGGCCTTGCAGGTCAGCTTTCCAATGCACAAGAAATCAGTATTGTGACTGTGTAAACATGGCAATAACAGGAGTTACTCCAGTCCTGGTGCAGAGGTGGTCACAAACAGCATGCAGGCAATCTCTTTTTTCAGGAATGCCAATGCCCAGTTCCTGGGGAGCAACTTTACTTCAAGAATTGAATCCAATCAGAGGGCAAACTCTTTGGCTATTCACACAGGTCTTACCACCCAGAACCTTTGCATGACAAAACCAACAGGATACCCAGCTCTTAAAATCTTCCCAATGTTGCCTTTGCACTTTGATAACCTTTCCTTGGTATTTTGGATCATGCTTAACTTCCCCAATCTTAGTACACTGAGACAAAAATACTCTGTTATCTCAGGCAAATGAAGTTTTTATGGGTAGCCACTAGAACTAACCTCTCTGAACTCATGTCAAGCAATATAGGTGTCCGTAAGCTAATGCAAATCTTAGTACTTTGCGCATTCTGCAAACATAATCTAATGACTCCCAAAATTGGTCTGGGTGAGAAGTATTGTTTCCATTTTACAGTTGGGGAAACTGAGGCACAGGGAAGTGATGTGACTTGCCCAAGGTCACCCAGCAGGTCAGTGGCAAAGCCATGGCTAGAACTCAACATTTGAGTTCCACTAGTCCATGTTACCTCCTAGGTCTAAGGACCAAATCCAGCCTTGGGGTAAAGTCAGGGGTGTTTGGCTCTGAGTTTTCATTTTGATCCATCTCTACATACAAATACAGTCAATTCCAGCGGTAAAATTTCCTCCCCTAAAAGGTCTGTGCACCATTTGAGTCCCACTTCAGCCCTTAAATTATGCTTGAAACAATGCCTACACTGTGTGCTGTCCCTTTCCACCGGGGTGAGTTTAATCCTTTGTGAACAAAGGAGTGGATTAGAGCTGGCTGATCTCTCTCTGTAGGCTGTTGAGAAGGTAGTTTTCAAAGACTTTGAAAGTAAACAAGGAAGTGTTATTTACTCCTTCTCATAACACAAGAACTAGGGGCCACCAAATGAAATTAATAGGCAGCAGGTTTAAAACAAACAAAAGGAAGTATTTTTTTCACACAACGCACAATCAACCTGAGGATCTCCTTGCCAGAGGATGTTGTGAAGGCTAAGACTATGACAGGGTTAAAAAAAGAACTAGATAAGTTTATGGAGGATAGGTCCATCAATGGCTAATAACCAGGATGAGCAGGGATGGTGTCCCTAGCCTCTGTTTGCCAGAAGCTGGGAATGGGCGACAGGGGATGGATCACTTGATTATTCCCTGTTCTGTTCATTCCCTCTGGGGCACCTGGCATTGGCCACTGTCGGAAGACAGAATACTGGGCTAGATGGACTTTGGGTCTGACCCAGTATGGCCATTCTTGTGTTTGCTGTTTTGGTAGAACAGTCATGTGGTAGAGGAGAAATAAAGGCACTTGAAAGTGCAAATTGCCCCAGGAAGACGCCTGTCATTCTCATTATCCCTAGATGGTCAATAAATGGCTTTGTCTAGTCTTGGCACTTCTCTGAAGGGGTAAATCATTGGACACAGCAGGAACCACAGGCCTGAGCATGTCTGTAAAGGTCTGCAGGGCTGCTGTGACCTATGCAGGGTAATAAAGAGGCCTATGGGAATGACTTGCATCAGCCAGGTGACAGACTAGATGACCTAATAGATCTCCCTCCCTAATTTCTACAATTCTTGTTTCCTCTGATGATCCTTAGCCTGGAAAGAAAAATAATTTCACTACATTAAGCAAGGTTTGTTGATATTTGCCAGTCCTAGTCAATGGGAGAAAAAACTGGGCCCAATCCTACTCCCATTTAAAGTGAAGGCAAAACTCCCACTGAATTCAATGGGGGGCAGGATTGGGCTCTTGTATAAGTTTTATGATCTAGTGGTAAAAGAGATGACCAACAGAATCCCAGTTGCACAAAGATCTCAGGTGCCACCTGGGGGAGAGGGTTTTACAGAAATGAGAAATAACCTGTAGTCCATCAGCATTCAGAAGAGTGTTAACACGCCTTGTACTGAAAGTGCAAGCGTCCATTAGTGTAATTAACATCCTGCTGCATATGAAATCTAAAAAATATAATCTTGACATTAAGATCTGACAGTGCCAGGTGATCCAGTGGAGAATCATTGTCAGGCAAGGGGACACAAAGGCATTTTGAAACAGGGGTTGGTGTTAGAACAATTTTTATAGTGGGGGTGCTGAGAACCACTGAACCAAACGGTAAAACCTGTATATAATGGAAACCACTTCAAGCCAGGGGGTGCAGCAGCCCCCCCACCACCCCTAGTTCCAGCACCTCTGTTTTGAAAAGAGGAGAGTTTTTAGTAAATTTAAGCTTCATCCAATTTATTCATTTGTTCATTATATTCATTTTTAAAAGGACCCACACATAAAACGCACAATGACAAGAGGCACCTAACTAAATATTGTGGGTGCCTTGGAAAAATAAACACAATGCATCCAAAAAAGAAACCGCAAGCCCTGTAATACCCAGTACAACTAAATAATCAGCAATGTGAACATTTACCTAATACACCATTTTCTTTATACTTTACCCGCCATCAATGTTTGCTTTGTCAGCAGCTCTCCTAAGAAAATGTTGGAAAAGTCAGCAGATTCAGGCTATTTCACACAAGATTTGGGGTGGGGGTGTTTCCACTTATTTAGGACAACCAGAATTGGATTCATCCATTTTGATTGGGACTATAAATCCTACCAGGGGTTGAATTTAATATATGGAGATATACCTATCTCATAGAGCTGGAAGGGACCCTGAAGGGTCATTGAGTCCAGCCCCCTGCCTTCACTAGCAGGACCAATTTTTTTGCCCCAGATCCCTAAGTGGCCCCCTCAAGGACTGAACTCACAACCCTGGGTTTAGCAGGCCAATACTCAAACCACTGAGCTATTCCCCNCGCTCCCATTGATGTCAATGGGCAAAACTCCCTTGACTTAATTTGGAGCAGGACTCAGACAAATTTGTTCCTGGTGTAACATTATTGGCTTGAGTGGATTCACACCAGGGATGAATTTGGATATTCATATTCTGAAAAACAAAAAGGTTTGCTCCAGCTGTAGCTTTTCGAGCCACTGGCTAGGCACACTGCTAATACACTGCCAGGTGTGACACTCTAACCCATGTGATTTACAACAAGATAGAGATTCAGATTAATTTAAACAAGATTTAATAATCAGATCATTTCAAACCAAAAGCCAGCCTGCCAGGGCTGAGATGTTCCACCTGCAAAAACTGATTCCACTGCAAGAAACCAGACACTGCAGCAGGATTGTTTTAAATTGAACTATTAAAGGGCTAGGGAGTCTGTATTAAAGAATGGGAATTTAATCTCCATCTTCTTCTATCACCTTGGTGATTAAAACTTTGATGCTAGATCTGAGAGGAAAAGAAGCTGTCTGCATGCAAATATCCATAGCTATTTTAATATTCACGTGGAAATAGCACCGACGCAAAAAGGAGTTCAAAGCACTTTGCAGACGTTAATTCATTAAGCTTAGGAATGGCCCTGTGAGGTAGGGAAGTGTGGTTTCAGCCCTGGGATGTGTGGAAACTGAGACACAGAGATGAAGCAATTAGTCCCCCGCTCCCACTGGGGGCTGACCCTTCCCTACTGTGGGTAGCACCCATGGGAGGGGTGAATATCGCTGTGAAGATACCCTTACACAGTTCTTCCCCAAGCATCCCATTGCAGGGGTGAGGTTTACTACCCCCGGAATAAGCCATGGGAACGTCCCAGCTCCCAACCTATACAATCCCCTGAGATCAATGGAAAGACAGGACCACCCATGCTGGGGCGCTGTTCCTCTGCCCCAGTTTTGTGCTCCTGGCACCACTCTGCGTCATGGCTTCACTGGAGTCTATTGCAGTGGGAAATTCCACAGTACAGCCCAAGGTTATTACTTTTCCTGGCGACTTTAATCAGGGCCAGAGGTGAGACAATGAAAGTCTCACCGGGCTCCACCTCCATCCAAGGCAAGGCTGCTCATTCCTTGTCTTCAGTCTGCCAAGTCTTCTCACTTCACCCTGTAAGTGGCTTTCAACCCCCAGGACAGCCCTCTGTGGGGTCCTGGGAAGGGGGAGCAGATGGTGGGATACACACACTAAGGGTCTCTTCTCCATGCAGATCTGGGGGCATAATCTGGCTCCAGATCAGGAGCTGAATCAGAACTAGAACCCAGGTGTCCTGATTTCCTAGACTCTGAACAAACCACTAGGTAGCATTCCTTCGCTATTTTGCCATAAACATCAGTCAGTCTGTCCTCATTTACTGTGGTGATCGGTCAATATTTTGAAAGGAGAATGTGAATGCAGCTTTGAAAGAAAGGAATAGTGGCTGAATTGTGTCATATACAAAAAGTACCGTGTTCCTCCATGCAGAATGGTACAGCTGTTCTTTAATAACACCTTCCTCCAAAACCCTAAGAACAGCAGCCAATCAGATCTGCCTCTCTACTTGCTGGCTCCGTCTGCACACATATGGAACTTATAGCTGCAAACTTGGATCCACACGCCTGTTATAAAAACCTTTCCAAATATCTGTCTCCTGCTGGCATTTCTGCAGAAGTTGTTTAAATTGAAAACTCTAGCTTCCAGCCACGGATTTATCCTTGATCTGAATGATAGAACTCAGTCTGAGCAGCAAGCTACATCATAGTTAACAAAGTGTGGAAGCCCTGCCATAATTGCATGGGGGATATTAAGGCCCACACCGTGTGTGCGGGTGGGTGTGTGTGGTAAGGATGATACCTACAAAGCATTACTAGAGTTCATAATCTCTTTTTGCTGTGAACAGAAAGGGATTCATTGCCTTTTCAATGCTGCTCGGTACGCTGTGGTTTTAAACCACTGTCCATGGCAGTAAAATGTGTGGAGGTGCACGGCTCTGCCAACAGCTCCTAGAGACATTGTACCTGAGCCTACCACCATCCTCACTACTGAGGATCTAACCCAATGGTTCCAAGGACCTGATTCTGCATCTTTGAAGTCCAGGGGATTTACGTCATTGGCTTCAGTGGAAGCTGGATCAGAGCCCAAGAAGGCTGGAGGAATGCACACAACAGCAGAATCCACTACACCAGGGGTTCTCAACCTTTTCTTTCTGAGCCCCCCACCCCCTCCAACATGCTATAAAAACTCCACAGCTGACCTGTGCCACAACAACTGTTTTTCTCCATATAAAACCTAGGGCCAGCATTAGGGGATAGTAAGCATGGAAATTGCCCATCACCTCATGCCACAGGGAGCCCCGCGAAGCTAAGTTGCTCGGGCTTCAGCTCCACCACGGTGGGGCTCAGGCTTTGGCTTTCTGCCCTGGGCCCCAGCGAGTTTAATGCCAGCTCTGCTTTGTGGGCTCCCTGAAACCTGCTCATGACCCCTCCCCTCCCCAGAGGGAGCACAGATCTGGTTGAGAACCGATGCACTACGCCCTTTCAACCAGGCCAGGAGGAAGGCCTGCCCAGGCCCTGTTAAGTTTCTGACACTGATGTCAGGGAATGGTGTCATGGTTTAAACACAACTGTAGTTCACATGGATCTGATCCCAGGACCAGTCCAGAAACACAGCTTTGAAAACAAGGTGCTGCATATGGGCTTCCCTATAGGATGGTATTGTTTTGGTAATTAAATCTCAGAACTGTCTTTACTGAGTCCAAGATGAAAGGAAACACAATCATTAACAGACTTTTCCATCTCGTGTTTATTTGGCCAACTGACATCTCTTTCAGTGACCTTTTTCTGGTCATAAATCGAAAGTGTTTGTTGCTCATGTGGACAAGACTACACTGTTCTGTAACACAGCCCCATTATCCATTAGGGAAGGGTCTTACCGAAATAAATAGACCTTTGTATAGGTTTTCCAAAACAGTCTATACAATTTATTGGAGAATTCTATAGGTTCAAAAACCCTGAAATGAACTGATTTTTTATTAAATTCCATAGGTTTTTAGAGGAATTTCTATAGATCCCTATTAAATTTCTGTGAAATGCTGTTTCAGCCCTGTTGAATTCTGTTAGACTTTTCCATAAAGAAAACCACATTTAAAACTGTTTTGCCTCTTCTTAGCAGCAATAAAAAAAATCACATTAGAACAGAGATGCCCCATCTGTGAGATAACTGCGCTAGCACACAATCTCTCTCAGCCTGGGTACTTATATGGTCACCATCTCTGTAACGTTGGAGGTTAAACTTGTAGCACGGACAGGCACTGATTGTCTCATTCTTGCCATGTAACAGATAAATCTATCCAGTTGAGGGATATATATGGGCCTCTGTTACTGTAGTATCTGAGCACCTCACGATCCCCTGTGAGATAGAGCAGTATGATTATCCCCATTTTATAGGGGGGGAGCTGAGGCTTATATAGATTAAATAATTTGACTAGGGTTACACAGGAAGTTTGTAGTAAAGCAGGTTCCCCTGAGTGCTAAAGTAACACACCTAACCACTGACCATCCATCATTTCATGGGCTTGTTACCCTTCCAGATTTGATAAGGAAGTTTTACTTTGGGTGATTAGATAGCCGTCTATCAGTATCAGCTCTGCACTCCTTTCCCATTTTATCCTGGTGATTCTATGGGTTCACCATCCAGTTGCAGAAATACCCGTGCTCATTGTGTGATTCACTGCGTTTTAAAGGGCTGCAGCTCTTGGTTCCTGCTCTGAGTCATAGTGGCCAGGCAAGATAACAGAAAAAAACCCCACAACATTGTGGTGAGTAAAATGTCTCTGGTCTGTTCAAGAGGTCACGGGAACTTCATTTACTGTCCCACAACAGCCAAATTTTCCATCTTTGAAACTCATTGCAGATCATTCCAAAAAAGACCCCTTTGATCAGGTGCTCTCAGACTGCTCTTGCTCCCGACATCCCCCTATTTTTAGCTTAATCACAAAACTGACAGTGCAAACTTTAATTATGCTCTACCCTTCATCTTGCAGCTGTTAGGGAATCTTGTTGCAAGACCTCCCTCTGGTGGACAGTTATAACCCAAGCACTTTCATTCAAAAGCACAGGAAAAAGCGAATACTGGCTAAAGCCTCTAGGACGAGGTTGTTGTTTCTCAAAGGTTATTTTAGGATCTAGGCTCCATTTGATCCAAACTTTCAAAGTTCAGGCGTGTAGGGGGGTGGGAGTATTGTTTCCCATTTAGGCCTGACTCTAAATGTTTGAAGTCTGGGAAGCTACCTGACCTGATACTATTCAATGGGGCTTCATTCTCCAACACAAAGATCTCTTTTGGAAGCTCAGCTAAGTACATCCCATTAGGTGGATACACAGAGACATACACTAATAAGTATTTGGCAGTCACAAATCCCCACAGATCCCAATAATATTGCAGCTAAAGACGAGCTAAATCAAAACCCTAGACCCAAAAACTCCTGTAAATTTGGGCAAGTTCAAATGAAAGTTTTGCAGCAAAGTCCAAGGCTTCATCAGCACAGTTCGGGAAAACACAGTTCATTTTCCATGCACCCTATACGACTGAACTGTGTTTCATTGTACTGCTGCTTTGTAACCAGGTCCTAGTTTTCCATTGTATATGTGGGTCTCCTTTCATTTGAACTGAAAACCAAAGGAAAATTCCTGTGAACCAAACCTGCTGAGATTTGGTGAGCTCTGCAAAGAGCATGCATCTAACAAGTTCAGAACACAAGTGTATCAATTGCCCGATAGGTGATCACAGAAGTCTAACTATGTACAGGGCAGAAATATATACCAAGGAGGAAGAGACAAGAGGTGGGAGCCCCATGTGGCATAAAGAGTCCCTGCTGCTTCTTAGGCTGGAAAATTCTGGAGTTGGTAAGTGGAAAACTCCATGGGGATCAAATAAAGTTTCTTGCTATTAGTTGTACTATCTGGATTTGTTATTTTTAACAGTCCCTGCCTAGGAGCCTTTACCCGACAGCTAATTGCAGCCTGTCTCTCCAAAGTGCAATATTCAGTCCTGACATCGTGTATCCAATATCTGGCAGGAGCCCACACACCCCACACATAGTCAGTGTTTGCAAACCAGAGGTGAACAGGAAAAATATAGACAGTAAATGGCAGAGGCCACACACACTCACAAATGCACTCACACGTGTGCATCTGAGCAATAAATGACAAACATTGCACACATACACACCCCAGGAGCAATACAAAGTGACTGCAGAAGAAAAAAATGTTGCTTCTCAAGTGCCTGAAAGATCACGGAGAAGGGAAAACGAAATACACCTCTACCCCGATATAACGCTGTCCTCGGGAGCCAAAAAATCTTACTGCGTTATAGGTGAAACCGCGTTATATCAAACTTGCTTTGATCCGCCGGAACACTCAGCCCCCCCCCCCCATAGCGCTGCTTTACCGCGTTATATCCAAATTCGTGTTATATCGGGTCGCATTATATCGGGGTAGAGGTGTATTAGTTTTCATCTCCTTCTGGTCTTGATTCCCTTAGTACGACCAATAGCAAGAAGCTTTATTGCAAAACCAAACCATGTTATAACATGATTAGGGCAGAACTGTGTAACAACTGGACTCCCTAACATAGTTGTAATAATCATGTAGAAATAGGGTGACCAGATGTCCCGATTTTATAGGGACAGTCCCGATTTTGGGGTCTTTTTCTTATATAGGCTCCTATTGCCCCCCACCCCATCCTGATTTTTCACACTTGCTGTCTGGTCACCCTATGTAGAACATGCCATAGCTACAACCCAGGAGTGCTCTGATCAGAACACATTTGGATCTTTATGGTTACTTTACAGTCATGTTACAGCACTATGCTACAGTCCTCTGCTTTTCAGATTCCAAAGTCTAAAGGCCAGCTCCGATGACTTTTGAAGTCAATGTGAGTCTTTCTATTGATTGCAATGGGCTTTGGCTCAGACCCCAAAGATTTAGTGCTGTGTAGAGGAAAATTAGCACAGACCTATCTATATGGTAATACTAAATCAAGATTAACTGCATTAGGAGATGACCATGTTGTGATTGAGTCCCTGGACACTGTAGTTTTTTACAGACTCGACCACAGAGTCTTTTCATGAAATTTAGTATTTCCTCAGGGATATAAACATGGATTTAAAACAATGCTTCAGATTGTGCAAATGATCCCAATATTATCCTTCTGAGGCCTACACTTAAAACTTAGGTCAACAAAGCTATGGCGCTCAAAAATTCACACTCCTGAGCACCACAGCTCTGCCAACCTAAGCCCCGGGGGCCGAATGTTGGCGCTACAATATCACGACAACGTGACTTGATGCTCGATCTGATACAAGCTGACAATGCTGTCGTGACGTGATGTTGCCACACCCTCTTGTGCTGCGCCATATCATACCGGGCCCCCCTCATGCTAGGCTGCGGGGTGCCAGCGTGGCAGGGTGATCAGACAGCAAGTGTGAAAAATTGGGACAGGAAGTGGGAGGGTAATAGGAGCCCATATAAAAAAAGCCCCAAATATCAGGACTGTCCCTATAAAATCGGGACATCTGGTCACCCTACAGCATGGTGACATGCGGGGAGCAGCCAGGGGAGGCCCCTGCTCTGGGGCAAGGCTGTAGGGTTTTCTACTGCGGGCAGAGCCAGGCTCTAATAAGGCAACTGGCCACTCTAGCCTCCTCTCTGTACTCCATGGCCCTGGAGGACCGAGCTGGTCGCGCTCCCTCCCAGTCTCTATGGCATTAAGAGCGCTCTGGCTGGCCAGCTGCCGTCTCTATGGCCCTGCCGGCGGCGCTCTATCCGCCACCCCGTCTCTGTGCTCGTGGAGGCCGGCTCGGAGCTCAGTCCATCCGGCGGGCCCCTCTCGCTGGTTGTGTCGGGCGGGCGCGCGGGCCTGGCGGAGCGATGGCGGCCGTGCGGGGCCTGCGGATCTCGGTGAAGGCGGAGGCAGAGGCGGCGGCGGAGGAGGAAGAGCAGCCCCGCGGCCCCGAGCCCGAGCCCATGGAGGTGGAGGAGGGCGAGCTGGAGACCGTCCCCGTGATGTGCTCGCTGCGGGAGCTGCTCCCGGTGCGGTGGGGTGCGGGGCCCGGGCGGGGTGGGGGTGGGGTGAGGAGACAATGGGGGGAGGGGGCAGACAGTGGAGGCGGGAAGCTGGCGGGGGGGTTGGGCAGTGGGGGGGGGGGGACTGAGTCCCCGGGGGACATAGGGCGAGGCGGTGAATGTGCAGCAGCCCCTCTCCGGAGTGAGGTGGGGGCGGCGGCCGAGGCGGGGTGGGGGGGCACAGCAAACCACCCCCCCCCCCATCTCTGAGGCTGTGCACTAGGAAGTAACTCGAGGGAGCTAACACGAGGTAGAATCCTAGTGAGGACGGGGCGGCTTGTCACACTTAACAGGTCGGGGGGGCAGGGGAATGCTGAGGCCTCAAAGCCAGAATGAGACGGTAAATGGCCATTTAGCTAGAGGGTGGAGAAGAAATTGGATTATTGGCATAGAGTTTACATGGTTTAGTACAATCTGGTGAACTCAGCAGAACTAACTGATGACAATGAAAAACCTTGTTTTCCCCCCTATATGTCACTCTTAATTTTTATGACATTATTAGGGCGATTTAACAAAACAAAGGCAGTGATTCAGACTGGGATATTTTGGGCACTGGGACTAGAATCAATGACGCCAAGAGGCTTAAAAGTTACTTTTTTATATGAAAGTTGAGTTTAATGTTATCTTGTGCTAAAGGTTGCTTGATAACTTAATACTGGTATGTTGTAACTTTTAGAGAGTCTGATATCTTAAAATAATATAATTATGTTAAACACACACATTTTTCAATTTGAAGACAGTTATACCTGAAACCATGGAAGTTAGAGTTGGTAATGCTGTTTGATTATCACCTCCACTTCCTGCTGTGGCAGAATATATTTCCCCCTGTGATTGTGGATGTACTAGTTTTTTAACTACAGGTCTGTCGCATCTTAGACGCATTTAACATGTGCGATTTCAGCTTTATGCAGTTGGCAAAAACGAGAAAAAAACCAAAAAAAAGAGAAAAATAACAGTTTAAATACTGTTTCTGTAGTGCGGGTGATTCTGCCCGCCATTACACTCAATGTAATTTTGACTATACGCAGTTTTTGCTTTACGCGCTGACCGCGGGACGTAACCCCAGCGTAAGATGAGACAGACCTGTACTGCTAAAAATTACTTATGCCAAAGGAAGCTGCATGTGTTTTGATCCATTCTGTTTGTACGTAATTCCATTGAGTGAGTGTTCCCCACATCTGGGTCAAGAACATACTGGTGCTTAGAGTTAGGAGAAAGTAGAAAGGAATGGATTTATTTTAGAGCTGATTACCAGGTGAGATTTTATCAGTCTAACTGGTTTGTTGCATTTAGCCTTCATCACAGTTCTGCTTTGTTTCAGGACACTAGTAGAAAGTATGAAAACAAAGCTGGAAGTTTCATCACAGGAATAGATGTCACCTCCAAGGTAATATTGTGCTGTGGGTCTTTTTAAAGTTTTGTATTACTGTTGTTGGATAGGAAGCATTGTTAGCTGGTCTTCAGGAAATTCAGATAAATGGTCATTTTCAGGTACACTTAGACCAGTGATTGGCTCTTCAATGTGTCTCCTGCAGCTGTTTTGATATTAAAACACTGTGTGATTTAATTATTAATAGGGCTACAATTATGTCATGGAGTTCATGGAAGTCATGGAATCTGTGACTTCTAGAGACCTCCGTGATATTTTCTGCGCCAGGACTGGACTGCTGTCAGCAGGCAGCTCCTAGCTGCTGGGCAGCAGGGGGACCCCGGAGCTCCCTGGGGGGTCCCCTAGAGCTCCCACTTCCCGTGGGAGGCAGGAGCCCCCCTGCAGCTGCCCGGCTGGTGGGTGAGGACAGGGGGAACCCCGCAGCAGCCCAGCATGGTGGGGGGGAGCAGGGGGACCACCACCCTTCCTCTCCTCCCCTGCCCTCCATCACCCCCCCAGCAGCCCAGCTGCTGTGGGTGCTGGACCCTCCTCCCTCCCCATTTTGTCAAGGATAGTTTTAGTAAAAATCACGGACAGGTCACGGGCTTCCATGAATTTTTATTTATTGCCCGCAACCTGTCCATGATTTTTACTAAACATATCTGTGACAAAATCTGAGCCTTAATTATTAACCAATCAGGATGCTTTTACTGTTATTAACCAATTGTAGTTGATAAAATAATAATACTTGATCGGTCACTTTGCTGTGAGAATTATATTTATACTGTGTGTGTGTGTATATATATGTGTATATATATATATATATATATATATAGTACTTTAGTAAATGAAACAATGAATTCACACTACTGTGGCTCTTTTGGGCAATGCTGATCACTAATTTGGCTCCTGAACCACTAAGGTCTGAACCACTTTAGACACTCTTTTATAGCTGGAGAGCTCTTGTTTTGATGTTAGGTTGGTGACATTTTTTCTCCTGCTGTGATGTCTGTCTCGTGTAAATTATTAGAGGCAGCAATTTGTAAGTCACAATATAAATAAACAAAATAAAGTCACAAAATAAACAAGCTCTCTGAAAATGCTGAGCCAAACATCTCTTTCTATGATTTTATAGTGAAAGATTTATTTGTAGACAAAGTTTTCATACCCCGCCAAGAATGTGTAATATTGTTTCTAAATGCTCAGTGCATTTGCCAAAAAACAAGGAGACTCACTTGGAATTGCAGTGATGCCACTCCATAGTGCAAAGCAAAGCCCTTTGAGTCAGGTCAGCTGAATTTTTCTTATTATGTGAGTGACAGACAAGGAAAAACAAGTGTTTGGCAGGAAAATCTAGTTCCATTGTCTTGAGTCTTCAAAGGGCATAATTGTGTGTTTCCACATATTGGGCCTTAAGTAGATAAATTAACAGCCGCTTCAAAACAAGGTTTGATCATTTTGTGGTTCTTTGGAAGCTTAAACTTGTAGCTGGTCTCCGACACACACTGCAATTTTTAAATAATTGGCATCACTGTATATCAGATCACTGTACGTTGTATCTGGAAATTGAAAAGAAAATGTACTGTTCCATGTTCTGTGTTAAGTGTTCTGTGGTATTATTAGGACTTTACATTTTCAGATTATGATAAAATATGAATCTTCACAACAGCACTGTGAGAGCTGGTGCATGAGTTTTATTCCCATTTTGCCTAGAGAAAGCTCAGCCAGAGAACTTGTTACTTGCCCAAGAGCACAAATGGAGCTGGTGTTAGAGATTGAAAATCAGCATTCTTGGCTACAAATCTATAGCTTCTGTATGTCTGAGACTTGTAGTTCAGGAAGCAATTAAAGTTATAGTATCAGTGAGAAAATCTCCCTCCTTTGTTACATTCCTTAATAACAGCTTCAAAATGGCATACATAATTATGGATAAAAATGTACAGTGCTGAATAATGAAAATGAGTTGGTTGGGAAATCTAATAAAACTGCGATTAAAAGGTCAAATTTATCTTGTAGTTATATCAGAGGGCAGTTCTTGCTTAAGGATATTTTTGAGACAAATTTCATTTTAGTTGATTGAGAGATTTTTAAAACACTCTTATTAATTTTTTACACTGAGGCATTCTTAATCAGTCGCAAGAAAGAAAATTACCATCTCTGTTGAGGGCTTGCATAACATCTTTTGTATCACTGTTGATGGGCTCTTTGGAAATAGTTTGGATTACCAATCCCAGCAAGATTTCTATAGTCAGCATTCCAGTTAGTACTGGTGAAGTGCAAACACAAAGGGATATTCCCAATGGCCATAGGTCTCCAAATAATTTTTTTTAACTGTCTGGAAACTCTGCGTGATCTGTATCTTCTCAACATGTTTTTCTCTTTTCCTCCAAGTAAACAAGCCAGCAGTCTCAAAATAAAAGATTAGTCTGCCTGGTAGAGGAAATATTTGTTTCAAGTAAAGGTTTGCTGAATTTTGCCTTTGATGTATACTCATTTTAAGGATAAGTAAATTTGGTTATCCATCAGAAAGGTTAAGCATTTGTCCAAGGTCATACAGAGTCAGTCACAGACAACACATCATAATTCCTGCTATGCTGTTTGGCCACAAGACAATAATCATTTGACTCTTAGTCAAGCTGTGAAAGAGTTTTTAATTTTGTCCTTCTTAACATAATTTTCGTTTGAAATTGCCTATTGAAAACTAATAGAAACTTTGTAATGATTAATTTCTGGCATTTGTGTTTTATTAAATGTCTGGTATTACTATGAAACTTGTTTGGAACAAAGCACCAATTTCCTTTTCCATTGGACCTTGTTTCCTGCAGGAAGCAATTGAGAAAAAGGAGCAAAGAGCGAAGCGCTTTCATTTTCGAGCTGAAGTGAACCTTTCCCAAAGGAATGTGGCATTGGAGCGAGACATGATGAAGAAAGGTAGGGAATGTACCATGAGCTTATCAAACTGAACGAAAGGCAGAATCTCTAGATTGCTTCCTTCCTGTTTCTTGGCTTGATGGCCATACTACCTCACTCCTGAAAAAGCGAGCATCGGTACGAGTAATATCTTGTAGTTTTCACTTCCCTTTTTTTCTGTTCACTTTCCCATTTAAAAAAATACTTGAAGACAATCTAAAAAATAAATACACTTAAAATTGTTGTGGGAGGATGATGACACTTAAAAGAAACAGAATCATTTTGGGCAGACACCATTTTTTTACTGACATGGCAGCAATATCCACTGCTGCCTGTAGATTGGCTGTCCAAGGCTTTTCTGCCAGTTGACACAGCAGAAGCTGTCGGCACACACACGGTTACAAGACTCCAGTAGGTTGTCCATTCAATATTTAACAAAAGCGGTGTTATCAAGTTTTAAAAGGTCTTTTTTTTTTTTTTTTTTTTTTAAGGGTTAAAAGTAGTCTGAAAACCATTCAGCACCTTCCTCTGAATCCCTTGCCAGTCTTTGTGGTTTTACAACCACGTTTTCCCATATTATTTAAAATATTTCTCTTTGTTGCTGTTGCTGTGTACAGAGCATACAGAAAAGAAACTAAAGCCCCAATCATGCAACTGCATTAGTGCGGGGGGATCCACGTGCATGTTGAAGTTAGTGGGGCTCAATGTGGTCATAGAGGTCCACCCATGTGGATGCAGTGCAGGACCTAGGTCCTAACGGTCCTTCTGTGCAGATCCATTAGCAAGATCAAGACCTAGGCCATTGATTATACAGAGGAAACTTGAAATTGACTGTACAGATGGTTGTGAAATACATGATGAAGACATTGAAAACAGAGGAAAATAATATCCTTAATTTTCCGTTATGGATAACCTTACTACTGCTTGTAACAATACTAGGTAAAAAAACTTTCAGAATGGCACGATTTGGTTTTTTTATTTGATCATGTACAGATGCTCCCCAACTTACGCAAGCGTTCCGTTCTGGAACGCCTTGCGTAACTCGAATTTTGCGTAAGTTGGAAACGTATACCTGACCATTACGCGCAAGAAAACAAAACCTATTTCTAGATTACGGAACTTTTTCCGTAAGTGCGGATTTGCGTAAATCAGGTTTGCGTAACGCGGGGGGGGGGGGGCGCGTCAGTACCTTTAAAATAAGCTGAAGATTTTACATTCTTATTGAAAAGTTAATAACAACATTCATGCTTTAAAATCAAATTATAATCGGTGATTGGCAGTAGAATTTCTATAGCAATACGTTTTAATATTCCTAATGATTTTGTGTTGATAAGTATCCTATTTTTATTTTCAACTAAAAAGGTCAAAACATTGTGAAATTATAAGTTAATTTCCAGGCCATTAGACTAGAAGATCATGCCTTTAAATTGGTATAGGATGTACCTGACTTTAATAAACTATTCTCCGCTTTTTAAAAATGATTTTGGTTTTTAATTCAACGTTTCTAATACATAAACTCATTTTGTAAAAATGAGCAGTGGTTTTGTTTCTTGTTTTCAGCAATCCCTAAAGTGAGGCTGGATACAGTCCACGTTTGCGGGGTAGATGAGATGAGTACCCAGGACATCTTTGCCTATTTTAAAGAGTATCCTCCTGCTCATATTGAGTGGCTAGATGACACATCGTGTAAGTAAACAAAGTCTTTAGCCTATAGTTCTTAATATTTTTCATATTCCAGAGCTCTTGGATTCTATTACTAGTTCTGCCACTGATTTCCTTTGTAGCTTTTGGGCAAGTTGCTGACCCTTCTGCGCTTTAGCTTCCCCATCTGTAAACTTACTACCTCAAAGGGGTGTTTGAAAGAACTAGTTAATAAAGAACTGTGAATATCAAAAGCAATATATAGTTACGTTATTGGTTAGTGAGAAAAATTATCCCAGCTCTAGCAGGTTAGGTTGGCTACATCCTGCTGCAATATAGAATGTTGTGAAAGATGCTAACGCTGGTGAAAATGACAAGCTGCAGCAGTGTGTCTTAAATTGGTGCAACAGTATTGTAGCGTTTTTAAAGGTCCGAGACATATTGAGGTAATGTCCTTGTTCTTCGGAGTGAGAAACAAAGAAAAGGTGTAGACTTTAAAAATCCAAAGGCTGAAGGGCACTTGGGTATTTGGTTTATATTTACCTTTCCTCCTTCAGCCTGCCTTTACATTTAGAATATGGGTGTTTTCCCCTACAGTGAATCTTATCTGTTCAGGCATCTTAATATAAAACAAGATAAAATTTATTGCTCTGGTTTTTCCAGAATCATTAAACAGCAGAGCAGCATATAACGCTTGTGGCTGTATCTGGACTGAATGCATCTCAATAAAAGGACTTGCTCAATGCTGATTTTTAAGAAGCACCTCTCAAATCTTCTTTTCCCCCTCTTTCATTGTCACATTTCTAACAGAGTTATCATCGGCCTGACATGATCAGTTTTACTGCATATAATTTTAATTCTTTCTCTTCTTACAGGCATTTTTCTTATATGTAACAAATCTGCATTGTATTTTCTTCAATGCCTGAGAACCTTGCTAATCCTTGCATCACAAATCTACAAATTTGATAATCTGTACAAAAACCTTTTAACAGTCTCTCCTTTCTTCTCAGCAAAGATTAACAGCAGATTTCTGCAATGAAGTCTCTTGTTACTTAAACTTAATTATTTTACAAAATATACTTCAGTCATACTTTCTAGAATACTGTCAAGAGTTTTACACAGTGAAACTAAACAACACTCTTAAAAATAAATGAACAGATCATTTTATGAGCCAGTATCCTTGATTTGATCATGGTTGCTCACTAGCATATTCAGAAGGTGCAATAATCTTGAGTGGGTCTTCTAGTTATTGGCACAAATAAATGAGCCCCTATTATTTATGTAGACCTTAATCATTTCAGCGGTTTTTTTAGTTTTGATCAGAAAATAATATGGTGTATGGCCTGTGTTGTCCTGTGTGATAAGAGTTGTGTCTCCTGCTGATCAAACATGCTAAAGGATTTGTTTTCCCTTTATGAAACACATCTGATAATCTCCCTTCCTGTTGGTACATATAACTTTATATACTTATTATGTAACTGAAGTTTTATACTAGTAATTTGTCTTCTACATAAAGGACTGTAAGATAAAGGATATAATCTTAAGAGCCTGTGTGGAAAATTTTAGCTAACTAGAACTATTTTTGTGTGGGTTTTTTGTTTTAGGTAATGTAGTCTGGCTTGATGAAGTGACAGCAACACGAGCTCTTATAAATATGAGCTCTATGCCTGATCAGGATAAACTCAAAAACAGAGAAAACAACGAGGAGAAAGCAACTGAAAAAAACAAAGGTAGATGCACAGAAGATATAGGTCATGCAGTTCAAAATCCACATTCTTTAAAATATATTTTCTTGGCTTGGGTGCTGCATAATTTGAGTTACTGAAGGAGGTTCTGTCATGTAGTTTCAGGTAATGGTATTCTGCCACTTTAAAAAAGGCTTTCATCTTGGAAACCTTTTGAAGGAGCTGCTTCCTAAAAGGTGGGTTGGAGAGATACCAAAATCAGTAATATGATCTGTACTGAACATTCTAAACATAAGGACAAATTCAGAGGTGTTTTAAGTAGTGGGGCAAGTTACACAGTCCTTGTAACTCATAAGCTGAGTGGGTGGAAGGGTGGGG
This sequence comes from Platysternon megacephalum, assembly GCA_003942145.1. Classification (NCBI taxonomy): domain Eukaryota; kingdom Metazoa; phylum Chordata; order Testudines; family Platysternidae; genus Platysternon; species Platysternon megacephalum. The sequence continues at coordinate 8,199,613 of QXTE01000018.1, read as the reverse complement.
TGGTAACAATGAGAAACAAGTGGGTGTAAGAAGGTGCTTTATCCTCTTAAACCCTCCTGTTGGTTGCTTTTCCTTGTTACTACACCGTCCTTTCTGCAAATGACATTGATTTACCAACGTGTAACTTCCATCACTATTTATATTATCTCTGAATTTGACCCTGTTAAAACCTGACCCAATACTCCACTGTATGTTTACAAATCTATTGCAAATGGACCCAATTGCTGGGTCCCATGTGCTTCCAAACCAACTGCAGTGGCTAGACTCTAGCCAGACGTTTCTAGCTTTGAGACCCTAGGGCACATTCCCAAGCTCTGACCTCTTGTCTAATGCCCTTCCTTGGGATGTGGGATGCTGCTCTCCAGGACTTTGAAATCAATAGTCCCCCAGTCACATACACTCCCCAGAGTTCCACCTGGGCTGTGAGCACTCTGGGCTTGTAGCTTTACCCCACTGGGGACAGTGTGGCAGGAAAGCAAGTAACACAGGAATTGTTTAACCATAGTGACCTTCTTCTTAAAGCATTCGAGTTACAGATCTTTTAAAACAAAAGTCCTGAGACCTAGTATGAGCTCACCCCTTGTGTGAGTCTAAGGTTTTATCAGTATTTTAAGCTGGACAGAGTCCCTCCTGTGCGTGTGCACTGGTCTCTCTCCCTCCTTCCCTCCCTCCCTCCCTCGTCCCTGTATGTAGCCGATGGTCCCGCCCCCCTGCTCAGAGCAGAACCCTGCCCTTAAATAGGGTTTCTCCTCTGAGCCATGTGCTCAGATTCAAACACTAGTGACCCCTCAGTCATGCTTGCCCCTTCCTCACTGCAGGACCCTGTGTAGAAAACCCATTGTTCCATGGGGATGGGCCAGTAGTTGAAAGACAATTAAAGTTGTTGACCCCCGATTGCAGTCTTGATGGCTCTTAGTGTTAGTCCTTTAACGAGTCTTTGTGCATGTCCAGGCTTGTGCAGTCACAGTGTCCAACATTTCCACACATAGAACAAGATAATGTTCATAATTTGACTCGGACATATTCCACTCTGTCACAGTGCCCATAGTCTCCTTTTCCAGACAGAGCATACTGCAAGGTAAATTGTATAGATTGAAGCAGCTATGGTACACCTTCAAATTGTGATAAACCTGGAACCTATTTGCTGACAACATCCCCCCTAATTATAACCCCATTATACTTCCACAGACAGGAATTTGTAGCTTTTATTACTTTGACTACATCCAACTGTTTTGCTGCTAGGTGATGTGTTCACTTCCTGTGATGTGGTTCAAACCAAGCTATTGAATTGCACATTATCAACCAATAGTGACAATGCAATTCATAAAAACGTGTTTCAACTGAAACTGTAAATTATGCTTAGGTATGAGTTGCATGAACAAAATCCAGATTACCAATCTCCACTTTATGTATGTTATGCACTAGCAGAAGCCATCAGATGTGGTCTGTTTTCACAACTCTGTTATGCTTCCAGATGCCTTCATAGCAGATTTCTCCTTGCAGCTTTCCACTGCAACTCAGGGGCTTTCTAACAACCCCCTTCCTGCCTTGGGAAAACTAAGTCTATACAAAAATAGGTATTGTGAGGAAGACTTAGGTGCTTTTAATACCATTTTACCAGCCTCCTCTATACTATGTCTTATTTCTTTGTACTGAAAACTTTTTTGTGCAGTTTTAAAACACAACATAACCTTTGATTTCAGGCAAATACCAAGATTCTACAAAATGTAACATTCTTGTGTTATTTTTGGAGACTAGGGAAAGACCTTATTTAAATTGAGGACATATATTTTCACATTGGTCCTGTTGGGTGCAAAGTAATTATTATGCCGTGTATCTCAACAGTAGTAAAATATGTATTGACCTAAACTCCCACATACATTTCTGCATCTGGTCATCTGGAAAAGCAGGATACTGGGCGAAGTTCAGACTTCTTCAGTTGGGAAGAATTTATGAAGTAAGTTAAGGTCTGAGGAATCGGATAAATCCAAAATATTAGGGAGGCTTCGGCTCAGATACATTCCTTTTTAAAAATAATTTTGGAGTTACCTAGGCACATTTTGTCATTAAAAATCTCTTGCAGTAATTAAAGATCCTGTGGCCCTTTTTGTAAGAGGCAGGATGCTAGCCCTGATAACTTGGCCAAATTCCACCAAAGTAATTACATTCTGCTGTCTGAATATTCTCCATGGTTTCATTTGGGTTCAGTATTCCTTCGTTCCTGCCCATAACTTTTGTGTAGTTGCTGTGTGCTGTTGTATTCCACTCTGAAAGTTGCTGCATTTAGTTGCTAGGTGAAGAATCTCTATATTCCCTTACTAAACAGGGCTGCTGAGAGGCTTACCCAGTGTTGGTAAAGTGCTTTGAGATATCTGAGTGAGAGGCACCGTTAAAGGACTATTAAGTTGTCTTTCAGAAATATTTGAAACAAGATTCCGCTGACAATATAAACAAAATCTTTTTCTTAGCCCCAAAAAATAAACTGAAAATATCTGCCATCAACTAGCAATGCACAGTGTATACAATCAATAGACTAGTGTAATCAGGTATTACTGGTTAAAAGTTTGCTTCCAAAACTACTTATGTTAGGTTCTTGAAATGAAATAACTCATAATTTTTTAGCTGCAGAGATTTTCAGTCACTTTCTAGCTATTGAACATAGTTCTAACTCAAGAATCAGAGGGGTAGCCGTGTTAGTCTGGATCTGTAAAAAGCAACAGAGAGTCCTGTGGCACCTTTAAGACTAACAGATGTATTGGAGCATAAGCTTTCGTGGGTGAATGCCCACTCTGACGAAGTGGGCATTCACCCACGAAAGCTTATGCTCCAATACATCTGTTAGTCTTAAAGGTGCCACAGGACTCTCTATAGTTCTAACTATTGAACATTAACTCAAATATTTTTAAGTGGCAGCTAAATTAAGGCATTTAATGACCTCTCTGCGGTTAATAAACTGAAACACAGTGTGTCTTCTTATATTAACAGACAATTAAACTGGCAATCCATCCTTACTGCTTCAACCACTTACATTAGTAGAGCGTGCCAGCATGAAGGAAGCTCTATGATTAGTTAGTTATCTTGTGTACACACCTGTTTAAAATGTTTGCAGAGGTTTACTACCTTAATTATTCTCCAGGCTACACAGAACAATTGATAACTTACTCAGTTTGATTTCAGAAAATATAAGGAAATGAAAAGCAAATGCTGGCGACATCATAAAATCAGGAAGAATATCCTAAAATTTGTTTATTCTTAGACAAACAGGAGGAAAGCTCGGATGATGAGACTGAGGAAGGAGAGGTTGAGGATGACAATCCAAGTGATGTTGAGGTCAGTACAGAAAGAAAAACATTAACATGAGAGATTCAGTTTTGGGCAGTGAGGTCGTTCCGATATTCTACTCTTAGTACAAAAATATTATATAGAATCTGGACTGTTGTATAGTATCATAAATTAAATTGCTGAATCAGATTTAGTACTTATGAAAACATTTAAGGCAAGGAGAAGTCCAGAGACTTTGTCAGTGGGGATACCAGCCTAGGATGGCTTTGTGAAAGTGAGTTTTTAGGAGAGGGAGGGCATTTGGCATATGGGAAGTCTGAAGCCACTCCACCCATGTGAGAACAGTATGAAAGTAGGTATGGAAAAGACTGGAAGGAGGAGATAAAGGAAGTAATAAGGAGGAAGAGGAGCCAAGCTATTCGGTTTTGGCAAACTGTACATAAAGGTATGCATTGGGGGAGTGCATCTATTTAAGTCATACACTTCTCATTTGTTTCACTCTTACAACAGCAGGGACAGCACATCTAAAATAATGCTGCTTTTCAAAAGAAACCAGCTGAAATATTGCTAGAGATGAAAGAAATTTTTAAAAAGCTGTTTATTTTAAGATGAGCTGCTTAATAGAATACTGGCAGGTCAGTGTAGGCCCAAATTTTAGTTTGTGCAAAACAAATTTAATATTAATAAATTTAATGGAAACTTTTCTAAACAAACACTTGTTGTTGCAGTCCAGACATTGCAGCATTGTGCTAGTGTGTGACAGGCTAGAAACTGTAAGCAAAAATAAAATTGACTAGTTGTCTTTCATTGTCCAGGTTGAATGAAATGTAGATAGTAGATAGAGTCAGAAGTAGTGGAAAGTAAATTAGATTTTAAAAAGCTTAGTTTTAGTAACTTAGTGTATTAATAAGACAGGGAGGGGAATCTTTTTGTTTAAAAAATTATTAATTTTAACCTGCCAATGTTCCTTTAATAAATCAGTCTGTTAAAGAAATGCAAAACAGCTGAGTTCACAAATCTGCTGGAAAGCTCCTAACACGAAAATAAACTTTCTTAGTAATCATTTGTTAGCTTTACTGTTGAATGTAATCTGTGCTGAAAAACATTTTATTTTTGTATCTAAAATATTTTCTTTCCAAAGTTGGATGCACTCTCCCAGGTAGAGGAAGATTCTCTCCTACGTAACGATCTACGCCCAGCCAACAAGCTGGCTAAAGGAAACAAACTGTTCATGAGATTTGCTACTAAAGGTAAATGACTCACTGCACAGACGCTATACAGTGTTTGAAGGTGACTGATGACTAAATGATGTCTTTACATCACAGATAAAAATAAAATCATTATTAAAGTGTTAGATCGCTTGTCAAGCATTATATGTTAAGATCTCATAGTACTTGTGTGTATTTTTAATGTGTGAAGAACGTATATGTAAACTTATTCTGGGTGAGATTCAGCCTGATGCAAAGATTCAGCAAAAGATATATCTACCACTTCAATCCTACTGAAGCCCACAAAATAGGCTCTGCATAAGGGCAAATTTTGCCTTTTCTGAGCATCAAGTATCATTTGCCATGCTTATGGTGTTGGAATTCTTTATGTGGTATTGGTGGAAGCTGTTACCAGCTACAGTCATGTCAATAGATAATATTAATGCATTTAAGGTAAACAAACTGAAGTCCTGACTTTTTTCCAATTTGACTGTGTCCTTTTTCATACAGTTCTGACAGTGACATCTCTAATTAGATAGTCTCCATATTCCAGCTCTTAAAGTGATACATAATAACAGGAAGGTGATAAATGGAAACTCGTATCTCCATGGAATGAAATTAGTTGAACCCCGTGTCTTTTACTGTTAGTTTTATTTCAGAGGAATTGTCAGCAAGCATTGTAATCTGTTTTGTTCCTAGTAAGTACACGGATCTTTTACTCACATGAAGGAGATTCGATATTTTATAGCTCAACAATAGTTGAGACTGCCTATTACGATATATGCTTCATATCTTTGACTGGGCACTCTTTATTTTTGCTCCAGTGTGGTTAGGGAAAAAGTATTCCTTTAACTTAATTACACATTTTCAGATGATAAAAAAGAGCTGGGAGCTGCAAGAAGAAGTCAGTACTACATGAAATATGGCAACCCTAATTATGGTGGCATGAAAGGAATTCTTAGCAACTCTTGGTGAGTACGTGATAAAGGGGAGTAGAACCTTGCATGTGTTCATCCATGCTTACAAGGCTATCTAACTTGTGAGTGTCATCCCTCAAAGTTCTGTAGACTTGGGGGTGGGGAGCATTGATTTGTATTTTAGCAAAGTTGACTTGCTGACTTCACATTTATAAAAATTTGAATTCAAAATTAACAAGTGCTTATAGTTGAGATATTCATACTGGGCAAAATAGAGCCATAGAGTAAATGCGTTCAACTGCCGTTGAAGTCAATGGAAATTACAGCTGTTACTCCGTGGCTGAATTTAGGTCGTTTTCTTTTGGCCTTTTACGTGGCAGAAATGTGTTTGCTTTTGTTGGCATTCCAGGAAACGAAGATATCATTCACGTCGAATCCATCGTGATGTGATAAAGAAAAGGACACTCATTGGGGATGATGTTGGGTTGACACCTCCTTATAAACACCGGCATTCAGGTAATTAATGACAGTACTGGGAACATATATGGTGCTTTACATCTTCAAACAAGTTGTGTTGCAGCTGTTGTGAAACTGCAGAATGAAATAAAATATAGGTCTTTGTGCTTCACAGGCCTGCCTTTTCTGTCCACTCTGCCTCATTAAATAATTAACCAAAGCAGAGTTTAGTCCAGGAGAAAACGGTGGTTACCACATGCTGGTTTTAGGTGGAGGCATTTCTAATAGTTAAAACATGGAATTGAGTCAAGATACTAGGGTTCTTGGCCCTGCTTAGCCACTGATTTACTTGTTACATGACCTAGTTTTTCCCGTTTCCCTATCTGTCTAGCCACTTTATATGGCTCATAGTATCTGAATGAATCATTCTACAATACCTCTCTGTGACAGGACAACATTATTCCCACTTTGCAGGTGGGGAACTGAGACACAGAAATAAAGTCAGTTGTCCAAGATCACTTAGGAAATCTGAGACAGAGTTAGGACTCAAGCCCAGATGTGTGTCCAGTGCTTTAAACACTGTTCTTAACCTTTACTTGATAACTATTTCTCAAGGATGTTGTGAGAAATCAGGGTGGCAGAGTCCTTTTAAGATCCTCTTGTGAAAGGTGCTATGCAAATGCAAAGTATAACCTAAGCATCAATATACACAATGTAAATTCTAAAATAATACATTTAATTAAATAAAAGCATTCTTTCAAGTAAAACAGTAATTAAAATATTTATTAATGGAATACTTGCCAAAATATAATTGTTACTATCTTTGGGTTTGTCAACTTGACATAGATTGTGCATAATTAATCTGATAAATAGAACAGTGTCGGATAAGTGAAAGAGAGCTATGCTCTTCCGCGCGCGCGCCCCCCCCCCCCCCCCCCCCCCCCCCCCCCCCCCCNGTTCAGATACAAAACATCAAATCACTTAGCTAGCGTAATTCAGTAGGTACTTCATTTTACTTGATTGTTTTCTTTTAGAGATTTAGGAAATGGGGTCTGGAGCATAAAAGACAAAAATCTCTAATGGTTTGTTTACACTTCACTTTAAACTGTCATATTTGCCATTTTAACTCTTGTCTTACAATACATGACAAAAATAAAGTAGTTGGGTAGTATATATTCCAGGGGAATATAGTCCAGAAAACCCTATCAATGAGCTTCTGATTGGTATTTTAGCCTTTACAGTGGTCACGTGATTTATGGGTGTTTGTATTAGGGAGATAATATGGGAAGAAATATGTTAAGTGCTAAGGAAAAGCTGTACAGGAGGCTGCATATCTACTGACTGCTTTGTAAAAAAAAAAAAAGACTGATCCAAAGTGCATTCAATACATTTTCTAGAATATATTCCTGTATATGTACTGAGTCATATAAAGATTGGAAGAGGGTGCTGAAAGTGCACCATCATCCATTTAACTGTGTGATTAACACTGTATTACTTGATGGGGCAGTGTTTGCCTCCTGTTGCATGTGACACAAAATTAAAACACTGTTTTACTTCTAACTGGGTATATATTATAGATTTAGAACATTGGCAATACATGATGCACCTGTTCTGTTGTGCAATGCTGAATATGGGATCAGGAAGAAATCTCTCTCTCTGTCACCAGCAGTGATCACCTTAAGGCACTATACAACCATTAGAATTAATTATCTTTATTTTATCAAGTTTCGCTTCATATTATTGATCATAAAGTTATTCAGACATTTAAAAAAATCCAGCTGTAGTACTTAACCTCCCTTCTGAGACAGTGAATGGTACAGATTATGGCATGTTTCATGGCAGTTTTATATTTCCTGTATTTACTTGCCATTTTTTCTAAATCTTGATTTTTAATTAACGTTATGAAAAAGAGACAAGATACGTGAGGTAATATCTTTTATTGAACCAACTTTTGCTGATGAAAGAGACAAGTTTTTGAGCTCCACAGACCTCTTCTTCAGGATTTAGTTGGTCCAGTGAAAGATCACCTGACCCATCTTGTGTCTCGTATCCTGGGACCAACATGACTACAAAAACTCTGCAAACATTTATGAAAAAGATAAGCTGCAATCTCTCAAAATTAATTGTGTTGTTTCAGGCCTAGTGAATGTTCCTGAGGAGCCTATTGAGGAAGAGGAGGAGGAGGAGGAGGAAGATGAGGATATGGATGAGGATGACAGGGTTGTGGTAGAGTACCGGGATGAACTACAAGCTTTCAAACAGTCTCGAGATCGCAGCGCAGCAAGACGATCAAGTGCCAGTGCGTCTGATTCTGATGAAATGGACTATGATCTTGAACTGAAAATGATATCCACTCCATCTCCCAAAAAGAGCATGAAAATGACAATGTATGCTGATGAGGTGGAATCTCAATTGAAAACTATTAGGTACAAATTTAATTTCTTGCATTTTATTACTAAAAAACCCCAGTCACAAAGTGTTCCTTGCATTATATTATAATTATATTATATTTTGATTTGGTTAAAATTATTTTTTTTAAAGCTTGAAAGCTGTTGAAAATAATGTAATCACTTATATGAATTGACAAAATCAACTGAACTGCTCTTTTAATTTAAAAAAAAAAAAGTACAATAACTGTTCAGGATCTCAACTCATTAACTTAAGTATTTTGAGTCACCCTTTAATGGTTAAAACCCATGTAATACAGGCGTTTGATCTTGATCCTGCGAATATGTACGTAGTAATTTTATATATCTGAGTTTCCTGTTGCATTCAATGGGACTACAGGTCTGTCTCATCTTACGCTGGGGTTACGTTCCGCGGTCAGCGCGTAAAGCAGAAACCGCGTATAGTCAAAATTACATCGAGTGTAATGGTGGGCAGAATCACCCGCACTACAGAAACAGTATTTAAATTGTTATTTTTCTCTTTTTTTGTTTTGTTTTTTTCTCGTTTTTGCCGACCGCATAAAGCTGAAATCGCACATGTTAAATGCGCCTAAGATGCGACAGACCTGTACTCAAGTTTAAATTTACTCATATGCATAAGTGTCTGCAAGATTGGGGCTGTAATTTTTTAAGTATATACTGATTATGTAAAAATCTATTAAATAACTGTTTATTAACTAGTAAATATAAAAGAATTGTCCAAAAACATGTTCAGTAGCTACTTAATTTTCTGTGCCATGAACAATATTAACATCTTGTATATTAAGATCATTCCAGTTAGACCATGTATTTCAAAAGAAGTGACTCGATAGTACATGTGAAGATCTTAACAACAATTGCAGTATTCTGCTTTGACTTGATATAATACGGAACCCTTCTGAAGTAGCCACTATAGCATGACATCTCAATGTGTAGTATATTTAATGCTGAAAATCCTTAGCACTGAGTAACAACTCTCCTTGAAATCTTATCCCATTTGACTCTTCATTAAGATCAATCACTTGTCATTTCAGTGGCATAACTGTAATGACTTAAATGAAGGGCAGCATCAGCATGCCCTCTTTACCTCTGACATGATTTAGTGGAAGATATTTAAAAGAAGAAATACAGAAAACTCACTGAAATTAACCCTTAATCCAAATGTAAAATTGTTAAATAAATATTCCCTTGTAATCTAACATTGCAGCATTGTGTTAATGCATGAGAATCTGATTAAAATAAATAGAACTGACTGGTGTGTTTTCATTGCTGAATCTAGGAGAAATGTGCATAAAACCGACACCAACCACAAACCAACAACAACTCTTTTAATGGTAAAAAGTAAAAGTAGGTTTTAATATGTTCAGTATTAATAATCTAATAAAAATCTGCATGTCCCATCAATAATATGATAGAACATGATGGAACCATTATAATGTGAATTAAATCAGTCTAGTAGTTCTGAGACTGTTCATTTACTCTGAATTACTTTGACTGCAGTGGAACTGCTGTGTTGACATCAACCTGGTGTACTTCTGTTTGAAACAGATACTGATTAAGCTTGTTCACATCACTATTTTTAGTTTTCAGAGTACCTCGTAGTGGTCAGAATACTGTCAGAATAGTGCTGGTAGCACTTATTACTAGAGCCTGTAGCAGATATCTTTAAAGAAAATACATTTTTCTCTTTAGCGAAAGGGATTGCAAGCTCTGTACTATCATAGCCTACAAATGTATCCCTTATCTGCACTATCCCTGACAGGTAAGATGTTTACAAGCATCCCCTGTGCACATTGCTTATAGTCTTGAGTAACAAACGATGATGAACCTAAACTTAGAGAAGCATTGGTACTCTGTCTATTGTTGTTTTGACAAGATATGCTTATATCTGGGTTTAAAACTGGAAAAACACTGCTACCTATTTGTTACAGGCTTCTAAGGCATCCTGGATGCAGGATATGCAGCATATAATGCTCTGAACATATTGATAATATGCTTGAAGAAGAGCTAAGACTGATTCTGGAATGCAGATTTTTTTTTTTTTTTTTTTACAGTGATAGATTTTGTGTGTTCTCCCCCATTTCTTAATAGGGGAAATCCTGATATCACTAACTTCCAAAATGTGTTTATGCACAGGGGGCCTTCCTGAGGACTCTGTTGGGCTTCATTCATGGGAATTTATTTGCTGATTAGAAATATATTATGTCTTTATTTAGGAACTCTATGAGAGCGGATAGTATAGCATCCAGTAATGTCAAAAACCGGATTGGCAGCAAAGGATCGTCTGAAAAAGTTGCAGATGTAAGACTACTGTTAGAGGAAAAACGTCAGAATAATACAGGGCAGCGTCAGCCAGTCAGCACTACAAAATCAGGTAATGTAAAACTAATGTAACACACAGTGGATGACTTGCTGTTTAAAATGGGTATGTTCAGTACTGAAATTTATAAACCTGTAGGAATTATGTTCAACTGTTGGTTCTGCATATATGCAATTCAGTATTCTCTCAAATTTTTCACACCTCATAATGAATATAAAGAATCTTATGTTACCAGGCTTTGACAGTTCATATATTAGTGAAATTGCAGGTGGCTTGTATTCAGATATTAGGAGCTTGTTGAGATAAATGTATATTGTCTACTTTTTTTTAATCTGATGAATGAACTACTCCCTTATGCAGAGGGCAGATTAGGGCTATAAGAAAATTAGGGACAAAACGGGGGCTTGCTACAGGGAAAAATGAATAGTTGGATGGAGATGAAGAATTTATTGTTGCCTGAATTACTTTGCTTATATCTGTTCTCCCCACTTTTTTTTATTTGTCTTTTTAGATTGCTGGCTCTCTAAGGCAGAGATTCTGTATTTCTGTGAGAACTACCTAGTACATTGTGGGGCTAACATGATACAAATAACAAATGTGAATCGCTTTGAATGTCTTGAATGAAAGATCCTGTTTAAGTGCAGAATATTTTGGTTGCTTCTGACTTGCAGGTTTTGAGTTTTAATCTTAGTTGATTGGTCCTTTTTATTATTATTTTTTTAAACTTGAGCATGTGTAACTTCCGTTACCCTCTTATGTGCGTAATGCCTAGAGGTTACTCTTCGTCACTTGGAAGGAATACTTTCTTTATATAAAGTTTACTAAATAATCCAGCTGTTTAATACCTTTCTCTAATCTTTCATGTCCTTCAGATTGACAGCTTTCTATATATCTCTTCCTGTTCCATTTGCTTTCATGTTTTTGTCTGAGTCCTAGTGCAGAAGCAGGGATCCAAATCTTAGGGCACATCTACACTTACTGGTACTGCTGCAATCAATGCAGCGAGTGTCAATTTTAGTGGGTCTGGTGAAGACACGCTAAATCGATGGGAAAGCACTCTCTCATCTATTTGTGTACTCCACCTCCCCGAGAAGTGTTAGGGAAGTTGACGGGAGATGCTCTCCCGTCGACAGTGCAGTATAGCCACCGCGGTAAGTGGCTCTAACTACGTCGACTTCCGTTACATTATTCACGTAACTGAAGTTGTGTAACTTAGATGGATTTTAGCGTGATAGAGTAGACCACCCCTTACAGTTTTCAATATGGCCTGGTTCACATCATGGGTTAAGTATCTTTACAATAAGATTCTTTTGTTCTGGTTTTCAGTTTAGTTCTCTGTTAGAGGAAGCAATACTGTAATTTTAAAGCGGATTTTTTCATGTATTCTAAAAAGTAATTAATGAAGGAGTCATGCTTTTCATATAAACTGCCTCACACTGGACAGAGATCCTTTTCTCTTTCTTCAGTATTTATATTCCTAAAATAGAAATGGAATCCAAAACAAAGATAGCTTTTGGCGATCTTTAGAAAAGTTGTTACTTTTTAATCTTTGGGACAAAGCCCAGCCACGTAAGAGTAAACATCCCAAAAGGGGGTGCCTTGCAAAGATGCCATGTGACAAATCTGTCATAGAAATAATTCAAGCCTGGATAAACTGTAATACAGGAATTCAGAGCATTTCAAAGACAGTGAGCTATGTTAAGATTTAATTAAAAGACTTCAGAAAAAACAACCATAGAGAACCTCTCTAATTCCAAATTTTGCAAATGGATAAAGGACACGGGATCAGCTGGAAGAGTTAAAATAAATGCAGTACATGATTACTCAGTTTAATCACTGTGACATGTTATTTCCAGATGTACGACAGAGACTAGGAAAGAGACCTCACTCTCCAGAAGTCAAGCCCCCAAGTAGCACCTCCACCCCTCGTCGAGAATCCGTATCAGATGTACATAGTCGGTTAGGGATACCCAAACAAGATGTGAAAGGCCTTTACTCTGACACCAGAGAGAAGAAAGCAGGTTTGTTTTACAGAGAGAAAATGTGACTTTACTTTAGGGGTGCATTATGTAGCTTGTAACTACAGACGACAATAATGTCTTGATGCTGTTAGTGGCATTTGACTAGAAAATAACCAAAGGATATTAACTTAAAAACAGAATATTATTCCTAAACATTAAACTTTGCCATTCATGTGGATAAAATTCTAGACTTTATAATCTTGCATTGAGATTGCATCTCATGAACTTTATTACAAAATCCTCATGTGAATAACTTGTAATAGCTAAAGCAGTTTTTGTAATGAAGATCACAAATGTTGGCTTATTCCCTTTAAGATACTTTACTGCTTTGATTCTAGGGAACAAGAGGAACTTCAAATGAAAACCTGGAGGAATAATATTCTGGTGACTGAAGTTAGAAATCAAGTAGTGAATGTTTGTGGAATGTTTTGAAGTTGTAAAGCACTATATTAATGGTTATTAGAAGTCACAAGTGTCAAATTCTGCCCTGAGAGATGTATGCAATTCCCATAAAAGATAATGGGACTTGTGCACGTTTTTGAGGGCAGAATTTGGTTGAAATGTCTTCAAAATCTGGTCTTGGAGCATATCATAGAATGATGGTTGAATTATTATATAATTTATTGCATTTAATTTCTACTTTTCTCTCAACATATAGAATAAAGGAACTTTTTAAGACCGATTTTCCCTGAGTGTTATTCTCTATCCTCAGTGTTTAACTTTTCCTGATTTTTATTTTTTATTCTTTTGCTCAGCTTGTCTGAACAGAGCAGTTGTTAAAGATATCTCAAACTCTGAGGTGTAATAATGTGCTAATAAAAAGTGCAAAACTATAGCAACCAAGGAATTTGCATTTCAAACTGTTTATATACATTCCTAACCTTTACTCATTTTGACTGTGAATTGCAATACAATTATTTATGTTCACTGTCATTCTCTTTAAAGTGTGGCTCTACTTTCAGAAGAGACTTTGTGAAAATAATTTGATACAGTTCCGTAACTTTCTTAGTGAGGCTAGGTCACATTTTCTCAGTTTACAAAAAGAAAGCTTTTTTTGGTGACAGCCCTGAAAACTTAACCTGGGAGTCATACTGTCTTTTTTTTCATACTTGTAAATCACCAGTAATAAAGCGTCTATAGGTCACATAGAGGCTGCACAGATGTAAGGGAAGTGTTGAGGAAGACGGTAACTTCTTTTGATGATGCATTTGAATCCTGCTCTCTCACAAAATCTGTGTGTGGACCAGGTCTATCAGTATAACTGTGTTGTTACGGGGTATGATTTATTTATTTTTTAATCAATGTACATATACCAGCTCCTAGCATGGACACAACATAAAGGTGTCTTATACGGGTTGCTATTCCCATACTGGAAGGAGAATAAGTTATATCTAGTCCAAAGCACCTTTATACTGATATAACTGTGCCCACATTGGGTGGGGTTGTACCAGTTTAACTATACTGGTATAGTTAAAAAGGTTCCATTTTCTAGTGTAGACAAAGCCTTATTCAAAAACGTGTGATTCTACAGTTCTAACAGAAGTAAAATTAGTGAAAATGTACTATCACTAAGGCTACAATTTAATCATGGATATTTTTAGCAAAAGTCGTGGACAGATCACGGGCAAGAAACAAAAAATCACAGTCCGTGACCTGTCCAATACCCCTGATTGAATCTTGGGGAGGAGGAATCTGGGGGCCCGCAGCACTGGCTGCCGCAGGGGAGGAACCCCCGGGGGTCCAGCCGCTGCTCCGGCCACCCTGGGACTGCTGTTCAGGCAGTCTCTGGGGCCAGCTGCGCCAGCTGCTGTTCACGTGGTCCCCAGGACCAGCTCCCCGGGGTCATCAGAGCAGCGGCGGGCTGCAGGGCCGCTCCCGCAGCTGGCCCCGGGATCAGCCATGCTGGCCGCTGCAGAAGTCACGGAATCCATGACTTCCGCGACCTTTGTGACAAACACGGAGCCCTATCACTGCTGTAAGCAAGGATTGCTCTGGATACATACAGTAGAAGCATTAAATAAAAGCACCATTTTACATAGTTACTTTTAAGAGTAGACCCGCACTTTAAAATATATTAAATTCTATTAAAAAAAATGTTGAGACCATTAAGGTTGCATAGTTGAAGTGTTCAAAATTTAGGAAATGCAATGGTTAAAATTGAAGACATTTTTGAACATATGTCAGTTTTTCCAGTGTTTTTCATTACTATCCATTTCTGTGATTTTCAAACATGTTGTTTTTAATCCAATTAGGTAATTTATGGACCCGCTTAGGATCAGCACCTAAGACACAAGAAAAGACTCCAGATAAATCAGAAAACTCAGTAACAGCTCCAGAGGAGGACGATTCAGAGCTCCAGCGGGCATGGGGTGCTCTAATAAAAGAAAAAGAACAATCTCGCCAGAAGAAAAGCCGATTAGATAACTTGCCATCTCTACAAATTGAAATTAGTCGGGAGAGTAGTTCTGGGTCAGACACTGAATCATGATGCTCTTTAGACCCTGATCCTCAGGATTTGAACTCTGCAGCATGGCAAGATTTCCATTGCCCAAAGGCTGAACATTATGGAAGTGTAGCAGGACTCTGATTGAGGTTCCAGGAGCCTCTCCATTCTGTTTACACAGAAATAAAGACCTGTATACCACTTGACATTTTAAAGCAATCACATTTGTCTTCAGTATGTGTGGCCCTGTGTTGTGTAGGGCATTGTCATATACATTTATTACAGCAAACCTGTAGTAGTTATTGCAAAACATTTTTCCCCAAGCTTCAAACTTTAAAGAAGGGGCAGAACTACTCCTGGATTTTGTAGACGACTTTTTGTTCTTAATCTTTTTAACATGGAGTCTTTTAAGAAAATGTTTTACACAGTTCATCCAAAGAACAGGGAACTTCAGAATAATCACTATTGCCTTGCCCTTATAGCTGTTACCAGCACCTTTATTCTCCTCATAGGGTAATAACAATGATGCTTCCTGGGTGCGCAGCAAGCAAGGGTAAAGCTTATAAAGGGATTGCTGTCTCCCACTCCTCCAAAATACTGAATGTAAATCTAAACTAGACCACCTAGTACAGTAATACTTCAAAATAACATCAGAGCAGCACCACTATATTAGTCTCAAAAAGGATTCTGCTTCATTCATTTTGGTGATAACTTTTTGCTTTAAGTGAAGATTGACAAGTTCAAGACTGCAGAGTTGGATTTGTTGACCGAATTGTGCAAATTCCTGAGATTAATTTTTTTGGAGTTTAAATGTTGAAACAATTTAAAAAAAATATTTCAATATAGCTGTATTATGTTTGAAGAAATCTAACAATTTAAAAGCTTAAAATAATGTTTATATTTGTGAAAATTCTGTTGGCTACAGTGAAAGCTTATAGTGGTGTTTTCATATGTGCTGTTAAACTATACATATATATATATATATACATATATATATAAAAATATGATTGAAAGAGAAAAGGAAAATATAGGATCAGTGTTTCATGTCAATATTTTTGAATGTCCTAATTGTATAGTACATGTGGATGTGCACATGGTTGACTAGTTACATTCACTTCACTTTTCTTACCGGTGTCCTCTTCCTTAGTAGGTAAAAAGGTTAATGAATGTGCAACTGGATTTTTTTTTATTTGTGGCATTTATTTTGATTGCCCACAACTCCGGGAAAAGGAATAATGTGTATGACATTCTGGTAAATACAACATGTAGCAAAATATTACCTGCCAAGATTTGACAGCCTGCAAATCTGTTTGTGTTGTATCTAATTCCTAGGTTCTTTTAGCCCAAAATGTCAGTGTGTCCCTTCCCCTTCTTCCTTTTAAACATACATTTTTCTTCTGTTTTCTAATTTTTTTCATACTATATTGAAATAGGTTTGGGGTTTTGCAAAAGCAAGGAATCTGCAGTTAACCTCCGTTATGTCAGTGTGTGTATAGGAATATTATGTTCTAATAGCAGTATATGAAACTGAAGATAAGCTACAGTGACTAAATACAGCAGGGTGAGCTGGGGACTGACTGGGCTTCTAGCCTTAACTATTTCCTTGCTTTTGTGACATTCACCCTTTTTTTATATATTTGAATTGAATTGAATATTGTCTGGTAAACATGGCTGCCTAAAAATACTGTTCATGACAAGAGTAAATGACTGCAATATCACTGTAATGGGTTATTTTGATGTGTACTTTCATTAATATATTTCCCCTTATAAAGCTTTAAAATAGAACCATATCTAACAATACATTTGACACCTTACCTATATAAGATCCTGATAAAAGTTCCCTTAACTGCTGTGTTTCTGCCAGTAAATGACTTGGGTTGTATTCCTGGCTTGACTCCAATATCACATCTTACTCTTTCTGGAAGTAGAGATTGTGTAGGCCCCTGATCATGTAAGCTGCACTGCTCTGGAGCCCTTGCAGGTTTCTGCCTAGGCAGAGCAACTGGGCCTTTAATCTGCTTTTAGTGTTGCTGATGGGCATGCTGCTGTGTCTTCCTTCTCAGCCAAGAAGTGGCTATGCCTTTCACAGTAGGAGGATCCAATATCTTTAAAATCTTTAGGCCTGAGTCCTCATAGCCCTAATTATGAGTGTAATGTAAGTGTATTGTTAAAGGGACCATACAAAGGATTCTTCTAGAATTGACCTTGTGCCCACTTTTGCTTCTTTATGAAGTATAAAGAGGGTTTGAAAGGTATTTGCCAGTATCACGTGTCAAGTCTGGTTTTCTCTGGTTTGGCTAGAGGACCCTATCCATTGTCTCAGATGGGGTGTGTATTGTTTTCTCTCACCTTAATTAAAAGTGGGTAGTGAGTCTTTTCAACAAAGATATTCTTTCCCAAAAATGTTAATTACTCAATGAAATTAAGCAGATGTTAACAAAAGACATAGGAAAAAGTATTAGGCAGGTGTACTAAAAATCCCTTTCTTTCTTTTTTCTTCCCTCCCTCCCCCCCCCCCCCCCCCCCCTTTTTTTTTTTTTTTTTCCCCCCCCCCCCCCCCCCCCCCCCTTCTCATTTTGCTTGGCTTTTTGCGCACACTTGATTCTTGTTTGTTTGGCATTTCACTAGTTCTCAAGTCATTATTGTGTCTTCTATGCAAGACAAATTAAATTAGTAATGTAAAAGGCAAGCTGAGGGGGAAAAAAAAAAGCCTGCAGGTCTCTCTGCAACATAATGAAGCAAAAAGCTCATAACCAAAAAAGGAAAGAAAAAATGGGCACCTTTAAGTGATTAATGTTGATAATAAATGTTCAGATAGTGAATGTGAGAAATTTGACCTGTCTATTCCATTAGAATAAATGAAGTCTGTTCAAAGTCTCTCAGATTTGGGAATGAATATTCTGGTTTTGCCGTAGGACCTACACCAAGGAAGGGAAATGAGCATTCCTCAATTCTAAGTGAACTGTTATAGAAACACCTTAAGACTTTATTTAGATCATTTCTTATTAAAGGAAAAAAACTCTTTTAGTGAGTGGTTCAGGTGACTTGCATTCTGTTTTTCAAAAGAAATTGACATGTGGCATTTTAGGCCCCAATTCTCTATGGGCAGAACCAGGCCTTGGGACTTTAAAACCAAGATTTTCTTTCAGGTAAGTGCATCCAATACCAGACAAGGGAAAGAAGAGAGCAAAAGTACATTTTTATTTTTATTTTCAATTCAAGGCAAAGAATATAATGTGAAAATATTTATACCTTTATTTAAGCAGATATTGCTGATGTCTGGCTTGGTCTTCTTCCAAATAAAAACTGCTAGAAATCACATTAACGTCCAATTTTACTGAAATTCTGTTAGGTAGTCATTAAATCAGTTCCTGAAAAGGGCTTACTGCGGTATAGTCAGGACCCTAGCAATTACATAAATTAAGAGAAAAGGATGTGATTATTTTAATATAGAGGATGTGAGTGTATCAATTAGCCCTTTATTGTCCTCTTTTTTTATATGGGGATGGAAAACAAGTTAATCTGGATTAAACAACCTTTAGCTTTACTTCATGGTCCTGTAATCCAAACTCAACCTGGTCATATGGTGTTTCAATGCAAACTGGTATTCCCTGATCATGTCAAGGTTAAAGGAGCTTTACTAGTTTCTGAGGTTTGGTTAATGGTGTTTTGCAAATGATTTTAAAATATTTGGGTTTGTAACCCTTTTTTCTTTTGTGATGTATTTAAGAGGGCAGGAACTGTCATTATGTATAGTGCCTAGTGGAGATATACCTATCTCATAGAACTGGAAGGTCATCAAGTCCAGTCCCCTGCCTTCAGTAGCAGGACCAAATACTGATTTTTGCCACAGATCCCTCAAGGATTGAACTCACAACCCTGGGTTTAGCAGGCCAATGCTCATACCACTGAGCTATCCCTCCCCCTGTGCAATAAGGTCCAACCGGGTTGTGGCTTTTAAGACATTCCCCTCAATATAAATGTTTAATAATACTAATTTGGGTTAGATGGTCAACAGTGAATGGTAGATGGGGAGTTTAAGGTTCAATCAGCTAATGTGTTTTAAAATACTTACTATTTGTGTTGTGGCATGTAGGAGCCTCACGCACACAAGGGTCTCGTTTTGCTATACATTGTACAAATACATAACAAAAAGGCAGCCTGCTCCAAGGGGCCTACTACCTAAAGGCTTGTTTACGCAGGGATGTTATGGAATAACTCCCCATGTGGACACTGTTCTGGAATAAAAAGTCACCTTATGCTGGAATAATTAGTGTGCGTTCAGAGGGGAATAATTATTCTGGAATAAAAGTGATTTTATTCCAGAATAGTGTCCCCATGGACAGCTATTCTAGAATAGCTTTTGCAGAATAAATTATTCTGCAATAGTTATTTCAGGCAATTTCCCTGTGTAGGCAAGCCCTTAGTTAAAAATAGATCTGATCAGGAAAAGGTAAAATGGTTTGCAAAAAAATGTTGAAAAATATTAATTTAGTTTACAGTTTTTGAAAATGGAAATGATTTTTTTTTTCATTTTGCTTTGTGAAAAAGCCCACTTTCTTCCCCCTCTCCTCCAGAAATGGTAGAGAATATAGTAAGAGAAAGTAGGGGACTGGAGGGGAAACTACTTTCTTCCATTTTACTTACCCACAGTCCAAAAAAAAAACCGGGGAGGTGAGTAAAGTTTTTAAAACAAAACAAAAAAATGAGTTGTTTTCCCCACAAATTTGAAACACAAAAATTCAACTTTTTTGTCAATTTTTCATGTAGAAATTTCATTGAAATATGAGGAAACTGAATTAATTTTTTTCCACAAAAATGTTCACAACCCCATTTTTCAATGAAAAAAATTCAACCCAGCTCATGTTAAAATAAATTAATGTACTAAAACTGCACATTTTATATTCTAGTCTAGATAAGCTCTTGAGTGAGGCTCATGAGAGACTTTAATGAATAAAGCAATAGGATTCTCTGTTGAATATGCCTGATACCTTGGTATTGCTACAGTTGTCTTTAAATCCAAAGGATGATGGAGCAGTGTGCCAGTAAATCAAATCACTACACCTTCATACTGTAAATGAAAATATGGAGAGCTGCTTAATCATCTAATTGATAGAAAAGCAGCCCACTGCCCCTGTTAATTCTATTAGTACTACATCATAATTTCAATACTGTAATTGGGATGGGAGCCCTATAAATGTAAGGAATTATAAGGCCAGGTAATCGATGGGTTGATATGAAAAAGAGTGGGTGACTGAGGCACCTTCCTGTGTAAGTGGGGTCCTGATGAAAAGATATCAACTATTTTCCTATTCTGAAATGACATGTCCATGAAGAATTGGCAGTATCTAAATAAGAGATGATTCACTGAAGCTGTGTCCTTTATCTTTGCCAAGTAGAAGCTAAAGATTTAGGTCTGTTCTACACCACAGAGTTAGGTTGACGCAAGGAAGCTTGCATCAACCTAACTGGAAGTGTTTATACGTAAATTTCACTCCCACTGATGTAACTTCCCTGCTACGCTGACTTAATAACTCCAACTATGCAAGTGGCGTAGAGTCAAGGTCAATGTAGTTAGGTTGACGCAGCGTCAGTGTAGACACTGCATTGTTTATGTCAAGTGTTACTGGCTTTCAGGAGCCATCTCACAATGCCCCACACTGACAGTACAATCGATACAAGCGCTCCTGATGAGGATGCGTACCGGCAACACAAGGAGCAAAGTGTAGACACTCACAAGCAATGTAATTACTGTGGTGGTTGTATGACAATGTAAGGTTGACTTAATTTTTAGTGTAGATGTGCCCATAGAAGTTGCAAAACTTCAGCAGTGTTGCATGTGCGAGAAAAAGTCCTTCAAGCAAAGGGTGAATAAAAACCAACTGGTTCATAGCCTGAATGATTGCAGTGGAGAAAAGCAACCCCTGGTAGATTGTAGGATGCCTCAAGGCAGCAGCTGTGTTCTGTACAGATCACAGTATTACCTAATAAAACACTGTGCAGAAAATTAGTCCAGGCTGTAGCAGGCTCATCTCAACCTCTGTATGTAGTGTGGATGCCAGGCAAGGGAGATAGTGTCACGGTGAGTTGGTTATGCCATGTTTGGGAGAACCTGCGGGACATACATTATGGGACTCTAGGTAGAGTTTCACCTGACTGCTGATTTGAATACAGCCTAGGTCATAGTGACTTAGTTGTTACAATTTAATGGGTGTTCAATGGTCTCAGTACAGTTCTCAATACAGGACCTGTATGTCACAAAAACTGCTGAAGCTGAGTTACTCTTGGTTCTAGGAGTCTGACAGAAATGGGTGTGAGGCCTGAGGCTGGGTCATGCAAGTATTCACCTTTTGTCAAAGGTGAATTCCGGGAACTGTGCGTCCTGGTACATATTGTTATAAAGAGGATGGTGATCAAGTGTAATGGGCTTAATCTGCAGCTAGGGAGATTTAGGATAGATATCAGGGAAAACTTTCTACCTATAAGGGTTGTTAAGATATGGAATAGGCTTCCAAGGAAGTTGTGGAATCCTCATCACTGGAGGTTTTTAAGGGCATGTTGAACATGTACCTGACATTTATGGTCTGGGTTTACTTGGTCCTGCCTCAGTGCAGAGGGCTAGACTTCATGTACTTTTGGGGTCCCTTCCAGCCCTCTGTTTCTATGTGATCAATCAGATTTCTAGACTTTTAACACTAAAAATAACCACATCCATCCCTCTATCTTATAGCCCCAGGTTGCCTATACCCTACGAAGTATAAATAGCCCCATAATCCCCTTCTCCCTGTAGATAGCCCGAGGCTACTGTGACAGGTTCTTGGACACACAGGATTATAAATCACCTTGGTATCTCCCCCACCCTGTCTCAGCAAGAGAAATATTTGCTGGTTATAAACTGGATGTCTGCTCCCTGTCACTCCAGTCTGTTAGCCACCCCAAACAATGTCCTCAGAAGCACTGTCAGCCTTTACTTTGCCTTGCAGTTTAACTAGGTCCACCCTGGTCTCCAAGCCACATTGAAAAGCATTCCCCTGTAGCATCCACCTCCTGTCACTGGCCACTCACAGAAATTACCACGTATGCTACCTCCAAAGAGACAGTGTACACACCTGCTTACTTGATTCGACCAAGAAGACACATCCTATATAACATCACAGCACTGAGATGATTTTATAGTAAAAACAGAATATGTATTAGCAAAGACGAGAGACTCTCAGATTCAAGTAATAACTGAGTGTGAATAATGGAAACAGTGCTGGTTACAAATGAGACAAAAGTATATAACATATACTTCTTCTAAGGGACTGAACATAACATTCACAGGCCTTGTCTAAAGAAAGCTTCTCAGTGTTACTATCCTTTCTCCCCTGGGTTTGGGATCCAACTTTCATAGAGGTCAAAAATATTGTTCTTTTTGCTCCCTTAGCCATAGACAACTAAATGTTTCTTTTTCCTTCTTCTCATAGTCCAGTAAACCTTTGAAATGTATCCTTTTGATGTGTATACTCAGATAAGATTCTCCAGCATGCCGCTTTCTCGGTTTTTGTTTACCTCCGGTGCAAATGAACTCCTATTGTATTTAACTTATCCTGCTAAATTTATGTTGGAGATCTAGGTAGAGAGGAAATTAACATTCAGTTGTTTGGGGAAAACATTTATCAATGCTGCCTGGTTACATAGTTTAAAGATATTTTTAGCACATACACACAACACCTGGAATGATGCTGGTACATAGTCCCACAATGCTTAGGATGGTCAGGATGCTATAAGCTTTCCTTTGATATCCTACATGGCAGGATATCAGATAATTGGTAGATAATTCTATGTCAGCAACGTGAGAGGGGTAGTGAGTGTGTCAGGCCTGAAGAGAGTTGCTGACAGAATAGTGAGCTGCCTCTGTGTCACAGCTGCCTGAGCTCTGCAACTGTCCACTCTGCAGAATAAGACCTTCTGTCCCTTTAAAAGGCAGGTAGACGAGATCATGTTTGCTTCCCCCCGCCCCCCCGTATCCTGCGATCGAGATGGTACGTTCCACCAGCGCTGAGGCGTGCTCTAGAGGCTGACGGCCTACGATGAGCCTTCCCTCCCCCACAGGATGGTACATTCCAACCCCTTAAAAGCAGCCGCCCGCCCGCGCTTCGCTCTCTCTCATGCCGGTAAGTTGCCCTGGAGCGGGGCTATCTGAGGGGGCAGCAGCTCTGGGGCGGGCCCGAGGCGGGGAAGCGGGGCGTGGGGCTGGGCCCCTCGTGCGCTACCCTGCGGGGAGCGGGGTGCCTGTCTCATCGGCCCGCGCTCGGTAGGGGGATGGGCTCGCGGCAGGCCCGTTGGGACCAGCGCGCGTGCGGCGGGCGGGAGCCCGGGGCTCCGGTGGGGAGGGGGCGACGCTGAGCTCGCTGCCGGCCCGGCGGGTACAGCCCGGGGGGCAGCTATTGGGGACCCACCGAGCCTCCGTGTGTCCGTCTTACAGGCTGGGCGACCTGCGTGGTCCCGAGGCGCCAGGGGGAAGATGGCGGCGGTTGCCGGGGCACAGGCACGGCGTGGCCCGGGCTAGGCGCCTCGTGCGCGGCTCCGCGGCTGAGGTAAGATGGCGCTTGCAGCTGTGCTGGGCAGGCGCCCTGCCCGGGAGCATGGCGGGGTTCACGGCGTTGTGCCCTTCCCCCCCTCCCGCTTTGCTGTAGTGCTCGGGGCCCCTTTATCCCGAACAGGCGGTTACAGTAGGGAAGAGACTGAGCACAAGTTGCAGTGGGGGAGGTCTAGGTTGGATATTAGGAAACACTATTTCACTAGGAGGGTGGTGAAGCACTGGAATGGGTTCCCTAGGGAGGTAGTGGAATCTCCTTCCTTAGAGGTTTTTAAGGTCAGGCTTGACAAAGCCCTGGCTGGGATGATTTAGTTGGGGTTGGTCCTGCTTTGAGCAGGGGGTTGGACTAAATAACCTCCTGAGGTCCCTTCCAACCCTGATATTCTATGAACCGCTGCTGGAGTGTGACACTGAAACAATATCACAGGCATCAAGAGTAGAATCTGAGCAGGGAGTGGAAGGGACGATCCGACTCAGCCAGTCGCGTTTGTTCCCCATATTGTTTAAAACTTTTTTGTGAAAGATCCCCTCGCTGGCTATTAAGGGTTGAGAAGTTGGAGTAAGAGCTGCAGTTCTCTGTTCTTCGAATCAGAAATAGGAATACAAGATTTAATTTGCTTAATAGTGCTCAGACTAAAGTTTCCTATAGAAAAAGCAGGGTTTCCTTTCCTGTATCATAATCAAAAAGGGTGAAACCCCTTTTGTCCTTTGCAAGTTTATGCACATGCTAGGGAGTAGAATACAAAACTTCTCAAGCATTGTCGTGTAGCAGTGGTTATAGTTCTGGATTCTGCAGGGCACTTAAATTCAGAAACTGAAGTTATGGATCATGTATAGCAAGCTGTAATAAGGGAATTACTGAACTTTAAAGCCAATGATTCATGACTGGGCAAGTTTTTTTTTTTCAGATAATTACATGCAAAAACCTAGTTGAGTCTTAATGCTGCTTTCAAAATGAGCTTTTTAATATTCCTATAGAATTGGTCAAATTAAAGGTGCATAATGATGAAATAAAACCGAAAATAGCTGGAATTACCGACAGATTGTTGGTGGTGAGAAGGTTTTTTCTGAATAAACCTACAAAATATCCGTTGTATAATACTGTAATATTGTCCTATACTAATTGATATTTTCTCTTTTTAGGACAGAATGGTGTCTTGAAGTATAAGGTAAGCTTTATTTTTGCACTAACTTGTATAAATTCTTAAGCCAGTTTTGGGATTTTACTTGCATATTGACAAACTATAAAGTTGAAATGTGGCAGTCGCATTCATCATCTTCTGGATGTGGGGGGGACAGATTCTAGTTAGGTACTTGACTAGTAGTGCACCATATGGACCTGAACTAATGCAAAAGGAAAAGCTGATAGAAAGATTTGTTTGGGTTTTTTGGAGTTGCTCCATGAGGGTTGAAATAGAAGCATTTTGGTGTATTCAACTGTAAGTTACCAGTCTAAAGCTGATCATTAGAGTTGATTATGTAAGGGATTTGATCAGCTAATGCTTTGCAGCTTATTCCTAGTCAAGGGGAAAGTTAGAGCAAAATTTGCAAGTGTTGGGCTTGTTTTAATTGCTTATCTACACAAACAAATGCAAAAAGCTGTTGACATGATGATACCCTTGAATAGGAAGTGCCGTCAGATGCGAGAACTGACGATAACCTTCTCAACTTGTCTGAAATACAGCTATATGTATATTGAATTCAAGTTGTCAGGAGGCCTGTATGCTAAACTTGGCTGTTTGTTATGTGCTAAAATGACACTAGTACTAGGTGCCAAAAGACAATCAGGCATGCAGTTTATCTGAAGACTGGCTCTTCCATGCTTGCTGTTTTCACTGTGGCCTCAATCTACTCAGGGCATCATGTAATGTCCATTTTTGTTCTCTTGTTTCCATTTAATCTGCAGAGTCTGTCTGTAGACTTCGATATTTCAGAGGAGTGAGATGTCTACAGGAGGGGTGGAAAGCAGCTACCTTGGGCTATGTGGGCCTTGGACCTGACCTAATCTGGGTGGAAAAGGAGAACTGGGTCATGGTTTACCAAAACTTGGTGGAAAAGTGGAGCCTTCTGTTCTTCAGACCCTCTTAATACACAGATTCATGGTCAAGAGCTGAAACTGGATATTGCATGAATTATGTAAGTTGTAACAGACCATCCTGTCCCCACTATACCTGGGCATTCACCACAGGAGGCAGATTTCTCCAGCTCTCTCCCCTTGCACTTGCCTATAGCTTAAAGTGTGCAAGGTGTCAGTCATATTTCACCAGCTTAATAGAAGACATGTAATGGTTCTGTTCTACATAAGAATAGCTTCTAGTGAAATTCAGCTGTACAGTTCTCTAATATATGGCAGCAGCGGACTGGTAATGTAGTCATTGAGGAATCTGGACAGAAAACAGTCTCTCCCCACCATCTGTTGTAATTCCAGATCACTTGTCTACAGATACTCTTTTCCCTTTCCTGATAAAATGCGATGAGTAATGTACCTGAATGTTGTATGGATGCTAGATATCTAAACTGTATTCTTAAATTCGTTGTTGCTGATTATGCACTTTGGACAATCTAAGCACTATACCCCGATGTACAGACACTTTTCTCAACCTATGTAGTTAATTTTTTTAACGTTAGCTTTAATAAAATTTTACATGTGTTCATAAACTCAATGAGAAATTGTCAGCTACACTTGCTATTCAATTTAGATTCTAGGGGGCATAATTGATTAGCAGACTCAGAGTGAGAGACCACCTTTTCTAAAAACATACTGATGCAGTGCTAGGTTAAAAACTTTAAGGGCTAAAAAAGTTAACCACTGATGTGCTTGATGTTGTATGAGAGAGTTGTCCCTGCATCATTTTTGTTCACTGTGAATGAAAGCTTATCAAGTGCAAATGAGTGAATAATACTGAGGCATTGATGAACTGGAGGTGAAAGCCCATGTGGTTGTATGGGTGTAATTCATAAAGTGTGTAAAAGCCAAAAATGGCTGAGAATTTAAATTAAATGGTAAGACATCAAATCCCAATGGTGATTGAACCTGGTGATACTCTAAACAAAAAAACTCAGCCACATTTGTGGCTTTTTTTTCATTACTTCAAACATTCTAGGTTTCAGTGACAATCTTATATAGATATTTATAAATGTGTACCACTCAGTACAAGATATCAAATGATGAAATTCACCAAAAATAGCTGGAATTACCGGCAGATTGACTAGTGGTGAGCAAAGGTTTTCTGAAGACATCTTGTATACTAATGAATTGGTTGGGTAGAAGTTCACATTGCACTGTAACTTATTTGTCATATTGTGTTGCAGGTGTCCATATTGCAAGCCTGTTGGTCTGGGATAGAAGAACATCACAAAATATCCAAATGACCCTGAGAATTAGCAACTGTTTTTTTTTTGAGCACTACCAAATGTCTCTGCTTACTCTTTAACAAGTATAAGATGCATACTGTTGAGTGCACAAATTAAAATTTTCAAATCCTTGTACTTTTGGTCTTTATTTCAAATAACTTGCATAATAGCAACTCATTGTTCATAATAGAAAATACCCCTTTGTGTAAACAATGCTGTATTTTAAATTATATAAACGGATACTATCATTTACTACATTGTGTACAGGTTTTTTTTAGTAATGTATAAGGTAATACAAATAAACTTTGTAACTAGAACATACTGGTTTTTTGACACGTTGCTTAGTTTAAACACAATTGCCTTTTTAAAACGCCGCCTGTAGCTGAATTGTCCTTTAAAGAGTGCTCAGGCTTTAAGCTTAAGTAGCATTAGTGACACATGCCTCTCATAGTTTGTGGGGAGGTCAGGGAAGGGGACACTTTGCTTGTTTTCATTTACAGAATCTGAATTTTCTGCTCATGTAATGTGGTCTAAAGGAGAGAAACTTTTGTTGACCTAGATTCTGTTGGAGAAAGACATGCTATTGTGAAGAGCTCTGTAAGCTTCAAAGTTTGTCTCCCAAAAGAAGCTGGTCCAATTAGGGATATTACCTCACCTGCCTCTTTTTAACACCCACAACTGCAACACTGTATAACTTTAAATGACTGCTTCCGACTGCACTAACCCTTTAGTTAAGTAACATTTAAAATGTGCTGGCTGCACAGAAGTCTCTTCATACTCTGCTGCTGCTCTTCATTTTTTACATATGTTTAATTCAGTGATTTCTTTAGATACGTTGAGGAAATCTTCCTCCTTAGTAGTAGACATGTATCTTTTAAAGTTGTAAAGGAAATGCCCCCATTAGGTGAGGATTGTTAAGTAACAGGCTTGGGTCTAATGAAAATGGCATGGAAAGAAGCCACATCTCTTCACTGTTTAAGGTGTTAAGGAGACTGTTTTCTAGTGAGCTGTGACATTTAGCCACCCTTTGTAGGGTAGGTCAACATTTCAAGTTTAATATTTGACATTAAGGCTCCTTTCCTATAAGGCTGAAGTACTGGTTTCCTCCTTGTGTCCAAAAGTGTGTTATAGTAAAAAGTACAGACATAAGCTATTTGTTTATACTAACCTATCCCAATTCATTTATGGGGTAGGGAATGAAAGGGCTCATAAGCTTAAATTTCAGCTGTAACTGGTCTGCCTGTTTAGGAACTTGGGGCCAGACAGGTCTGTTCATTAATGAGATGCAGCTGAGGGGATGGGGGCAGGTGTTCCCTATAAGGAGTCAGGCTGTTATTAAGGAAGGGGAGACTGGGAGGCTGCTGTGGAAAAGGGGGCCTTGTGGGAGACAGTGCTCAGCTAAAACAGAAAGGAAGCACCCTGCAGAGCCCAGGAACACCGAGCATGCAGCAGGGGTGCCCAGGAAAGGGGCTGAATTTATTTAGTAAAGACATGGTGAGACCGTTGAAGTTCAGCATGATGGTGGCAGAAGATTTCCTGTTTATGGTTTCTAGTCTGTTGGACATTGTCAGTTTTTGACTTTGAGGACTTTATCTTTGGGTTTGGAAGACTTAAGTTCTTAACAATTGAGCCCAAAGACGTGTTACCAAAATGCAGAATCTGTGAAGTTCCCTGCTCAAGAGCCTGAGGGAGAAACTGAGGCAGAGCACTGCAGTGCCAGATCTTGCTCTAAGGAGCTGATAGGTGATGGTGGTCAGTAAAACTACTAACTGAAAGACAATCTATTTCAGGCCACCTGTCCTAGCTCTGAGATGGATACAACTGCCTCAGTAGAAAATGGGTAACATTCACTTCCAGTCAGTGGAGAACCTAGAGGAGACTCTGTCCAATGTACCCATGTTCTTTATCATTGGTAAGCATTTATATTACACTAGTTCCGTTCTGTGCAAACAGAACTAATCCCTGCCCTGCATTGCAGACTAAAATGCAAAAAGTGAAGGGGTAGTACCTGTGGATTTAGTATAACAGTGAACCAATATGATGAATCGGCACAACTTTGTTCGTTTTGACTTTTTGTTACAACCCTTGTGCGGGGAAAGTAAATAGGGTATCTGGGTCTGAGATCAACTTTGCTATGGCTAAAAAGCCAGGATTCTAGTAATAGAGAACCTTGTTGTCTGCTATTCGATATGCTACCACACCAGTATCTGGTTTTATTGTAAAAAGGTGGGGTATCAAAGATTACTTCATTATAATCTCTTTGGTTTTGAACATGTTTGCTGAGGCTTTAGAACTAGCCACTTGACACCACTGAAAAATTACTGAAGAAGTTTGCCCACTTGGTTTCACTATGGGAAAGATTTTGAATTTAGTTTGCTTTTGGTAGTATTGGCCTCCTGTCATGCTGATTTTTCTCAAAAAAAAAATTGTTAAAGATACTTTGCAAGAAATTGGACCTTGTTACTAGCAATATACAAACCAAGCTGACTGTAGATACATTCAGCTAACTTCAGCTCACAAATTCATAGACTAGAGACTCCAGCTGGTAGGGGCAGAAGCAGTCAAAGCAGGGACTGCTGCACTTGGGACGGGAGAAAATTGGGCCCAGCCAGAGCTGGGCAGGAAAGAAAACTGCAGAGGAGCCAGCCACAGACGCTAGCAGAAACAGCCAGATCGGGGACTGCTGCACTGAGGGGGTGGAGGTAAAATGGAGCCTAGCTGGGGCCACTCTTCTCCCTTCCCTGTGGGCTTAGGAGAAAACTGCAGAAAGGAGCCAGCCAGAGACTCTAGCAGGTAGGAGCAGAAGCGACCAAAGCACAGAGCTCTGGACATGGAGAACTTTCTGCAGTTCTGACTGGCCTTTCTCTGCTCTGTGCTGTATGCCCCAACCCTCTCTTCTCCCTCACATTCTCTTCACCTCACCTTCACTCCACCCTGGCCCCCTCACCCTCTCTTCCCTTTTCCTTACATGTAGGTGATCCCCCTCCTAACTAAAAAAAAACCATTTAAAAAAAAAAAGTGGAACTAACCTGCCATTTGCTGCCATCACATTGTTCACTGTGCTGTTGTGTTCTATCCCTTTCCCCAGCCCCCTGAGTTTTGTCTGTTTAGATTGTAAGCTCTTTGGGATGGGGCCATCTAATAGTCTGTTTGTACAGCACCTAGCACAATGCAGAACACGATTAATAATAACAACATGGGGTCACTGCCTGTGAAAGGACTTCAAACTACATGCAGCACTCACTTCAGTGGTGCTGTCGCAGCCCCTACCTTGAAGTAGTATTAACAAACACTAAATACATAGTTTACATGGTTTCCATCATCAGCACCCCCTCATAAAAATTGTTCCAGCACCTCTGACTCACTTCACCTCTCTCTGAAATGGGGATACTGCTGGCCTGTAAAATGGCAACACTTGGGGTTCTACTTTGTTGTATTGTACAATTTTTTTTTAAAACATTATTTTTGGTGGTAGTGCCTATAGGCCCTAATGAAGATCAGGGCCTCCTGCTAGGCACTGTATAACAGAGTCCCTGCCCTAAAAAGCTTGTACTGTGTTTTAAATAGACAAGTGGGAGGCGAAAGAAGATGAAGACACACAGTGCCTTGTGTCAGAATGCTTGCAACCCCAAATCATACCTAGAAAATCAAAATGGGGGTGAGATGCAGATGAAAGAGTTAACTGAGAGAATTTTATAACAATACCATCTTCATCTGATCACTTCCATGTTTTCTTTTGCAGCAAAGGAGGTGGATCTCTAGGTGTGATTTGAAAGACAACCACTTACACCAGGAAATGAAGAAAATCCAGATTCAAAAGAAACTACTGAGGCCATCTGGGAGGTAGGTTGTAATTACCTAAACAACCAGTTTTTATATAGTGTGAAGAATAGTTAATATAAAAATAATCTTTGTTTTTTTTCTAATCCCTGTTCAACCAAAACTTTTCTCTGAATCATGAGTTTCTCATTGTGCATCACAAGCTAATTGGCCCCCCTACCTTTCACATTAACCTGTTTTGCTAAATGTTTTTGATGTCTCTAAAACATTGTAGTTGTACGCTCTTAAATGGTCATTTAAATGATTTTTTTACTTAGGTCTTTGTTCTTCGTTATCCCATTTCTTATTTTCTCAAATTGACAGAATAAGTATAGGGCTCCAATGTTGCTAAAGCTTTCGTCCATTGGAGGCACTCCCGTAATTAAAATCTTTGCAGGATTGGGGCTTAGATTTTTAAATCTTATTTGTGATCCAGCGAGGCTACAGAATGTAGTTTGTGGTGAAGAAATATATCAATATAGTATGTGAACCCAGGAAGCACATATACAAATATTTTGAAAAGTCAGCATGTTTCTGTAAGCTACAATAAATAACAAAGTGAAACTGTATTCTTGCTATTACAAAAGAAATAGCATAGCTATGCAATAGTTACCCAAAACATTTGGTTTAACGAGAACATAGAAAGAGCACTATATTTCACAGTAAGTTTCTGACCTGTTCAATGGAGCATGCAAACTGCATGTTGTTACTAATTAGATTCTTCTTTTTTGAATGCGAAGCAGAGCACTATGAAACACTGATTGTTCAAACACTGTTTAATTAAAATCCTTAATAGAATCGTCTGTTCTGCTGTGTTGTGAAATGGAAATGTAATCAAACGCACTTTTTGTATTACAACAAATGTGAGGCAGTTTTTTTTTTCTTGGCATAGTTTTAGTATATTGTAAACTTGTTCAGCGTTTTTGTTGAGACGAAACAAAATACATTTCTCAGCTGAGGAGGAGAGGTATAGCTCAGTGGTTTGAGCATTGGCCTGCTAAACCCAGGGTTGTGAGTTCAATCCTTGAGGGGGCCGTTTAGGGAACGGGGGTAAAAATCTGTCTGGGGATTGGTCCTGCTTTGAGCAGGGGGTTGGACTAGATGACCTCCTGAGGTCCCTTCCAACCCTCATATTCTATGATGAGTTATACATAGAAAGTTTATTTATTTTAAAGTTTTAAAAACTAGGGAACTGGGGTAAAAATCTGTCTGGGGATTGGTCCTGCTTTGAGCAGGGGGTTGGACTAGATGACCTCCTGAGGTCCCTTCCAACCCTGATATTCTATGATGAGTTATACATAGAAAGTTTATTTATTTTAAAGTTTTAAAAACATCATATGGAAAGAGTACAAGTTTGGGCTGCAAGGGAATCTGACCTCTAATTAAATAAGACTACAAACTCCGCTGATGTTAATGGCCATTATATACTCTCACAGACCTTGGGTAGACTGAAGCAACTCAGCAAATGTTTGCTTGATGGTTTAGCTTGCTGGGGTTTTTATTTTTATGTAGTCTGTGGATGAATTAGCTGCAGTCTACGTGGCTAATGTTTTGTTTAAAACCTTTGTTTTTATTAACAAAGGGCTCTTTTCTAATATATGTTAGCTTATTGAGATTGCAAATTGGAAGTGCTCCTGCTGAGTAAACTATAAGGTGTTGATTTGGGAATATTTATCTACATTCAGAAGACACTTTATTAGCTGGAATTTGGTTGACGTTATAAGACAATGGTATCCATCATAAATAGCTATTATAGATTAACTATCTTCACTATTCATGACCTTCAATTTGTTGTTTGTTTGTTGATGAAATGATATAAACAATATAGTTTCCCAGCAGGGATCCTCAAACGCCAGTTGTTGCTTAAATGGATGTGTAGCAAAGACTCATCCTTATTAAAATTGTGCATTGATTGAACTAACTTCTGTTTCATAAACATGAAATATATAACTGTCAGTCCTTCTGTGGGGAAAATAAAATGGATTCATTTGCATTGCATTTGCAATGTATTTGGTTTTGCAGAGTTGTTAGGAAATAAGCAATGGAAAGGTCTTGAATTACAATTATTTTGAGTAGCAAAAGCTTGAGAGAAAGTGGCGGCTTGCGCCCCCAGAGCTTAACGAGAGCTAAACTCAAGTCCATGAATAAATTAAAAACCTATCAAAAGATTAAGGCTGCAAGAAAATAATGATAAACATTAGATGCTGAAAGCAAGAATGGCTCCCAGTCTGAGATGGGAATGTCATGTTGCAATTCATTTATGAGAGAATTCAGTGCTGATGTAAGGTGCCCTGATACACCGAACACATACTATAGGTTATGACTGGAAGTTTCAATCCTGATCCAGAGTGGCCACTGCTGTGGTGAGAAGGTGATTATACTTTTTTATGCTGAGATGGCCACCAAGGATGCTCTTTGTGACTGTTTTTTGTGTTGCGGGTACTTGGTTAGTAGAAACATCACTGAGACCACTGAGCTCATTTTCACATAGGCCAACAAGCAGCCATCAGATGGTAGTGACCTTTGATCTCTGCCCATAGAGTTTGTGAGGGGCCTGCAGTGGGGAAGGAGAGTCACATGCAGGCATCTGAAGGCGGAATTAGACCTGTAGTGAAGTGGAAAGAAAAGAATAGTCTCCTGTGGAGGTTCCATTTCCAATGTGGGTGAAGGTGCATAAATACCCAGTGTGCCTGTAAAAACTTGCACTGTAAATGTAAGAGTAAAAGCTGGGGTGCTCTCAGGGAGGTAATAACTGGAGTTCCACCTGATACGTCTCTCCTTCTGTTACTGCGGGAAGACATGGCAAATCCTCTATTTCACTTTCCCTCTGAGCTCTTGCTTTCAATCTCCTGCTCTCACTGCAGCACAAAGTCAATGGTACTTAGGCTTCTAAGTCACTTAGGTTAAAGTTTGGAAAGGTACCTACGTGAACTTCAGTACTGAATTGAAATTCCACAAATAGCCAAGTTCTGCCAGCGACCCCTTCCGTCAAGGGTAGGCTTGGTTGGTAGTTAAAGCACAGGACTCGGTGCCTGGACATCTGAGTTCAGTTCCTGGTTCTGCTGCAGGCTTGCCATGTGACCTGGGCCAGGTCATGGCATTAGCCTGTGCCTTTGTCTCCCCCTCTGTCAGATAGAGAGAGGATTCTTGTCAACCCAGGGTGGTAATACTAATTCATTAATATCGTTAAAGGTCAGTGAGATCCTCAGATGGTGATACTGAAGCATAAATTGTTATGACTAATAGGTTTTTTCCCCTCTCTCTGAGTGGTACCACTCTAAAAATTGCCACAATTTCTGATTAAATGAGCCACTTTGAAATGAACTACTAATTATCTTAGTCAAGTGTAAAATGTGCACTTTTTATCCTTTGTAGTTTTGGTATTAGAAGCAGTAGGACTAAAAATGTGATATCTCCTCCTATATTGCATTTGACACCGCACCCAATAGTCTGTGTTCTTAAATATGATATATTTCATCATTCATTCATGCTGTGTAACAATTTTGTTTTAAACTTTAATATGGAAAAACAAATTCTCTCTCGCCATCAGTAAGACTAGATCCTGCCTGTGGGAAGTGCCACAGATAATTATGGATGGTTACTAAGACGCAACCTTTAAAAATTGAACACACAGATGAAACCCTACCTTTGGGTGTGCTCATGTGTTGTTATATTTTTACTCTGTGACTGAAGGGGACTACTTCCATTATTTCAGACGAGCCATTTTGGCAAGTCAGGCTGCCTGCAAGCAATACGCTCTGGCTCCAGCCGTGCCATGAGATCTGCATGGGCACGAGGGTCTGCCCTCAAGTCTCATTGCAGAATCAGGGCCTCTGAACTCAAGATACAGCAATGGAATCCCCTGATTTGTATATGAATCATTAGCCTTCAGGTGCACGGAACAAATAACTTTTGTCCTTATAATAAATACAGGTTCTCTCTCTCTAACCACATAGTCATCCACATTTTTCTGCCTGCCTTCTATT
The DNA here is from genome assembly GCA_003942145.1 of Platysternon megacephalum. Lineage (NCBI taxonomy): Eukaryota > Metazoa > Chordata > Testudines > Platysternidae > Platysternon > Platysternon megacephalum. The sequence continues at coordinate 8,164,800 of QXTE01000018.1, read as the reverse complement.
ATAGATTAATCCTGCGATGTATTTACACAGTATGTAGACATTTCTGAATTAATCTTCATATGAGAAGATGACTTCCAGTTTTTGCTCATAGAGAGTTGAGATGTCAAGACGCTTTCTGTGTTTCGTATTTTTTTTTAACATCTTTCCTAAGGAGACATACATTAATATTATTCTGAAAGCACTTTTCTGCAGGCAGTTCATTCGTAACCATAATGCACTAGTCCATGGACAAGTTAAAACAGCATCAGTCCTTCAACATTGACAATTGTGAGCTACTTCAACTGAATAAATTAGGAACAACTAACTATTAAACGCCAACTCCCAAAAGTCACATGCTTGCATCTCATTTAGCATTTGAAATACACTCTACCTTGATATAACGCTGTCCTCGGGAGCCAAAAAATCTTACCGTGTTATAGGTGAAACCGCGTTATATTGAACTTGCTTTGATCCACCGGAGTGCGCAGTCCCGCCCCCCCGGAGCGCTGCTTTACCGCGTTATATCTGAATTCGTGTTATATCGGGTCGTGTTATATCGGGGTAGAGGTGTATCTATGCTAGCGCTAGGTTCACTATGTTTTAGTGGATGTTACCAAACTCTGGCTCCGAACTTAGTCATTTAAATAGGTTTGGAGCAAACATTTATCCTTATATGGGGCAGCGGGGAAAATGTGAGCTTGGAAAAAGTGACACTTTTGTTTCCTTATAAAGTAAGCCTACAAGAGTGTTTGTTAACTGAAAGACGTGTCCCCTTGGTGCACATGCTACGGATTCATTTCTTTTCATTGGAAATTTTAGCCACTGCAAAACACAGAGTGACCTAAGCCAAAGGGATACCTTGGAAACACAAGTTCAGATCCCAGCTTGGGCGTTCCAACCCTTCCATCTCAGAGGCAACTGTATTTCAGAGGTGCTGTATGTATGTATGTAAGTCCCATCTGTTAATACTGCTAAGCATAGTGCTTTCGCTCTTGACTATTGGGACTACTCAGGAGTGTGGAGAAAATACCCGCCCCCCCCCTTTCCCCTCCCTCTTATATCCTTTGCCCTGTCCCAGTCATGCAGGGCCTACCCTGTAACCAGCAGATCAAATGCCTGAACCAAATTACGCTGCCCCAAAGAGGGGAAAGGTGAGGCCAGGAGAAAGAGGAACTGGAATATTTGTAACAGCGTTCTTGGCCTTGGTCCAGCTTAACTGCCTGCATGAACTTCTGCTTTTGTAACGGCTTCTGCTTTAAGGCTACAAGGCAGTACAGTCAATCTATAATCAATGCTGTGTGGATAAGTATGGGTGATAGGTATTTCTGTATTAATCATAGGCACCCCACCCTTGTACCTGTCCAGCCCCCCCCCCTCCTTTTTCTTATTTTCCCAACCACTATACCTGCCCCTGCTATCAAAAGGCAATATTAGAAAGCAATAAGGCTGATATGTAACCAATAACCTGTAACAATTTAGCATGGCAGCAGTCCTAGTGGTCACATTGGGGGGGTACTATAACCCCTCCTTTGCCCCGCTATGTACCCCCTACCCAATGCCCTACTAATGCTTATAAACTAGGGAAAATATTAACACCAAGTAAAATAAGTATATTGCTGTTGTTTGGCTGTAACCTATACTGGAACATATCTTTGCAATCTATCTGTTGTAACCGGAATTCGTGCTAATGTTCTCGCTCATGGCATTAACGATATAACCGCTATCTGCCCTTTTGTGAACCCCTGTGTGCCCGTGCAGGTTGTCATGCTAGGCCCAAAGTACCATATTAGGGCCTAACCACTTCGGTCACGGGATGCGGTGTCTACGTGTNGCTTTTGTCCTTCATATAATAAATACAGGTTCTCTCTCTCTAACCACATAGTCATCCAAATTTTTCTGCCTGCCTTCTATTATAGATTAATCCTGCGATGTATTTACCAAGAGTATGTAGACATTTCTGAATTAATCTTCATATGAGAAGATGACTTCCAGTTTTTGCTCATAGAGAGTTGAGATGTCAAGACGCTTTCTGTGTTTCGTATTTTTTTAACATCTTTCCTAAGGAGACATACATTAATATTATTCTGAAAGCACTTTTCTGCAGGCAGTTCATTCGTAACCATAATGCACTAGTCCATGGACAAGTTAAAACAGCATCAGTCCTTCAACATTGACAATTGTGAGCTACTTCAACTGAATAAATTAGGAACAACTAACTATTAAACGCCAACTCCCAAAAGTCACATGCTTGCATCTCATTTAGCATTTGAAATACACTCTACCTTGATATAACGCTGTCCTCGGGAGCCAAAAAATCTTACCGTGTTATAGGTGAAACCGCGTTATATTGAACTTGCTTTGATCCACCGGAGTGCGCAGTCCCGCCCCCCCGGAGCGCTGCTTTACCGCGTTATATCTGAATTCGTGTTATATCGGGTCGTGTTATATCGGGGTAGAGGTGTATCTATGCTAGCGCTAGGTTCACTATGTTTTAGTGGATGTTACCAAACTCTGGCTCCGAACTTAGTCATTTAAATAGGTTTGGAGCAAACATTTATCCTTATATGGGGCAGCGGGGAAAATGTGAGCTTGGAAAAAGTGACACTTTTGTTTCCTTATAAAGTAAGCCTACAAGAGTGTTTGTTAACTGAAAGACGTGTCCCCTTGGTGCACATGCTACGGATTCATTTCTTTTCATTGGAAATTTTAGCCACTGCAAAACACAGAGTGACCTAAGCCAAAGGGATACCTTGGAAACACAAGTTCAGATCCTAGCTTGGGCGTTCCAACCCTTCCATCTCAGAGGCAACTGTATTTCAGAGGTGCTGTATGTATGTATGTAAGTCCCATCTGTTAATACTGCTAAGCATAGTGCTTTCGCTCTTGACTATTGGGACTACTCAGGAGTGTGGAGAAAATACCCGCCCCCCCCCTTTCCCCTCCCTCTTATATCCTTTGCCCTGTCCCAGTCATGCAGGGCCTACCCTGTAACCAGCAGATCAAATGCCTGAACCAAATTACGCTGCCCCAAAGAGGGGAAAGGTGAGGCCAGGAGAAAGAGGAACTGGAATATTTGTAACAGCGTTCTTGGCCTTGGTCCAGCTTAACTGCCTGCATGAACTTCTGCTTTTGTAACGGCTTCTGCTTTAAGGCTACAAGGCAGTACAGTCAATCTATAATCAATGCTGTGTGGATAAGTATGGGTGATNCGGAAAGGAGTTGAATAGAGTAGTGATGTGGTCTGAGTGACCTAAATGTCCCAAAAGTCATATAACAGTGTAGATAACGGTATACATCTGTAATAGAAAAAGGTCTTCAAGGAAAGTGGTTGAATTTTAAATATTCTAGTTCTTTTGTCTGTTTAATTTGCAATAAATGATGGGGTGTTTTCTATAAGTGCTGGTTAGAGGCTCGCAATCTCGTTGTTGTTGTTGTAAAGCAGGGGTAGGCAACCTATGGCACGCGTGCCGAAGGCAGCACGCGAGCTGATTTTCAGTGGCACTCACACTGCCCGGGTCCTGGCCACCGGTCCGGCGGGGCTCTGCATTTTAATTTAATTTTAAATGAAGCTTCTTAACATTTTAAAAACCTTATTTATTTTACATACAAAATAGTTTAGTTATATATTATACACTTATAGAAAGAGACCTTCTAAAAACATTAAAATGTATGACTGGCACACGAAACCTTAAATGAGAGNTCTAATGCTTGGCAATGATGCGTTTGCGGTTGTGGTTTAAGACTTTACAAAATTGCTTGTAACCTTGTAATCGTGGTAGTTGACCAAGGTCTGCTACCCCATTGCATTGGTGTGTTTGCGCTCAGTAAACGAGCTTCAGGCTTGAGTCTATAATCAAATGTTCTGCCTAGGAGTGTTTGTTCCTAACAGTTCAAATGACTGCCATGGGGGGGTTCGTTCATGACAGGAGTAAGCACTGCACTCATTAGTACATTCTGGCAGCGTTAGGCCACTAGTTTGTAAAGCCCTTTGGGAAGAAAGGCTCTGTGTTGTGTTCATATTATAGCAATTATTGTGTAGTCAAGAAAGGACTTCGTAGTAATAATTATACCTACTTCAGGGGTCCCCAGCGTGGTGCCCGCAGGTGCCATGGCGCCCGCCGGGGAGTCTAAATGCGCCCGCATACTTGCCGGCGGACGAGCATCCGCCAACAAGCAGCGTCATCCAGAGGCATCGCCGCCGAAATGCCGCCGGTTTTCGGCGTCATTTCGGCGGCGACGTCTCTGGATGACGCTGCTTGTCGGCGGCATTTCGGCGGATGCTCGTCTGCCGCCACGGTCCTCTGTGGCTCGTCGTCTGGCGCCTGCCGGACAGAAAAGGTTGGGGACCACTAGTTCTTACATAGCGCTTTTCATCAGCAGATCTCAAACCATACAGGTGTGTATTTTACATATTATGTTTCATTCTTTCTTAAGCTCTCACATGTGGTCAACTGTTTATGGCGGCTAGAGAAGGTCTTTGCCCCAAGGGGCTTACGGTCAAACCCGAGCAAGCTCAGACAAGAATGCCAAGAGATTCAGAGGTTTTCATAGGTGGGATTGGTGATGGCATTGGATTGACATGGGTNCAACCTATGGCACGCGTGCCGAAGGCGGCACACGAGCTGATTTTCAGTGGCACTCACACTGCCTGGGTCCTGGCCACCGGTCCGGGGGGCTCTGCATTTTAATTTCATTTTAAATGAAGGTTCTTAAACTTTTTAAAGACCTTATTTACTTTACATACAACAATAGTTTAGTTATATATTATAGACTTATAGAAAGAGACCTTCTAAAAATGTTAAAATGTATTACTGGCATGCGAAACCTTAAATTAGAGTGAATAAATGAAGACTCGGCACCCCACTTCTGAAAGGTTGCCGACCCCTGATATAGACAAACCCTCACCCAATGAAATGTCACTCTTTGATTTATTGTAGCTGTATTGTACAGTCATTTGATGTAGCAGTATAGAGGCCAGTCTTAGGCCGTTCATTTCCATTGAAAGCAATAGAGTGAGATTGCCAAAGATGGCTAAAGATTTTGTTTTCTTTTTTTTCCCAGTCCTTAAAAACAAAAAATAAGGAAGCTACCTGCCCTCTATCCCTCCTCACACCGTTTCAGCACTGTCCAGCAGGCAGCTAAGTGGAGTGTTTGGTATAGTCTACTTGGCAAGGGCTAACCACTCCAATACATCCCCAGGGTACTGTGTGAGCTCACGCTACCATACTGCCGCAGCTTCACTGCTATTGTTATTTGAACTAGGTTGATCAAAACTAGCTTGGGTACGTGTCCAAGTGCTGCAGTCACGCAATGATTACAGAGCAGATGTACCCCATGGCTCCGATTCAGCAGAGCAGTTAAGCACATGCTTAACCTGTGGGCAATGAGTAGACCGGGGCGGGCAAACTTTTTGGCCTGAGGGCTGCATCGGGTTTCAGAAATTGTATGGAGGGCCNGTAATCAGGCACACATGCATATTAATGTTCCCGTTGTTGAAGAAACAACAATTCCAGTATTTAATAAATTCCTGCTACTAACGCAAAACAAATCCCACTTCAAATCTACAATGTGTGAGCCAAGCTCAATTTCTTGCTTAGCTGGCTGCTATTACGATTAAATCAATGCACATTTATTTAGTAAGAGGTGGGGAGGGAGGGGAAAAGAAATTCCTTAACATATGTTAATGTTTGAGGCTTTGTCAGTTTCAGCCGGTCTCGGGAAAATGAGATTAATCTTAGAGAGAGCTGATTTCAGAATGAAATAGGAGCTCAGCTGCACGACTTCATTCCTTTGCTTTGAAGGCGGGGGGAGGGGTACTTATTTTTTCCAGCCTTCCCTCCCCCCCACCCCATCCTCGAGTAGGGGCAAAGGGAAAGTGAGGAACTACTAAAGGGACACATGCTGCTGAAAAACTATGATTACCCTGATATTCGTGTGAGGCAAAAAAAAGTTTGTTTCCTCCGAGCCCTACATCCTANTCCCAAAGAGCCAAGCATGGCCTGGCCCTCTCCCCCCCCCCCCCCCCCCCCCCCCCCCCCCCCCCCCCCCCCCCCCCTTCTGGCCCCCCGATCCCCCCCCCCCCCGGACTCCTGCACCATCCAAACCCCCTGTTCCCTGACGGCCCCCCCCAAGACCCCTGCCCAATCCACACACACCCCTGCTCCCTGTCCCCAGACCGTCCCCGGAACTCCCACCCCGACTGCCCCCTGCCACCCCATCCAACCCCTCCTCTCATTCCTGACGGCCCTCCGGGGACCCCTGCCCCATCCAACCACCCCTTCTCCCTGTCCCCTGACTGCCCCCGGAACCCCTGCCCCTGACTGCCCCCCGCCACCCCATCCACCCCCCCCCTCCTTCCTGACCACCCCCCCGGACCTCTGCCCCCATTAAACCTCCCTGTTCCCCACCTTCTGACTACCCCGGCCTCTGACTGCCCCCCGAACTCCCCTGCCCTCTGTCCAACCCCCTGTCCCCGTACCGCATTGCCTGGATCACCGGTGGCTGGCGGTGCTACAGCTGTGCCACCCGGCTGGAGCCAGCCACGCCACCGCACAGCACAGAGACCGGGTCAGGCCAGGCTCTGCAGCTGCGCTGCCCCAGGAGCTCACAGCCCCGCCGCCCAGAGCATTGTGCCAGCAGCACCGTGAGCTGAGGCTGTGGGGGAGTGGGAGGGGGAACAGCAAGGGAGGGGCCAAGGGCTAGGCTCCCGGGCCAGGAGCTCAGGGGCCGGGCAGGAGGGTCCCGCGGGCCGTAGTTTACCCACCTCTAGAGTAGACTCACTGAGGTCAATACTTCAGGACTGAAAGCTAAAAAGTAATTGATCAGACAGGTTTTGCTATAAAAACTGAGCAAAATGCAAAAAAGTCAGAAAATTGCATATGTAGTGAAGAGTAAATTCAATCTCTGACATTCTTGACGTTTTAATAATCGTCAAGCCGTAGACATAACTTGATTTTTGACACGTCTCACCTGACATTCCCATAAGCAAACTAAGGAAATGTGGTCTAGATGAAATTCCTATAAAGTGGATGCACAACTGGTTGAACAACTCGACTCAAAGAGTAGTTCTCAACTGTTCACTGTTAAAGTGGGAGGGCATATCTAGTGGGGTCCTGCAGGGATCTGTCCTGGTTCCAATACGATTTGATATTTTCATTTGTAACTTGGATAATGAAGTAGAGACTAGGTTTATAAAATTTGCAGATGAAACCACACTGGGAAGGATTGCAAGAACTTTAAAGGAGAGGATTCGGATCCAAAACAATCTTGACAAATGGGACAATTGGTCTGAAATCCACAAGATGAAATGCAATAAGACAAGTGCAAAGTATTACACGTAGGAAGGAAAAATTGACTGCCCAGCTACAAAAATGGGGAATAACTGGCAAGGCAGTAGTACTGCTGAAAAGGATATGCTGGTTATAGTGGATCACAAATTGAATATGAGCTAATAGTATAATACAGTTGTGAAAAAGGCTGTCAGTTTTGAGTGTATTAACAGGAGTGTTGTATGCAAGCGATGGGAGGTAATTGTTCTGCTCTACTTGGCACTGGTGAGGCCTCAGCTAGAGTATTTTGTCTAGTTTTGCGCACCACACTTTAAGAATGATGTGGACATATTGGAAAGAGTCCAGAGGAGAGCAGCAAACATGATAAAAGGTTTAGAAAACCTGACCTGTGAGTAAAGGTTAAACAAAACCGAGAAAAGAGAGAGCGAGAGGGGACCTGATAACAAGCTTCAAAAATGTTAAGGCTGGGATAAAGAGGATGGAGATCCGTTGTTTTCCATGTTCACTGAAAGCAGGAAAAGAAGTAATCAGCTCAGTCTGCAGCCAGGGAGATTTGGGTTAGATATTAGGAAAAACTTTCTAACTGTAAGAATAGTTAAGTACTGGACTAGGCTTTCCGGGGGAGGTTGTGGAATACCTGTCACAGGGCACTTTTAAGAACAGGTTAAACAAACACCTGTCAGAGATGGTCTAGGTTTACTTGGTCCTGCCCCTGCCTGGGACGGAGCGGGAGGGAAATGGACTAGATGACCTTTCAAGCTCCCTAACAGCCCTACATTTCTATGAAACTATAGAAATTTTGCTCCACTGCATCAGTACCTTGGTTAGCAATGTCCATTTGGTTGTCACAGTTTCACTTCCTACGTCACCAAGTTAATTTTTTTTTTCTGGTTCACATGTTTTTATAATGGTTAATAATACAGTACTCGAACTGCAAGAGTAGCACCACAAGTGAGTACATAAGAACGGCCGTACTGGGTCAGACCAAAGGTTCATCCAGCCCAGTATCCTGTCTACCGACAGTGGCCAATGTCAGGTGCCCCAGAGGGAGTGAACCTAACAGGTAATGATCAAGTGATCTCTCTCCTGCCGTCCATCACCACCCTCTGACAAACAGAGGCTAGGGACACCATTCCTTACCCATCCTGGCTAATAGCCATTAATGGACTTAACCTCCATGAATTTATCCAGTTCTCTTTTAAACCCTGTTATAGTCCTAGCCTTCACAACCTCCTCAGGCAAGGAGTTCCACAAGTTGACTGTGCGCTGTGTGAAG